>JAVLUX010000003.1:58465833-58910833 GCA_032164185.1 Moxostoma hubbsi
TTTTCACACAATGTTATCTTACGACATTTAAACACTTACCATAGCGCATGAGGTCTGCATTACATAACTAACTACATTTACAAGCTAGATGAAGTGTGATCTAATGGCACGGAAGCTCAACTGATCGTGTTGCATATGTGATACAATGGAGCGGGGTACGAGTCCCGAAGAGCACACGAGTCGACACACGAGCCAAAAGTGTCACAGAAGCACCACAAAATAATGTTTTTCATGTCACATTTGCTTTTAATGACACCATCGGTTAGGTTTAAGGTTTGGGTAGGGAGGTCGGTTTCTTCGAGGACATTTTACTCGCTTTTAGCGCCACACAGTGGACATTTCAATGAACCACATATATTATTGTTTTTTGCCACAATCACACAATGTGCGTTGCATGGGAGAAAGCACTCAAGAATTGCAATGTCAGAGCAACGAACTCCTTCAGACATTTTATTTATTGTTGATAAATTGGCTTTAATTTTTAACTCTGATAATGATTGGTTATGAACACAGGAGGCGGCAAAATTAAATATTTTTGGAAGCTTTTAGAAAGGAACCAGATGATGTTGCTCCATTTGAAAATCCATTTTGATTGGTCAGTTTACTGACAGGAGACATTATGCATCAGCCTCCTAATCCACTCATACGAGTCATACAGTAAATTAAACTCACCTGCTTACCACACATGAAAGACAAATAGAAAAACATATTTTTACATTAAAGGCATCGGAGGTGTGTATGTTAGAATGTAAACTGGTTAAAACAATGTTCATTTTGAATACATTTTTGTGCCTTCCTTGCCTCCGACCAGCCGCCGCAGGTAATGTTGTTGCGTCACTTTTACTTTCGTTTCGAGCATCCTTAGCTGGGTTCGAGGCTCGGCCTTCGAGTCCAAAGTCCAACACTTATAAGGTGAGCTAACGCAGAAGTTTTACCAGGAAACTGCAGTGAAACATTGAAAGCGGCACGTAAAACTCGTTTACAAAAATGTAGTTATATTCTATGAGATTAGACTGACTTATTTGCATAAATTATCAGATGAAAACATCATAGAGGGGGTATTCCTGTTTTAAAGTTGTTTTTAAAAGGGGCACACAGTCATTTTTTTCCTCATCCTTCTAAAGAAATTAGTAATTTTGAAACATACGTATAAATCATGAGTTCAGTCATTTCAGTGACCTTATAAAGGCACTTTTATTCTACATGGGGCAGGGGCGCATCATGGGGGCAGCCATGATATGATTCACATGACCAGCTGAATACTACTCGCTTAATCCCAGGGGCCGATTACACGACAATGTTTTCAACTAAAAACTGAAAACTTTGTGTGTGTTTTGGCTGTTTGTTTACACGACAACGGCGTTTTGGGGCCTGAAAACTCAAACTTTTGAAAACGTGTTTCAAAGTTTTGTACGTTTTGGAAAACGATGCCATTATCATCTCTGTGTAAACTTACAAAAACGCGAGTTTGTGAAAACGATGTCATGCGCACGTGTATTATGTGTTCAGTCAATATGTGTGTGTGCCAGTACTTCGAAACAACGCGTGAGACATTCAAAACTTCAAATGGCGCACTACAGGACTGTGTTTGTGCTGCTCAAGATTTCGACATGGGAAATCGAGCTTGCGTTGCAAGATGCCTCTGCATTAATGTACTTGCGTTGAGGATGTTTCAACCCTAATACAGAGATGCGAGTCACGAGTTTGAATCCAGGGTGTGCTGAGTGACTCAAGCTAGGTCTCCTAAGCAACCAAAATTGGCCCGGTTGCTAGGGAGGGTAGAGTCACATGGGAGAACCTCCTTGTGGTCGCTATAATGTGGTTCTCGCTCTCGGTGGGGTGTGTGGTGAGTTGTACGTGGATGCTGCGGAGAATAGCGTGGGCCTCCACGCGCGCTACGTCTCCACGGTAACGCGCTCAACAGGCCAAGAGTGCATTGGGAATTGGGCGTGACAAAATTGGGGAGAAAAAGAATCTTTAGATGTACTTACGACAGTCCTGTTCATCCGAATCATCTTCACAATCGTTGTCCCCGTCACATAACCATGAGCGCCGGATGCATTTCCCGTTATCACAGTGAAAGTCGAGCGGTGAGCAGGTGGGCAATACTGAAACAATGTGATTGACATAAAAAACAATTAAAATATCAAAAACAAACACACAACTTCAGACATCATAAGAATGTGAAGTCTATCACATGTTTGCATGAGCAACACCGCACTTGTAAACATTTCATGATTCAGTTATATTAGATATGCAAACCTGCAAACAAACATTCAGATTCTTAAATATGGGAACAAACCCAACCTCAAAGACTCAAGCATGTGCATGAACACCTGCCGAGTGAAAAAAGGGCCTGTCATGAAGGGATTACTTCAAAATACCGTTTGGAATGACCCTATGAATAGCTTCCCGTTGCCGCGGTGCCCTTCATGGACTCAAAAATGCCTTTTGGAATTCACCTCATGTTTAAATTAAATCACTAGGATTCCCTTCCATCAAACGATCCATGAAAGCGCACCATAATCACAAAAGAGTCTTTCTGCTTTCAAATAAATTGTACTAGGTAATGATGTCCCTTAAATGAACTGTCATGGGAGAAAAGAGTTAGCAATTAAGACAACCTTTTTAGGACACGTAATCCAGAATCATTTGAATGCATAATCAACCTTACAAATGTTCTTATTATATCAGGATTGAGCAATTTACTCCCACTGTATCAAAGAATCAATGTTCAGCCTACTATTAGAATATACACTGATGATCCAACACATTATGACCACTCACAGGGGAAGCGAATAATGCTGATCATCTCCTACTAAAGTCACATGTCAAGGTCTGGGTAGATTAGATGGAGGAGCAAACAATCAGTTCTTGTAGTCAATATGATGAATGCTGGAGAAATAGGCAGGAGGAAAGACCTGAGTGACTATAAGGATCAAATTGTTATGGCCGGACGACTGACAACCTCTGTTTTGGTGCTGATTCTCCTTTAAGACTTGACCAAAAACGCCCACTGTTCTGATTGGCTCTCTGCTCTTGACTGACCTGCTCACTCTCCTTGCCATCTCACTGCTCACTGCTACTGGGCGGGATACGAAAGTGAGGTGGGGCGGCAATGGCTCAGGTGGTAGAGCGGGTCGGCCACTAATCGCAGGGTTGGCGGTTTGATTCCCGGCCCACATGACTCCACATGCCGAAGTGTCCTTGGGCAAGACACTGAACCCCAAGATGCTCCCAATGGCAGGCTAGCACCTTGCATGGCAGCTCTGCTGTCATTGGTGTGTGTGTGTGTGTGTGTGTGTGTGTGAGAATGGGTGATTGGGACACAGTGTAAGGCACTTTGAATAACGCTAAGGTAAAAAAAGCGCTATATAAGTGCAGACCATTTACAAAAAGTAAAATAGGCGTTAATGCTTTTGTTGTGGAGGTGGTCAGATGCAAATGTCTACCCCAGTGTGACATCACAATGTGAAGAGAACTACTCCTTTTGGCAGCTTAGTTTCAACAAATTCTCTTTTTGCAGTGAGGAGGAAGTTTTGAGTTCTGAAACATACAGTATGTTTTTATAGTACAGTGACTTCGTATATGACAAAAGATCAAGAGAATTGTGATTCCTCGTGTCATGACTCCTTTAAATGCCAATGGTCTCATCACTGACAAACTGGCATGACAGTTTATTGTGAATTTCAATTAATTTATGAGCTACAGCAGAATCATTGTTGAAGCTTGACAGTCCCTGTATCCATTATGAAAGAGCATCTCCATTTGCATTTCACAGAAAGTCATACGGGTTTGGAAAAGAATGGGGTTTACAAAGTAATGCCGGAATTTTCATTTTTAGGTGACCTGTTCCTGCTCAGTACGTCTCCAGAAAAATCTATTGGTTGACATAAAAAAATAAAAATGTGTGTTGCCATGACAATTAGCCTTGGGAACCATCCATCTGAAACACTCTTCAATAGATGTCACTCAATGCAGCTTCAAAAGCTTTTTCCAGGTGCTTTTATGAAGACGTACACAAAGAATCTGTATTAGCCCATGTCTATGCATCTTGCTCTATGAAGAAGTCATTCTCACATATAGCATGCCATAACAAGCCTTACACACCGAGAGAGAAAAAAAGGGAAAACGCAGGATCTCCGAATTTCTAAATAGTATTATTTGTATACTACACAACAAAATAGTGTTTCTCTTCTACACTTGTTTTCGAATAATGCAATTCTCTCAAATGTATACTCATCTATATTACATTATGTAGGGTGAATGTGAACCAATCAAGTTGTTCAATAACATGGACAAGGGGATGTTGTTCCCAGCATGCTTTGCATGGAAATTGATGCAGAGAGTAAAGAGTTTTTCGCCAGATGAGGAAAGGGGGAGACTTTAGAAGTGGTTAATGTTGTTATTTTGGGATTTAGAACTGATTCTGATACGCTGAATTACATTGTGGTGAAGAGTGGAGCTTTTGTTTATGCAGAGGACGGGTAAACAAACACCATGCTGCAAGACACTTCACTCAATTAGCAAGTACTATTTAGCATGCTAACGTATGCTATTGCTAGCTGAAAGTTCGCTACCCAGCATAGCTTTATAACATAATTCAGTAATGTGACAGAAAAATATTAAGTAAAACTGAAGAAATTAATCATGTTGGGGACACAATCACTTTAGGCTTCTTAATACTTTAACACTATAACGCTGTGTGTATCAAAAGTGATACACAACATTTGACGGCTCCCGTTTCATTCGGTGTTCAAGCAGACAAGCCAAACAACATATTGCATGCAAGTTTCACATGTTTACGGCACCATCTAATGGTTATTTGAAAAAAGTGGTTTCAATGTTTATATCGATCTATTTAAAACAATGGCAGACTTGTGCGAAAAGTGACTCTTATGTTGGGATAAATGACAGTAATGATTATATTATTACTGATATTTAAAAATGAGTATTTGTTGAATATATGCAACTTTTGCTTGGTTAAATCTTGTATATAATTTTATTGAAAATTCACATCTCAGTATTACACTCTGAGTGTCGTCTTCCCACAGTGCATCCTGGTGCCATCACTTCCCCAGGAAAACGGTGCACATGTACACGGCTGTCCACGTGATTTAAAAGAAAACGGGACTCATCGGACCAGGTGTCCTTCTTCAAAACCTTCTTCACTGCACCATATGGTCCAGTTCTGACGCAGTCATGGCCATTGCAGGTACTTTCAGCATGGGCACCCTGACCAGTCTGCGGCTACACAGTCCCATATGCAGCAGGTTGCGACGCACTGTGTTGTGACTCATTCCTCCCGTAACCATCATTAACATTTTCTGTGACTTGTGCCACAGTAGACCTTCTGTCGGTTCAGACCAGATGGGATAGCCTCCGTTGCCCTCATGCATCGATGATCCTTTGGCACCCAACACCCTGTCGCCGGTTTGTGGTTTGTCCCCCACAAGCATTGCCGTTTCAGAGATGCTCTGACCCAGTAATCTGGTCATAACAATTTGGCCCTTGTCAAAGTCGCTCATGTCTTTCCTGCTGCCCATTTCTCCAGCATTCAACACAATGACTACAAGAACTGATTGTTCACTTACCATCTAATCTACCCAGACCTTGACATGTGACCTTATTAGGAGATGATCAATGTTATTCGCTTCCCCTGTGAGTGGTCATAATGTTTTGCTTATCTGTGTATGTGTGCATTTGTGTGAATGACTCACTGCATCCATCTTCATCACTGTGATCTCCGCAGTCGTTGTCTCCATCACACTGCCACTGCGCCGGGATACATGTGCACTCTCCAAGCGCGCTGACGGCACACGTGAAGTGATTCCTGCCACACGAGCATTCTGCACCACTCAAAACACCTACAAAACACACACAAAACATTTTCCAGTTTTCCACTGTTTTGAGATTGAGGATGGCTCCCCCACATTACTCTAGTTTCTCAAGTTTTTTTCCCTTCACATCCCATTTAGTTTTATTTCCCCTTCCCAGTGTCGCCATTAAGCCATGACCTTCTGTAAAGCTGCTTTTAAACGATGTGTGTTGTTGTGCGATGCGTCTTGAGATATTCTTCGAAGTTTAACTATATAATGAAAGCTTCTGTACGGCGGATGTTTAGAAATCAAACACTGGGGCAACATGTTAATATGATATAAAACAGAAGTTTTACACACACAGCTCCAGAGATTAAAGCAGAGGAAGAGGAGGAGGATGAAGACTCCAGGGAATTCACTCATCCGTTGTCAGTCTGGGATCTGAATATAAATGAGACGACTTGGAAACCAAATTCAAGATACTATAGTGAACTCACTGTGCATGAATACCAAGAAATTACAGCACATTTCATCTTTCTAGCTAGAAGAATTTTACGTGAAGCAGCTGTATTTCACAAACATCAAGAGGCAAATTGTTAAATGAATAAAAGTGAAAACGAACGGGACAATGAGCTTTTTTTTTTTCCTTGTCCAAAGTTGTTCTGCAACTTGATGCTGACCCTTGTGATACGAGATAAACAGTCAAAAGTTTGGACACTTGCACTCAAAAAATATGTTTA
The DNA here is from genome assembly GCA_032164185.1 of Moxostoma hubbsi. Classification (NCBI taxonomy): domain Eukaryota; kingdom Metazoa; phylum Chordata; class Actinopteri; order Cypriniformes; family Catostomidae; genus Moxostoma; species Moxostoma hubbsi. The sequence goes on from JAVLUX010000003.1 coordinate 58,472,393, forward strand.
AGGTTTATGCATCTCAATTGCATGGAAGCCCTGAAATGCACTGTGAAAAAAAAAAAAAAACCCAAAAAACATTTTTTTTTCTGCTTTCCTGAGACTGTCCTGCAAATATTTCTCTCTCTCTTAAAATTCTCCCGACCTGAAGTCCATTGAAAACCTCTGGAATGTGATCGAGAGGAAGATGGATGGCCACAAGCCGTCAAACAAAGCTGAGATGCTTGAATTGTTGCACGAGGAGTGGCATAAAGTCACCCAACAGCAATGAGAAAGATGCCGTGACGTATGAAAGCTGTGGTTGAAAATCTGTCATTCCACCAAATATTGATTTCTGAACTCATCTCAAGTTAAAACATCAGTGTTGTGTTGTTTATAAATGAATATGAACTTGTTTTCTTTGCATTATTTGAAGAAAAATTAATTAAAAATAAAGCCATTTTTTTTTAGAACAAAATTGAGGGGACAAAAACAATTATTATAACAATTAAAGTCTCTAAGACACCTAAAAATGTAGCTAGTGAAATGCTCTTGAGTGATTGACCCCACAGTACAGACGAATAATATTGTCTAATAATATCTGCACATTTACTGTAAAGGCAGAGGATGAATCCCACATATTGTTTTTGTTGTTGTTAAAGATGACTAGTTTTGATTTGTTTAACATTTTTGGTCACTGCACAACTCCACTGTGTTATGAAATGTTGTGCAGTGACCAAAACTTTTTTTACTATTCTAAAATGAGATCAATTGTAATAATAAAGAATTAGTCGGCGTGTCCAAACGTTTGACCAGTACGTTGAGTTTGAACAGGAACTCCTCCACGGTCCATGTACCTTCGGATAATTCATTTTCTCCTTTTTGTCTTTAAAAAGGTGTAACCAATAAACGACCGTTTACTCGTTTTTCATCTAGAAAGAAATGATCACTTTTATTTCATTTTTTATATTTTATATAAGAACTAGAAAAACAGGCATTCAGCTCGACTCTATAATTGTACAATCTTATTACGTGATTTGCACAAATGGATGGACATGACACGCCCATTTCTGCTGATTGGTTAAACCTGCAATGTCATCTGCTCTTCTTCATTCCTTTTCACAATAAAAGCCTTTTCACACGGGACATGGCGAGCGCTAAATCACCACAAGTTTGGGTGATGTTTTTTTCTTTTAAAGTCAACGCGGTGCTCGCCATAGGGTTACAGGTGTGCACGTTGCCATGGCAACAGTCCCCATGGATTTTTGGCTTAATGTAGCCTACCAGCGCCTCGATTCTCTAAAACCAGGTTGGATTAACGGGCAACATTTTAATACACTTTTGGTGTAGGCTTATTACATTTACACATTTGATTTAAAAGTTTAATAAAACACTATTAATTACTCAGATGATTAATAAATGAATTACACTTGGGATTCATGCTTTCAGCATGAGGGGGCCATTTTCAGGGTGTAATGACATAAATATATATATATGTTTTATTTCATCAATTCAGTGGAATGGTGAGCGGGCCTCGTATAGGCGGTAAGTGAAGAACTGTGCGCGATTCGCACCCCGACAATGATCTTGACACTTGCCGAATAAAGACTGGTAAGCAAAAGGTGAATAAAATAAATAATAATACACAAACAATATGGGCTGTGATCCTTCCCTCAAAAAACTCCCATGGTCCTTATGTGTCCTAGTCCTGTGAAGCTTATCCACATCCAATGAACCTTTATATTTCCCATTATGTTTCCCCTTCAATGATTGGCTTGATTTAAGTATCATTAACAACAACAATAATGACCAGATAACAAAGTATTTTAAGTTACAGTTATGTCTGTGCAAAGCATCCCAATTCATAATTTCCCATTTTTCAAATTCAAATTCCCAAATTGCCCCGGTTGCTAGGGAGGGTAGAGTCACATGGGGTAACCTCGTCATGGTCTCGATTAGTGGTTCTCGCTCTCAATGGGGCGTGTGGCAAGTAGAGTAGCACGAGACTCCACATGCTGTGAGTCTCCCCAGTGTCGTGCACGACGGGTCAAGTGATAAGAGGCGCGAATTGGCGGTCTCAGAATTGGAGGCAACTGAGACTTGTCCTCCGCCACCCGGATTGAGGCGAGTAACCTCGCCACCACGAGGGCCTATTAAGTAGTGGGAATTGGGCTTTACAAATTGGGGAGAAAAGGGGATAAAATAAAAATAATACAAAATAAATAAAAATAAAATGATTAAGAGTCTATCTGCAAAAACAACAGACAAACTTGAATTTGGCGAACTCTTACTCTATAGACAGGGTTGAGGAAGAACAGATGATGATGATGGTACGCATTGACCAATCAGTGGCAACAGGAGTGTCAGGCCCGCCCACATGTACAAAACAAACATTCAAGTAATAATCTTGGTTTATATGCACAAATTAAAAATGTTTTCTTGTTTTTGGCTATATCTGTTTTAAATTGCAAAACATGCAGATACAGCAGAGAACAGAAAAGTGATAAATGAACGGTTCATTGGTTATTTCATTTGAAGACAAAAAAGGTATATGGACCCCCCAACTTGTTCAAAACCAAAATGACTCTTACACAACTGACCACAGAATGTGTTAGAAAACGTCAACCCTTCCCAGTTCTTCTGAACTCAAATTTCCAAATGAGGTCAGGAAAAGCTTCAAGAAAGGGAACTCTTCCAAATCCACCCCCCTTATTTCAAGTCTGCGGTTCACCAGAACTGCATGTCATGAACATATCACATTATTTGCATTTTACACCATTGTGTTGTGATTTGCTTGATTTGGATGCAAGTATAATTCACACTGCTATAATGTAGCATTACGCAGTCAAAACCATTTCACAGAGAATAGAGAGCGTTGTGTTCCTCTTTCACTCACTCAAATAATTACAGCTCTTCTCTTGTGGGATGGAGTTCTAATGGCATGTTTAGCCACTAAATGGAGCAAGACATTTATCATGTAGCTTTAAAGACTTGTCATTTCTATTTTAAAGCCAAAAACTCTGTTAGCCTTCTTATGTTTAGAGCTGGGACTAGGCATTGCCCCACAAGATTTTTGGAATATTTCTATTAACTTCAAGTATAAATATTTGCCGACTTTTACTTTAACCACTATATTTTGAAGAAAACTTTATACTTCAACTCCGACACATTTCTCCAGAAACTTTTTGACTGAAAACCGACCCTTAATACAGCGCTCGTGGCATCAACACCTACCCCGCAAGAGGGAAGCTGAAGCTGAGGTAGCAGTCTCTCGAGACTCCCTGGCGCTCAAAATAGACATGAAGACTGGAGCAGTCGTTTGTTTGCTTATTTTGGTCTATGCTTGGTGGAAAGTGTGACCTGACAGTGAAACTCCACCTTTGTCACTGACCCTCACCTCAATCCCCAGTAGGTCTTCTTTGGTGCAAGGGTAATCGGCAAGCCAAAGTCGCTTGGCCGTTGACCCCAAGGAAGCCCCGAGGGGGCACGATGAAGCCCCAGAAGTGACGGCGGGAACTCAACTGGCCCTGGGACACACTAGCACATCCCTTATTTGGCCCGATAGTGGAAACAGGGCTATTGCCATCCTAATACCTTACCGCAAGAATCCAAAACAAGATTTTGCTACTTACGCTCCATTATTTAATCCCCTTTTTCTTCAAATTTGTAATGCCCAATTCCCACTACTTGCTAGGTCCTCGTGGTGGCACGGTTACTCACCTTAATCTGGGTGGCAGAGAACAAGTCTCAGTTGCCTCCGCTTCTGAGACATTCAATCCGCGCATCTTATCACGTGACTTGTTGTGCATGACACCCTGGAGACTCACGGCATGTGGAGGCTCATGCTACTCTCCGCAATCCACTCACAACTAACTACATACATTGAAAGCGATAACCACTAATCGTGACCACAAGGAGGTTACCCCATGTGACTCTACCCTCCCTAGCAACAGGGCCAATTTGGTTGCTTAGGACACCTGACTGAACTCCCTGGATTAGCAACTCCAGGGGTGGTAGTCAGTTTCAATATTCACCGAGCTACCCAGGTCCCACACATTTGCTCCTTTTTAATTGATGGTCTTTACACAAACGCACAAGATAGTTTTTTGCCATTGTGTTGCATCTTGAGCCTCCATCGCCACATTTTTAAGATGGTTCTGAACTTTATACACAAGTTTCGAGAACCCTGCATTCTGTTTGACACCGTCCAGCTGTTTAAAGTCCAAGTACTTTTTGAAGTCTGTGCAGGTGGTGCAAATGTGGAAATCAGGGTGGAGATGAAAAGGAATCAGGCAGAACAAAGGAGTGGGTGTAGCTGAGGTGAAACACACAAGCAATTCCTTCCTTTCTTCACCTTTGCTCAAATCAGACTAACATGGAAAAGCTTGAGAGACCAATTAAATATGATCACTTTAATAATCAAGAACTTCAAACGTGTCTGCCTGTACTTGAATGATCTTTCCATTTCCTGAAAAGCCCCTCACATCTGGAATCTCTCTGATTGGCCCCCTGTGGGTACGCTTGCTCCCGTTACAGATACTGGCAGCAAAAATGCCAATCCCACAACTGCTGCTCTCTATAATTTCTACCCTTTAAAATTACCCTTCAACCACAAAGATTTCCCATCATGTGATTCCAGAAAGCTGTCAAACGTTCAAGCTAAACTCCTCAAAGACACACTGAAGACACAGCTGTGCATAAAGAAAGCCATGTATGCCCTTAAAGCTAGAAAACTGACATTTACCCTTTGAAAAACTTCGATTCTTCAACATTATGAAAGGTTCACTTAGAGTAGCTCATCAGTACTGCACACTAGTAATCAGAACTATTTATTGCATGGCAAAAAACATTTTCTCGTTTTTGGGTCCGTCCTCGCTGTTTTTTCCCCAGTTGTTTTCCTATGTAAACATGCACTAGACAGACTTGGTCTTGGACCAGAGTGGTGGTGGCGTAGTGGGCTAAAGCACATAACTGGTAATCAGAAGGTTGCTGGTTTGATCCCCACAGCCACCACCATTGTGTCCTTGAGCAAGGCACTTAACTCCAGGTTGCTCCGGGGGGATTGTCCCTGTAATAAGTGCACTGTAAGTCGCTTTGGATAAAAGCGTCTGCCAGATGCATACATGTAATGGACCCGACCACGTCTCCGGCAGGAGCGCCACTTTTCTTGACGTGTCTCAAGTTAGGGGCCATTCCCACTGATATTCAGACACTGATGTTCACTTTTTTATCTGTTTTTCAATTGCTTTCCTATGTAAACATGCGTTACACGGATGCTTTGACCATTTTTTAGATGCCTTGCCGAGATAGGGGCCATTCATAATCGATCTACGCTGTTATCGTATTGTTGTCCTATGTAAATATGCGCTAGACAGACGTATTTGACCATCATACGTCGCCTTTTCTTTTAGCATCTCGCACAGAAGCTCCATGTTTTTTTTTTTTATAGATGCCGAGTAGAATTAGGGGTGTTCACACCGAACGCATATTTGCATCTGTTGTTTTCCTATATAAACATGCACTAGACGGATATTAGATGACTGTGCCATGTCTCTCCGATTTTTTTCCCAGCATTTCACGCAGGAGTGCTACGTTTTTCAGACACGTGTTGAGTTAGGGGCAGTTCACGCTGATGTTCTGACATGCACGTTCACATATTTGCATCCATCTGCGCTGCTTTTCCCAATGGTTTTCCTATGTAAATATGCTAGGCGGTCACCTTTGACCTTCGCATTTCACTGTTTTTTTTAGCGCCTTGCACAGAAGCGCCATGTTTTTCTGACATCATGTCGAGTTAAGGGCTGTTCAATGACGTCTTTTACCTTTGTGCCATGTCTAACTGTTTATTCAGCATCTTACGCAGGAGTGCCAAGTTTTCTAAATGCATGTTGAGTTAAGGGCCATTCACACCGATGTTCTGACAGTGGCATTTACATTTTTGTATCCATCAGCGCAGTTTTAAATTGCTTTCCTATTATGTAAACGTGCTAGACGGATGTCTTACCACTACAACGCACTTCACTGTTTCTTTAGCGCTTTGTGCAGTAGCACCATGTTTTTAGATGCCATGTCGATTTGAACATGTTCACATTTTTGCACCCATCTGCGGAGTTTTTCCCAAAGATTATCCTATGTAAACCTGCTAGACGGGCATCTTTGACCTTGACATTTCGCGGTTTCTTTTAGCATCTTGCCCAGAAGTGGCACGTTTTTTTGACGCCGTGTTGAGTTCACACCGAACACATTTTCGCATCTATCTTCATCGTTTTTCAATTATTTTCCTATGTAAACACGCACTAGATTGTCGTCTTTGACCGTTGTTCCACGTCTCGCTGTTTTTTTTAGCATGTCACGCAGGAGCCTAACGTTTTTTTAGGAACCGCCATATCAACTTGAAAATAACTTCAACTGTTAAAAAAAGTTTCTTAAGACACTTGCTTCCTGCTCTATTCCTGGTACTGCGTTTGATTTCTATTTTTACTCAAGATGGCCACTTAAATCAGCATTTTTGTCAGTTTAACATTTATCAAGATATTAACATTTGTTTTCTGAGAATATACGTTTATTTTGTAACCACACTGGCAAACTGTCTTATGATTCTTTAAGCATAAATCACAAAAATTATTACGTTTGTGTTTAAAATGATCCAACATGCCAAAAATAAACTGCATGTATCGTAACGTGAATCTTATCTTGCAATAGATGATGACAATGATTTAGATCGCTGGATGGACAAATCGCAATAATGTTGGTTTTTTAAAGTTGTTCTTTCTACGTGATGGTTTCATCTGGTCAATCACGTGACCTCTACTGACTGTGTGGCACTTTCACTGGTAGATGCCACATAGCACTTACAAGTTTGCAAACGGTTGCTGACGTTTTGTTTTACAAAATACAGGTTAGTATGAATGCCCCTTAACATGAATAAGTGGTCCAGCCTCCTCCAGGACCTGCTCTTCATCCAGCTACACCACATTGGAAATAACATATTGCTGATTTTTGTAACATATAATATCATACCAACATGACAGACCTGACATCTGACATTAAACTAAGCTGAGAAAAACTCCCCCCGTCAGTGAACTTCGAATACTTTTTTACATTTTCCTTTCTCACCGAACGGAGTATAATGCTCACAAAGTCTTTAAAACATCCGCGTGAGGTTGGCTCACAGAAAGCCAGAATTGATCGGTCGAAAGCGCCCACAGTTTTTTGGCTTAAAGCAAGGGTTTGAAACGTCTGCTAAACAACTGCAGCACAACCCCTAATTCTGGATTTTAAAAGACCCCAGAGAGAATGGAAACAGACATTAGTCTGAGATTTGCACAAGGGTATCCTATTGCAGATGCCAAGTGCAGAAGTTGAGTTTCGACTGATGAGGTGCAGAAACAGGGAGAGGATAAGAGAGAGAGAGAGAGAGAGAGAGAGAGAGAGAGGATAAGAGAGAGAGAGAGAGAGAGAGAGAGAGAGAGAGAGAGAGAGAGAGAGAGAGAGAGAGAGGATAAGAGAGAGAGAGAGAGAGAGAGAGAGAGAGAGAGAGAGAGAGAGAGAGAGAGAGGATAAGAGAGAGAGAGAGAGAGGGAGAGAGAGAGAGAGGATAAGAGAGGATGAGAGAGAGAGAGAGAGAGAGAGAGTGGATAAGAGAGAGTGGATAAGAGAGAGAGAGAGAGGATAAGAGAGAGAGAGAGAGAGAGAGAGAGAGAGAGAGAGAGAGAGAGAGAGAGAGAGAGAGGATAAGAGAGAGAGAGAGAGAGAGAGAGAGAGAGAGTGTGTGTCTGTGACTGTCTGTGTTTTCCACCACAAGACATTTTTAATGAGGCTGGCTGCTCGTGGCTGCAGTTGAAGGCAGAACTGAGAGGCAGAGGGCTGATGGGATGGGATGGGATGGGGGTGTGAACATAAAAGGAGAGAGACACTGGACAATTGAAATTGCAGCATTAGCAGTCCACATTCAAACAAGCATTGTAAATGCATAGAAATGTCTGGGGGTCAACATCTGGATTTAGGTATTTCAGTATTTAAAGGAATATTCAGGGTTTAATACAAGTTAAGCTCAATTGGCAGCAATTGAGGCAAAATGGTGAGTACCAAAAAAATAAATAAATAGGGGGTGTTACAGTGAGGCACTTACAATGGAAGTGAATGGGGCCTGTTTCTAAAGCATAGCCATAAGACGGAAATAGTACACGTGATTTTAACATAATCGAATCACTTAACCTTGTCTGTGTGAATTTATATCAAATATTACAACTTTGTTGCTTTGTCACAGTGGCAAGAAAAAGTATGTGAACCCTTTGGAATTACCTGCATTTGTCACAATGCAAGTTATAATAATGAACAAACACAACCTGTTTAACTAATAACACTAAAATGATTGTATGGTTCATGAATAGATCATTTAAACATGCACAGTGTAGGTTGGAAAAAGTATGTGAACACCCATGCTAAAGTCGTTAACAAAGAATTAGGAGTCAATAGTTGGCAAACCCGGCATCCAAGTAATTTACCGAGATCGTAGTTGTGGGTAAGAGCTACTTCGACTTATAAAAAGCACTCAAACATTTTGAGTTTGCTCGTCATAAGCGTCTGCTGATGTGGACCATGCCTCACAATAAAGAGATTTTAGAAGACCTATGAACAAGAATTGTTGCTTTGCATGAAGCTGGAAAGGGTTACAGAGTTATCTTGAAGATATTAGATATTCATGTGTCCACAGTTAGACAAACGGTCTATAAATGGAGATGATTTAGTACTGTGGGAACTCTCCCTAAAAGTGTAATCGCAGTTGCCTCCACATCTGACACGGTCAATCCGAGGATCTCATCATGCGGCTTGTTGTAAATTTTTTTTATCTTCAAGCAGAATATATGAACTGTTTTGAATTAAATATTATTCTTTATTTTTCTTCTAATTCTTTTAATAATTTTTTTTTTTGTGAGATTCCCTTAATGCATTTTAAATATATTTTATTACAATATTTACAAAAATCAAGTGACAATTCTGCATATTTACATTTCTGTGGTTTTGAACCAATAGAAATGAGGTAAAAGGTAAGAGGTACAAGTTGTTCTTAATAAAGCACTTAACAATGAAATGTTGATCAACGAGCGCTTTAAGAAACCACAACGCAAACTCACTGACCTCTCACCATCTTACCTTCCATAGATGCGATCTAAGCCATCCAACTGCATGTCTCTCTCACACACACACACACACACACACACACACGCGCGCTGAATGAAGATTTAATCCAGCTCTGAAGCATGTGGGCTTCTTTAAACAGCACTAATGTCCTGTGTTACATAAACACTTTTGAAGGCAGCAACAGAATGATGATTTGGGTTTTTTGTTGAAAGGCATGCGCTTGTGGGTGTGAACTGGAAAAGAGAGCGAGCGAATGCTGTTTGGATGTGAATGCATCATTGCAATAATTTGGCTTCTAGAATATGCAAAATGCTTTAAAAAATGCATCTTCCAAGTACAAGTGTGTGTACAGTATGAACACGAGACGCGCTACAGCGACTTCTATTCACTTTCACACAAAATGACGTGGTTGCTTCATCAACTGCATTTTTAGCTTTTTCTGGCACTATCGGGTTTAAAGTTTAGGGTAGGGAGGTCCGTTTTGTTGGATTTAAAAGTCAAGAGAGCATTAACCTTAAAAACCTCATCTGTTTTTGGTGAACATTTAACACACCTTTTGCGCCATTTCACACTATTGGTGATGAAATTGTGATCACTCCTAGTGCGACCCCACGATCACATGCGTGGACGTTGTATTTTGGCTTCGCTATAAACAAGATATAATTTAAATTAATTTAAACACACTGATCTCAGTTCAGGAGACTCTAATCTGTCAGTAAAGGGTTCAACTTAATGCATGGAGTCATGTGACAAAACAACATGGCGCTGACCACAGTGGAGTTTGTCTTTGGGAGAAACGCCAAAATAACTACATCTGGTTAAGTTTTTACATTGAAACCTGTTTGAGTCAAATGATCAGAATCTCTACTTTCATCTGATATGCCATGTTTTAAACTTTGAGTGATTTATTGCAAAACGCCACGCTCCTAAACACAATATACACTAATGTGTACAATAGCACAAGGGTTGCAGTTTACATTGAGAATCAATGGGCTCATCCAAAAGCTGAAAAATGTTGCGTTCATTGGCTTTATATGGAGTTAGGATGACAATAAGGTTCATTTCAAACTGTTCTGAGACCAGTGCAGACAGACAGCACACTGGAGGTTAAGTCATTCACTAAATAGGGAGCAAGGGAGCATCCTATAACTTTCTATGCAGCCAAGTACATTCAGTCCTAAAATCTGAACAGAAGTTCAGTTTCAGGCTGGGCGATAAAACTATCAATATTTATCAAGAGGAACAATTCCTCAATATCAATGATAAACTTGAGTAATTTTCGATTTTTAGCCCATGTTCTATAAAAAAAGATTGGATCACTACATAGTTGATTGTGTCGCTAAAACGCAAGTTATATTATCAGTAATAATACTTGGCAAAAGCAATAAGTATTTGCAAGCTAGCTAGCACCTAGCTATCCATCTAATAAGATATTATTGTGTATCAGACAAGACAGCTATCAAATAAACAACTACTCCGACGTCAACAAAATTGTGTTTATTCATGATCCATAGCGCATGAAAGTGTTTCTTCTTCTTGTGAGGTTTATTGGTGGTTAGCAGTACAGCTTACGGTGCATTACCGCCACCTACTGGGCTGGAGCGAGGATCGTCACACAAAAGTCTTTTTTTTTAAAGACGATGTAATTGGCGGAATTTCATTGAAAAGAGGTCAAACCTTAAGTAGGTTTTATTCTTGAGGTCTAACAAACATGTGGAATGATATCGACCTATATGCGAATAAGTGAGGAAATATCGCCCAGCCCAAATTCAGACATGTCCCAAATTTTAGTAACAGTGCTACAAAAAAAAGAATACGTTGAAAATAAAACGGCTGAGCATCTCTTGACCATGATGAAAAAATAAAAACACACAATGACCCTCTGTTCATCTCATTCGACAGTCTAATGCAAAAATAGCCAAAATACTACAGCTTTTAATACTACTGAAATGCTTTTCATTGTCTTAAGAACAAACCCAGAGAAACACAGATACACTGGAACTTACTTTGGACCAAAACCAAAAGCACTTACACTGAATACGCACCATAACTCATGTACAAATCGGCACAGCTGTGCGATGACTGGGTGCTTTTGAGCTCAACTGGATTTGTCTAGCTCTAATTCAAATACTGATTTGATGGGTAAAGCATGTGTCAACAAGTCCACACCAGCATCCTCAACAGTACACATACAATACATAAAAGCAGTCCAAATACTTTGAAGCCGTGTGAACATGCGGTGAACCTAAAGAGCCGATGTACCTCCTAAAGTAAATACAAATACACCTGTGAGCCTCCAGCGTTCAGCCCATAAGCTCATTCGTGGTCAAAACAATTACGGCTGCATTTTTAATGGTATTAGTTAACAAGTCCATGCTAATAAAACGCATTCATTACATGAACGCCCCTGAACTGGTTTGCAACAAATCACAATAAGCATCTTTTAAGAATATATTGAATTCAAAGTTCAAACAATGGGACTGTAGTAGACTACATGCATGCCAACTTTATTGCAGATGGGTGCATAAACAAACAAACAAACAAACGAATGAACAAACCAAAAAAAATGTATCCTAGGTCTAATTCACAGTTTTTTATTCCAATGGCTTAGAAATGAAAGTACGTGGATCTCTAATTTGCATTTAATTGTGGATCATCTAATTTTAATGATAAAAATAGAACGAGATGGCAAAATCATTAGAAGACGTACAAGTTGGCTCGCACACAAATCAAAACACAGAAAGAGCTTTGACCGTCCTTTTGTGAATACATTCACACAGAACCACAAAATTGTTGGTGGTCAGTGGTTGACGAGGGAAAAAAATGGTCGTGTTCCTGCCAAGAAATTGCTCCCATCCTTGTCCTACCCAAACTTGGGGAATCTTGCCTCGTCACTGTTGCCTTTGGTTTGCTCACTGTGGGTTTGTAAGGCACTTTGCAAAGCTGTGCGTTATTAAAAGCGCTACACAAATACAAATAAATTGACCTCCACAGCAGTCAACAGAGATCCAGCCTCAGGCCACGTCCAAACTAACACATTAATTTCTCTACATTTTCCGTCCACACTGAGGCAACGTTTTTGTCCAGCAAAACAGATCTTTTCGAAAACTCTCTACCAAGTGGATCAACTTAAAAATGCTTTGCGTTGTAGTGTGGACAGGGAAAAATGGAGATATTCCAAAAAATTATGATGCATTTGTTGACATGTGACAGTCATGTGATCCATTCAACCCAAAGCAATCAAGAGGGTGACCCATGTTGTGTATACAATGCATTCCTTCAAAGGTGACGGGAGGTTTACTCGTAATTGCTGTTCGGCGGCGGAACATGAGGACAAATCACACGTATACATGGGAAGCCTTACAAAAATCATGAGTTGGGCAAACTTGACCCATACCGCCAATCATTTTCACATGCAAATGAGCTTTGCGGCAAACTTTTTGTGTCGCCAAAAGGTTTGCTGAAGGTTCAACAATACTGTTGAAGAGCTGCAAATGTCTGGCAAACGTTTATGGCAAATCGCAAACTCATTTGCAAATGAAAATAATGAGTGGGAAATTTGCAGCAAGTTTGTCAGAACTCTAGATTTTTTGTAAGGCAATGACACAGTGCCACGCTTATTACTTTTTTTTGTTATTTTGTGGTTTTCTCCACATGCACAGTGAGGGGATTTAAACTTTTTCAGATGTTTCAGTATGGACATGCAACTTTTGGAAAAGTTTGAAAATGCCAGTGTAAATAGAGAGTGTTTCACATACAAAAAAAATCTGTTTTCAAATGAATCCAGATGAATTTTACAGTCAACAGCACAGAAACAATTTAGGTGGTTTGTAACAGCACCTCCATTTTAATAAATTACAATTCATGTCTGGCGAGTATTGACGCTGACTATCACCCCTGGAGTCGTGAGTTCGAATCCAGGGAGTTCTGAGTGACTCCAGCCAGGTCTCCTAAGCAACCAAATTGGCCCGGTTGCTAGGGAGGGTAGAGTCGCATGGAGTAACCTCCTTGTGGTGGTGATTAGTGGTTCTCGCTCTCATTGGGGCATGTGGTGAGTTGTGTGTGGATCGTGGAGAGTAGCATGAGCCTCCACATGCTGTGAGTCTCCGCAGTGTTATGCACGAGTCGTCACGTGATAAGATACGCGGATTGACCATCTCAGAAGCGGAGGCAACTGAGACTTGTCCTCCACCAGCCGGAAAGTGAGTAACAGTGCTACCATGACGACCTAGTAAGTAGTGGGAATTGGGCATTGCAAATTGGGAGAAAATGGGATAAAATAAATTAAAAAAAGAAACCGAAATATTGCATGAATCAGGTTAAAGCAATCAAGTTAATGCATATACATGATATATAAATCAGGCACCAAAATTACATCTAGCATGCCTGTTTTTAATACCTCGGTTGATTCACTCATTTGACTGTACTCAACATCCTGTCTTAAAGGAAGACGCACAATGTTTTGAAAAGCAAAAGGGTCACTTGATTTCGAGAACGTCTCGTCTCACAAAGACACTTTTGTTTCATGTGAACTCCAGCTCATCTCTACTTCAGAATCACAATCCTTCCTGTCACCTCAGTCATGAGAATCTGCACCAAAATATCCTGCTTTTACACCGTTACCAACTTAATTTATATGTACTTGGTTTTTTTTTTCAAAATTGCATGGGTCATCACACATCGTGGCAGTACAGTGGGGAAATGTCCACAGTGTGGCGATAACAGAAAGTTAATCTCCCGACCCTAAACCTTAAACCTAACCGAAAGCAAATGAGAGATGAATAAAAGAACCAGGTCATTTTATGGTGCTTCTCTGACACTTTCGGTTCACGTGTCGACCTGCGTGCTCTTCGGGACTCATACCCCGATCCTTCGCATCTCGAGTGCAATGCTCTTTTAGTTGAGATACCGCACAATTTGATCACACCCTGAACAAACTCGTTAATGTAGTCGGTTATGAAATTTAAAAGTTAAAATGTATTCGAATAACAAGTCATGTGCTACAGTGAAAGTGTTTATATGTCGATAGATAGCATTGTGTGATTAACATGATTATGCACGTGTTTAGTTGCCATTTTTCTCTTGAAAGTGAATAAAAGTCATTGTTTTGTAGCGCCTCTAGTAGGGCTGTGTATCGTTCAAACCAATTCAAAGACTCATCTCCTGAGGCTATAACATTAATGTGAAGCAGAAAAATAAAACACGAAAGAAAGATAAGTACGGTTTAACAAGATAACAGGTTTAATGTACGTTAAACTTGATCAGTTACTGTTAACCTTAAAGCATTTTTAGCATCGATTAAGCTAGCTATCTATAGCCATACATCCAAACAATATCTAATGTTACGTAAATCCCAGTTTATAGGACTACATCACCGTGCACAGAAACGTTAATTTAACATGTACACAAGCATGTACCTCTACAAGTTAGCCGATTTTGTTTGTTGGTTTGTTTGCTAAACGTTAACCTATCTGTCGGAGTCCCAGTCATACTGCTGCTGCATTCATCAGTAGTTTTGGAGGAGGACTCGTGTGGTGGGCATGTTGAAGGAAGCTCTGTGGCAGGATGCTGAGATGATGACTGCACCGGCTCGGTCTTCTTGCAGTCGAAGACGAAGCAACTTTCTGCTCTTGAGTTTATTGCGTGCACTGTCAAGTGCTTCATCAGATTTGTAGTGTTGCCAGTATTGGCAGCAATTAGCTTGTCACAAATATTGCATCGGTGCGCTGTTGGCATAGAGCCTGGTGAAATGTAGCCACACTTTTGATCTTTTCCACATCTTTCACATGTATGGGGTTTGAGAGGCATACACACTACAGCCTCACGCGTGAGCCGCGTCTCTGGGCGTACCAGGCACAAACTAGTGTTTCTCCTTGATGCCTAAACACAGCCAATCACTGGCACTTCTAGATATGGGCACATCTAGCATGCTACATGCTTATCACTGACATTGATGAGATTAACCCCTTATGTATTGAAGTTTGGTACCGAACGACAAGACATTTCTTTGATACTCAACAGTTTAGAGTCAATTCGGTCGGTGCCTAAAATGTATCGAACTCGATACCCAGCTCTAGCCTCTAGTGTTCATTTTTGCATTATGCATAACAATGTATTTTTATATATATATATATATATATATATATATATATATATATATATATATATATATATATATATATATATATAGTAACGTGAATCTATGAGACCAGGTTGCAGGAACTTTTTTGCAGGAATAATACATTTTTCCAGAGAACACAAAAATACATTTTTGAAGAATCTTTATGCTAATCTTTTAACCTAAACAACTGTTTATATTGACCATGTCTGTCAAGCTCCAGACAACACTGGAAAAGCATCATAAAAGTAGTCCAAACAACTCGTGTGCTTTATTCCAAGTCTTCTGAAGTCAAACAATAGCTTTATGTGAGGTACTGACTGAAAATTTACTGATTTACTGATAATCTTTCAGCCCTCTGAACCTTGGACGTCATTCTTAAAACAATCTGAATTTGTTTCATAAAAAAATTTTTTTTTTAAATGATAATAATAATAATAATAATAATAATAACAGCATTCGTGTTTGGAACGACATGAAGGTGAGTTAATAATGACAAGCAAGTGATTTCTCTCTTGACTATCTTGGTTATATCAAAACCTTTACTTTGAGGACAAGAGTAAAAATGTCTGATTTTCCTCAGCATTATAGCAGAGTGTTAATTTATCAAGTGGAGAGAAGTGTTTCCCATGGCAGCACAGCAGGACATCAGAGCACAGCCTGTGAATGTAATGCGCTCTAAAGACAGAGATGAACAATACTACTGCTATGAGTCTACAGCTCTAAACATCAGCATCACCTCCAACACAACACAAATTAATGACACACAAGACGAGGAATGAAGCTCTACGCGACTGAGATTTCTCAGGACCCCGACTGACCTTATTTTACACAAATCTGCACCAAAGGTGCAATCAGAACCATTGCTGTTGGGTTTTACATCCTTCGTAACCAGCGACACCCCAACCTTATTCACCACGATACACACCATCACCTGTTTTAAAAACAAGGGCTGGGTATCTGATTCACAAGCTCTCGATTTGATTCCAATACAATTTCGTTCCATACCGATTCACTTAAAGAGTTAAAATGTCCATTAAGCTACATATGAAAGAAATTCTCTCACAGGTCCCGTCCCATTCTAGTCCGCTTAAGTTTTCAGTGTCCTGAGGTCATCTTTTTTTTTAAACTATATGGTTACGGAGAGCATTTTCGATTGAAATTTCAGTGTGGTTGAGATGTGTAAGCGTTGGAAAATTCTTGCGTTTTCAAACGAAAATGTATTAGTGTCCGCGTGTATTACACTCGCGCCACTGATCGGAACTGAAAAAATAAACAATGTTTTCAAAACAGATTTCCGAAAGCGCTCCTTGTCTGCAGTTGTTCAAAGAGTCAGATAGTCGCACCCACAACTCGCGCCATTGGTTGAGTAATGTTGTTGAGGTGAGTCCAAGCAGATCGCTCAAATCGAACAGGAATTCTTATAGTGCCACAGAGACACTGTGTTTCAAGTTTTCAAGAAAATATTTATTAATATTTTATTCATTACCTGGCACCTTATTTTAATTCTATCTTTATTGTTATTTGTTACCATTTTATTATTATTTGTCTTGTCATTATCTGTTTTGTGCTTTAATGCTTTGGCAATATTGTATGAAACACAGTCATGCCAATAAAGTACTTTAAAATTGAAAGAGCGAGCGCGAGCGATATATATATAGATAGATAGTGTGCAAGAGATAGATATAGAGTGAGAAATAGATAGAGAGCGAGCGAGCGGTAGATAGGGCGCGAGCGAGAGGTAGATAGAGCGAGCGAGCGAGAGGTAGATAGAGAGCGAGCGAGAGGTAGATAGAGAGCGAGCGAGCGGTAGATAGGGCGCGAGCGAGCGAGAAGTAGATAGATAGAGAACAAGCGAGCGAGAGATAGAGATAGAGTGAGCGAGCGATAGAGCGCGAGAGAAAAGCAGCATATATAATTTGTGTTTTAACACCAAGTTAAATATACTTCAGTAAAATTAAAAGATCGATCTTGGGATTTGAAGAATCGACATCACGATTAATCAGAAAACTGTTTTAGTTTTTTTCCCCACTCCGCCCTGGCAAATCAAATGGCTAACTCCGTACTTTTTCACTCCATTTTGGGATTCAAAATTAAATGTCCAGCCCAAAAATAAAAATGGTCAAAAAGTCAGACTCCGAAATGGACAGAAAAACACCATAAAAACCAGAATTGAATTTGATCTTATATTTGGTTCCCCACACAAAACCTCACACGGGTTCATAAGACTGGAAATATTGTGCACAAGTCGTCTTGACTACTATTATGTATCTTTTGGAGCTCAATGCATCTGAGCCCTTTCACTTTCATTGTATGGAAAAACATTTTTCGGAATATTTCCTGTTGTGTTCCACAGAAGATAGAAAGTCATGCGGGTTTGGAACACCATGTGGATGAATAATGATGTCAGAATTGAATTTTCGTTCCTTTAAAGATGACACAAGCATCAGTCGGACTTTTACACAGTTCCTAGCAAGTAACTAAACATTCCAAACGCATCTCGATACGAACGGTGACTTCAAAAGCCCCTGTGTAGCGTTCCCACATTATTTCACCTGTATTTCAAACACATCTCAAGGCTCAGTCTTAGCTTTAAGCTCAGTCTCCCGCTAGGCCCGGCCTAACAGTCATTGTCATTGTCCTCTTTCAGTGGGACACTATATCTTTTCTCTGCACCTAAAGCTTCTTTCTCGTTCTCTTTCAGTGAAGAACAGAAGGGGGCCGTGTGGCCGAATTAAAAGCCTTCGGGTGTTAGCAGGGGTTCAGTGAGTTTGGGGGAAAGATTTTCTTTTAGTGCTTTTATAAAGGAAGGAAGAGTTGGAGAAAAACAGTCAGTGTGCTGCTAATCAATACTGACAAAAATCAATCTGTCTGCAGTCACTGACAGGAACTGTCACATGCTGTAAAAGAAGAGAAAGTATCCATTGTACATGATCACAACAGAATGATGCAATACATTATTTGTTACACTGAGTCCACAATGGACGCGTCGGAGCTGCACGTCTTCTCAGGATGTTCACAAATCAGCTGTGAGCTCAATGGCAGACTTCAGCAGCAGTTCAAATCTGTTGAACATAAAGTCGTACTTTGTGACTCTTTGTGAAGCTGTGTGACTCTCATTAATGTGCGCTCTAATGAAACACTTCAGTGAGACACTCGCTGAACTGTCACTGTTCTTAAAGAGACAGTACCGCATTAGCACCTGGTCTCTATTGCAATATAAATACTTGAAAACAATAGATTAAGTAGCGGTAGACCGATGTATCGGTTTTACCGATTAATAGGTGCCGATAGTTCTTTTTTTACTATCGTTATCGCCAAAAATCTGTCTATAGTTTTTTTCATTGCTTTGTAATTTCAAAATAAGAGTCCCAGGCTTGCTTATAGTCCTGCGTTATGCACCAAATCTAAATTTAGTGTTAAACAAAAAAACTGCATCTGGGATTTTATTCAATTTTGACTGTTTGTCTTTGCCCGCCAAAGTAAGAATTTTATGTTTTTTTGACATTCTATAAATCTAATTTAAAAATGAATTTGCCGATTAGTCGTTTATCGGCCTCTCGCCACCTTAGTTATTGGTATCGGAAAAATCCACCATCGGTCGACCTATACAAATTAGTCATGTAAATATTTATTTTTTATTAGGGCAGTAATCAAATTAACTACATGGTGTCCCGATTAATTAAATCGCAATTAATTGTATATACAAATATTTGCTAAGAAAGCCCCTCATATAACAATAATTCAATATATAATGATGAAATAATTAAAAAAAAAAAAAAAATTCTATATATATATATATATATATATATATATATATATATATATATATATATATATATATATATATATATATATATGCATGACATTCTTGTGTCAGAAGAGTTCATCATTGATAAGACAAAAAGCAGCTTTAGAATACAATGTATTGTTTACTACCATATTATTGATCATAAGTCAATCATTGACACACAGTTCACAGCAATCCATTACACAAGTGAATTAATCAATCAGTTGGAGATTTATTATGAGGGATTGTTTAAGGACCCGTCAATGTACACCTGCATCAGACGTGCTTGTGTAGCATCTCGGGTGCGTTGCGTTATAAACATACATGTTTAGGTCACTGTGTCAAGTTAAATATAGTTTAATACTCAATCTTTAAACACATCTTGAGATCTCTTAGTTCGGATTTGCGCTCCATCAAGTGTTTTGAATGAAAGATCGTGACGCATGTTTGTGTTGTTCTGCTGAAGTGTTTCTTCACTGTATAAACTGTGTGTTGCTCATACAGCTGAAGTTTCACTTACTGCCCTCTGGAGTAAACAGGTGGTACTACAAGCATTTCTCAGGAATCTTCCTTATTACGGTCCGGGGGCATTGCGATTAATTTATTTAGCGCATTATTTTTATAAAAAATTCAATCGCACTGAATGCGTTAAATACTAAAAGCCCTAATATATATATATATATATATATATATATATATATATATATATATATATATATATATATATATATACACTACCGTTCAAAAGTTTGGGGTCACATTGAAATGTCCTTATTTTTGAAGGAAAAGCACTGTACTTTTCAATGAAGACAACTTTAAACTAGTCTTAACTTTGAAGAAATACACTCTATACATTGCTAATGTGGTAAATGACTATTCTAGCTGCAAATGTCTGGTTTTTGGTGCAATATGTACATAGGTGTATAGAGGCCCATTTCCAGCAACTATCACTCCAGTGTTCTAATGGTACAATGTGTTTGCTCATTGGCTCAGAAGGCTAATTGATGATTAGAAAACCCTTGTGCAATCATGTTCACACATCTGAAAACAGTTTAGGTCGTTACAGAAGCTACAAAACTGACCTTCCTTTGAGCAGATTGAGTTTCTGGAGCATCACATTTGTGGGGTCAATTAAACGCTCAAAATGGCCAGAAAAAGAGAACTTTCATCTGAAACTCGACAGTCTATTCTTGTCCTTAGAAATGAAGGCTATTCCATGCGAGACATTGCTAAGAAATTGAAGATTTCCTACAACGGTGTGTACTACTCCCTTCAGAGGACAGCACAAACAGGCTCTAACCAGAGTAGAAAAAGAAGTGGGAGGCCGCGTTGCACAACTGAGCAAGAAGATAAGTACATTAGAGTCTCTAGTTTGAGAAACAGACGCCTCACAGGTCCCCAACTGGCATCTTCATTAAATAGTACCCGCAAAACACCAGTGTCAACATGTACAGTGAAGAGGCGGCTGCGGGATTCTGGGCTTCAGGGCAGAGTGGCAAAGAAAAAGCCATATCTGAGACTGGCCAATAAAAGAAAAAGATTAAGATGGGCAAAAGAACACAGACATTGGACAGAGGAAGACTGGAAAAAAGTGTTGTGGACAGATGAATCCAAGTTTGAGGTGTTTGGATCACAAAGAAGAACGTTTGTGAGACGCAGAACAAATGAAAAGATGCTGGAAGAATGCCTGACGCCATCTGTTAAGCATGGTGGAGGTAATATAATGGTCTGGGGTTGCTTTGGTGCTGGTAAGGTGGGAGATTTGTACAGGGTAAAAGGGATTCTGAATAAGGAAGGCTATCACTCCATTTTGCAACGCCATGCCATACCCAGTGGACAGCGCTTGATTGGAGCCAATTTCATCCTACAACAGGACAATGACCCTAAACACACCTCCAAATTGTGCAAGAACTATTTAGAGCAGAAGCAGGCAGCTGGTATTCTATCGGTAATGGAGTGGCCAGCGCAGTCACCAGATCTGAACCCCATTGAGCTGTTGTGGGAGCAGCTTGACCGTATGGTACGCAAGAAGTGCCCATCCAACCAATCCAACTTGTGGGAGCTGCTTCTGGAAGCGTGGGGTGCAATTTCTCCAGATTACCTCAACAAATTAACAGCTAGAATGCCAAAGGTCTGCAATGCTGTAATTGCTGCAAATGGAGGATTCTTTGACGAAAGCAAAGTTTGATGTAAAAAAAATCTTATTTCAAATACAAATCATTATTTCTAACCTTGTCAATGTCTTGACTCTATTTTCTATTCATTTCACAACGTATGGTGGTGAATAAGTGTGACTTTTCAGGAAAACACAAAATTGTTTGGGTGACCCCAAACTTTTGAACGGTAGTGTATATATATATATATATATACATACATACACACACACACACACATACATACATACATACATACACACACACGGTTGGGATTTGAAATGTATTCCACTACAGATTACAGAGTACATGCTGTAAAGTGTAATTTGTAACGTAATCCATTAGATTACTCGAGGTCAGTAATGTAATCGAAATACTTGGGATTACTTCAGTACTGGCAAATTTTTTACTTGTTTTTACTATAAACATGTTAATAAAGTAATAAAATTCACTCAAATTGACCTTGCTTTAAGGATTTGTTTATACATTTACATAAAAAGTACATCTTTGCTCTAATATCAAAGGTCATACTAGAGAAAACAAGTTATTCTCCAATGTGTATTTTCATCATAGATTTACTGGTTGTAGCTTTCTATACAACGTTAAAGGCAACATTGGTTAGCATTTCTTGTAAAAACACCCCAACCTCATAAAAACTTTGACAAGGCGTATTTATTGGATTTGATTTAAACAAATGAAAATAAAATGCAAAGTAATCTCTTCAGTAATCAAAATACTTTTTGAATGTAACTATTCTTATTACCATTTTCATATGCAAGTAAATAGATGTTATAACCGAAACACCCAAATTTAATCGGAATCGAATCGGGAAATCTGTATCAATACCCAGCCAAAGTGATTGACCAATCAGAGTAGAGTATTCCAAACAGCTGTGCTATACATTCATAAACCCCTTCACTAAAAATTATGTCATAAAGAGCAAAACGTTACATTTTATTTATCTTTTGACCCATTTCAACTGATGCTTCCAAGACTATCACAAGTCACTCTTACGGTTTCAACAAATCCAGACGAAACACAGTAAAACATGCAACATTTTAAACAAAGTATTATCCATAAAAAAGCACCAGTTTAAATTCGGAGGAAGCTTCAGGAAGTGGCACCTGATGGGCATGACAGTAATGTGGAAATGATTATTTAAAGAAAAGAGAGCGAGAGCAGCAGACGTACACTAGCAGGAGGTGGACAGTCGCGCGGTGGATTAAATAGCCCGAATGATCAGCTGTTCACATGGTGATGTCGTTAGCTCACAAAAATATCCGTCATCAGAACTCCACCAAGGACAGGCGTGCTGATGCTTTTAATAGAGTTCATGTAGCCAAGTCTAGACGACTATATTACACGACTCTCACGGCCAATAGTTATCAAATATGTTTGGCTTTATTACCCATCCCTACCAAGTTACCATCTCTTTCAAACAACCTTCAAAAGGAAAATTGTTCAAATAAGCCCCCCATTGATCAAATAATGCGCCCATCCAACAAGAGCTCTTTTTAAAGCAACATCATCATCAAATGCCATACAGAAGGTCATCCTATCTGTAAGGGCTTCTTGTACTACATGTATGTATGTGTGCATATTATATTACAAGAGTGATTGAATGTGATTAATTGGCCATTTGTTACTCCATTATTAAGCGAGCAGCTTGTCTCCACCATCTTATGACTTGAAAGCTCCAACTGATGTTCCTTCAAAGCATTATAAATGTATAAGACCAAAGGGGACTGAAATCCATCTAACCTTGAATGAAGCTCTTGTCATGGTGAGCAAAGGCAGATCAACCAATATCAATCATCCTTGCTTTAGAAGCTTAAATACACAAGCGCAATACATTCCATACAGTGTATATTGGGAATACCGCGTATTCAGGGTCATTCCATGTCAACTCAACCAGATGTCCCTGGCTAAAAAGTTTTTTTTTTTTTTACTGTTGAAAGATAAGCTTAAATGATGATGAAAGCCAAAATATTAAATGGCACTGATACATATTTACAGAGTTATCCATTATTTTGTAAAGGGGGGTCAAAATGTCAATTTTCGCCAATGATTTGGGAGCAAAACCACAGGTGAAAAGAAAAAAAACCTTATCAAGTTGGCATTGTCATTATTTTATTTTTACACCAAGACAAGTAGGTCTATAACTAAAACCAGTTGACTTTGGACTTTTGACCAAAGGTGCGAGTCCTCAAATGGGAAAATCCCATTTTGTGTGTTGTTTTTCCAAAGTTGGAAAGCCTATAACTCCAGAAGTATTACAACTATCTTGATATCCTCTTAGATGCTGGTTCAAAACAAAGTTGTCTTTTTGTATGCTAAATTTTAAGGCCATATTTGGTTCAATCCCAGAGATATGGAGCTCTCAATGTGGCTTAATCCCCCAAAAATTACATTTTGTCCTTTTTCAATGGTCGAAAATCAAATGTGGGTCACATGGTTTGAAGCTAGTTTTCTTGTCCAACGAATAAAGGTCTGAAGTACAAATAAGGTTGAAAGTAGAAATGTACCTGTATTTATTCACTTACAAATAATACAGGTCAAAATACCCCATTATCAATCTATTATGAAAAAAACAGGAAAACGAAGGTGAATTGCATTTCTCTTCCTAACTTGATTTCAATTACTGTTATTCTCTAAAATGTGCATTTTACTAGATTACATTATGTAGGGTGAATGTGAACCAATGGACAAGAGGAAACAAAGCAGTAATTTGACGCAAAAAGTAAATCTGAAGAAATTGATCATGTTAGAGTCACACATAAAATCACTTTGAGGCAACTTAACTGGGCCATTCAAAAATAACTTTATTCCATTAAATTAAATATCAGTCATTGTTTACTCACCCCTGTGTTGTTATAACTCTATATGACTTTCTTACTTTTTTTTTTAACACTAATGGAGAAACTGTGAATAACTGTTGTGCTCAGTGATGTCATACAATGGCAGTTTATGGTGACCACTTCATCAAGCTTCATAAGAACACAAAAGTATAATTCAGAAGTCTAATCAATTATTCCACGAGACTCATGATTGTTATGAAGGCGTACAATAAGGTTTGATGAGAAATCAAATGCATTATTTTGTGAAACTCTTGACCGACCGTTGATCTCCTGTGCGTGCTCATGATAGGGCACGAGAGCAACAGTTCATGCAGCCCCCTCGCGACATTGGGACGTTCAAGCGAAAACTAATTTTGTTGATCTAAAAGCAGGTCCTGAACAGCGATAGTGGCATCAGAAGACAACAAAGCCGCACACAAAACAGAGATCAGAACTAACATGTTTGAAGAGTTTGCAGTCGAAGAATTGATGCATTTCTATGCCCAGCCTTATTTTATTTTTTAAAGGCGAACCTGCTTTTTGATCAACAAAACGAGTTCGCTTGAATGCCCCAATGTTGGGATGGGCTTCGTTAATTGTTGCTTTCATGCCCTATCATGAATGCACACAGGAGATCAACGGTCGGTCAAGAGTTTCACTAAATAATACATGCATCCTATCACGTGGCTTGTTGGCCGTGGAGACATAGTGCATGGGGAGACTTCACGCTATTCTCTGCGGCAACCGTGCACAACTCACCACGCCCCCCACCCAAGAGTGAGAACCATGTTACAGTGACCACAAGGAGGTTACCCCATGTGACTCTACCCTCCCCCTAGCAACCGGGCCAATTTGGTTGCTTAGGAGACCTGGCTGGAGTCACTCAGCACGCCCTGGATTCAAACTCGCGACTCCAGGTGTGGTAGTCAGCATCTTTCTTCGCTGAGCAACCCAGGCACCTATTCATGATCACAAATTTTTATTTGACTTGCTATTTTTCTCAGAATGTTGCATGCGAGCACGAGATAAATCCATCATTATTTAAAAAAAAAACAACAAAAAAAGCTTTCAATGCGAAATAACTAACGTGCCTCATTTAAACGTTTTTGGCATTTGAGGGAAGATGCATTGGGGAGTTTTGATTCTGATGGTAGGCTTAAGTTAATAACTTTGGGCGTTAGATCAGCGGTCACTCGCGCCGGTGCGCCCAAATAACTTCCACAGTCGCAAGCAGTCATTTTCACTGGCCAATGCCAGTAAAACATTCGCACTGTAAACCCTGATAATAATTCACAAAATGGTATTTCTGGTATTAAATGGTATTTTTCATTATTATCTTTACTAAAATCCTAAAGTCTATTTTTGACTTCTTATAACAAAACAGGGGTGAGAAAACAATGACTGGGTTTTCATTTTTGGGTGAACTGTCCCTTTAAATGTGGAACGATGTACATTATTAAATTATGTAAATTCAAAGCATCAGAAACAAAAAATATTCTGAAAAATGGAAGCATGTGAACAAAACCTTCAGGTTTTTCAGTTTTGCAAATTTTTTTTTAACACTTTTTTAAAAAATTACCCGTTTTCTCTTTTTTACATAAAATGTGGAACTCTCACCGTTTATTCCACAGTGAGGCAGATTCCTATGGACCCCTATTATTCGTGCAGCGACCTATTTATTTAGTCACCACTGACGGGTCAAATCCTCAGCTGTTCCCACAAGCCTCTGCTGGAGAGAATTTCTCCCTCAATGCTCGGCAGGGGTGCGAGGGGCCCAACAAAAGCACCACAGGCCCAGTGAGCTGCAGTTAACAGCGAGCACTGAAATTCCCTCTCTTAGCACTCTTTTCAACATCCCCCTTCCCTTCACCTTGGAGAAAACCTGCGCCACAGAAAAGCGACTGAAGGGAGGAAGCCGAGCTCACAGACAGAGCGTGATTGATTGAAAGTTGTAGGTAGGAAACGATTGAATCTTAAACCAAAAACATGAACAAAGCCAGTTCACTGCAGGACTTGAACACAGCTTAGCACCCCTGAAAGGTTTTTTAGAAAACACAGCTTAACATTTACGAGCAGCTCACCCTCAGTCTGGGAATCAACAATGTGCGACTTACCATAACAACAAAGATTCCCAAAGAAACCTCAAAACAGGGTCTGAAGCACTTAAATAGAGCAAGATAATTCTGAATTGCAACACAGATAATTATAAATCACCCAAAAATTAATGTTCTGTCATTATTTACTCACCCTAAACTCATATGTCACTCCAAACTTGCCTTTATCTTTTCCGAGGAACACCAAAATTAACAGAGAATAATTACTTTCATTTTGGTCCGTTCCTCACAAATTGAACAACTTTTTGGGGGGTTTTATCCTCTTTGGAGCTTGACAGATTTGGTCGCTATAACAGCTGTTGTATTTAAAACAGCTGTGTGAAGATTCTTCATAATTTCTACTTTGAAACTACAAATGTGACACTAATGTCTATTTGACCTTTTGCATTATTTGTGGAACTCAAAGGATGTCTAAGGTTTCATGCTCGCATGATGATATCTGAAAAATGACACCGGGGTTACACAAACTATTTGTCCATAGAAAAACAATCCTGAAAAAAAAAGGAACAAAACAAAACGAGTAAACGTTAAGTGAACACTGCTGACAAAAACAGATTAAACTAGTCTAAGGTAGTTTTTGCTGGTCTCCCAGTCTAGTAAAGTTGGTTAAGCTGGTTTTAAAGGCTGGGAGACAACCATCTTAAACCAGGAAACCACCTTGTGCTGGTTTAAGATGGTTTTTCCAACAGGAAATGTCCACAAAAATATTT
This sequence comes from Moxostoma hubbsi, assembly GCA_032164185.1. Taxonomy (NCBI): domain Eukaryota; kingdom Metazoa; phylum Chordata; class Actinopteri; order Cypriniformes; family Catostomidae; genus Moxostoma; species Moxostoma hubbsi. The sequence continues at coordinate 58,499,229 of JAVLUX010000003.1, forward strand.
AGACAAAAGTTAGAGCTTTCAGATTAGGGGTAGACAGATATATCGGTTTTACCGATTAATCGGTGCCGATAGTTGCTTTTTAGAACTATCGGTTATCTGCAAAAAATATATGCAGATAGTTTTTTTATTCCTCCATGTTCCTATGATAATTACGTTATTTTTTTAATTGAAGTAAGGGCATGCAAAGACAAATCGACTATATGTCCCTCTTCAGCACATACTTTGTCTCCAACTTATATATTGTGAAGAATAATAATAATAATAATAATAATAATAATAATCAGAAAAAAAAATAAGATTGGGTGCACTTTTATCACTTAAGCCAGAAGCACACTGGGGACTCTTATTATGTAATGAGAGGAACTCGGCTCCATCACAATTAGGGATGAACCGATGTATCGGCCAAACATCGGTATCGGCCGATATTCGCCTTGACTGACATCGGCCTATCGTCAACTACGATGTCATTAACCGATGGCAGTGGCCGATGTTTATCAGTTTATAGGTCTTGTTTATTTGCGGTCGACTTGGACAACAGTTGCCTGCCCAGCTGCTGTTTTAGAGAAGATCCAACAGGTGGCGCTATAATACCACCCACAGACACTGGCTGGACACGACTCTGGCATGACGTAACAGGGCAACGGATGCCGTGCGCACGTGTGGTTTGTTTTCAAATAAGTGCAAGAAAATGTCGGTGGTGTGGGAGTATTTTACTGTCTGGTCTGTGATTTACAGTAAAATTCTGCTGTATAGCAGGTGTATAGCGGCTAAAAAGGCTCTTGAAAAAGTATCTTTTTCACAAAAAGTATCTTTGTTATTTGAAAGGTTATGTTAAACATTAATTTGTATGATTGAATTTGTGCTCATTCAAAGATAGTGTGATGCAGGGCTGAAAGACTTAAAAACAGCACATTTATTTTTTATAATGAAGATTTCTTTGTTTCACTGGCACAAAAGGGGGATTAAAGAACAGCCAAAACAAAATAAAAAAAAGTATTTTTTATTTATTTTTTTTAAATCGGTATTGACCAAATTGTTATTTTAAACATCGGTATCGGCCCGATTTATTTATTTTATAAATGTTATAGTTACCAAATTTACAGCCCATATTTTATTGTGATTTTTGTTGAAAAATCTGGGATTTTATTAATTTTGAACTCTGGCCTCCATCTCTGTGCCGACTAAGACAATGTTGTAACATTCAACAAAACTATTGGTCGATTAATCAGTTATTGGCGTTTTCCACCACCTTCGTTATCGCATCGGCAAAATCCACTATCAGTCGTCCTCCAGTTTGCACCAAAAGCTTCAAAGTATAAAAGCACCAAAAGCCTTAGGTGGGTAAATAAGGTTAGTAACTTTAGTTGGAACGGCAACATAATTCATGGTTTAAACCAAATTAAAAGAATGCAAGCCTGTCAATGATGCAAGTAACATGAGCGATTCAAAACAAGACATGCACACCATCTACTAAAGAAAACATCTGTAGCGACTTGTGCATCACCTAATGACTTCTGACACAGTACACAGCTAAACAATGGCAACTTCTTTCATTTTCTGGTCATATCTCAACTGTTGTTAATAAAAATGGCCAACATAAATTAATAATAATAATAATAATAATAATAATAATAATAATAATACAAATATGACTCAATTTACAGTTTCATGGCCAGTAGGAATTATTCCCACCCTAGGCTTTGACTTACAAAGCTTTTGAGGTTTTATCCTTAATTAGCTTCATAAATGCAGTCTGTTGTAGTTGTTTGAGGTCAAACTTGCTTTCAGTTTGAGGACTCGTGACGAAAACTAGTTTATCACAGTCATTTGTCATGAGCTACTGCTTCCAGCGTCTTCATTCTGCGGCACGGCAAGAGAGATAAACTGGATAAATACGGTTCATTTGAGTTAAACTGCTATCATTAACTTGACTTTTACATTTTCCTAGGGAAATGTGTTGCTTGACCATGTAAAAACGGCCTCAATGCTGGGGTGGTTGCAAAGGTATGGCCATAAAATTCAGAGCGTCTTTTTAGCTACGTGGTTGTTTCGGTTTTCTGGGTGGTTTCTGGGGTGTTCTAAGTGTTTGCTTATAGGTCCAAGTAAAAATAGTCCACCCCCAAGTCTCAAGATATAGCTTGGGTCTCTCATTCAATGTAAATAAATGGGATTTCTTGTACCGCCCACTGTATTGTCAAGCTAGGCCAAAATCGTAAATCTGATTGCTTGTAGAAGTAAAAATACTAGAATACTACAGCCAAATACTGCTCACTTATTTTTGGAAAATACACAACATTTCTACAAAGTCATCAGAAACTAAAGTTTTCCATAATTCTGCCTCCACACAAATAGCTGTCAGTGTAAAGTCCAAGCCCACTATTGTAACAGCCAAAATAATAAACATTACTTGTGGAATAGTCCTTTACCTCACTTTTAGCTAATAAATGGCCTAGGAAACAGTAAAATAGTAAAAAAGTGCTGAGTTCCACCAAGGCATTTGCCGCCTCATATAACTTCTTCAAAGCCAACAGAATGGAAAGAAACTGACCAGGGAACCACTGGCTCCAAATATAAAACATTTAGGTTACCAAATGGCTCAAAATAGATTATGAAGGAGCATTGCTTGTCCAAGCTCAATTTTGTGGACACATTCTGAAGATCCATTGCAACCGTTGAGGAAAAATAAAACATTACTCTGTACACCTTTGGCAAATTGGTAAGGAATCTACTAAAGCAAATGTAGGATTAAAATACTAACACAATGTCAATCAAAGTAAATGGATTTCCACCTACAAAAGGCCATTACTGCCTCAGAGATAACGTCTTTTAAACAGCAGAACGGAGGCAGTATTTGTAAAGGCTCATCGGATGATGTATGGGGCATGTGATTGATAGACCTGTCGTGTGAGGAGCGCATGTGTCTTTTACTCTAGACACAAGAGTAAAGAGAATAAAGCTCTGATCATATTTACAGAAGAACAAAAGGCAACAGACCTCACGTCCTTCAGACAGGATTTGCTAAAACAGAGTGCCGGTCTGAGCGAGTCCCTCAGGGACCGGTCGCTATTGACCGCCAGCACAGCTGATGGGTCAACAGAAGCAAGAAAGGGGGGTTCCCTCTAGAGAACTAAAGAGCAGACAATGGTTGAAGGAACACACATTAGGCCGACCTCTTAAGCAGCTGGTCTGACATATAGCAGTAGTGTGGACCCTTATGAGGGGGTTGGAGGACCTGAGGTGATAAATTAGTCATCTAGACCACTCTATAAATGAAACAAGACCAAAAATCCACCCAACTGTCGAAGCGAGTCAAAATGTTGCAGTCAACATTGTAGAGGGGTTATAGAGTTCTATATAAAACCATTAGCTGATAACCAAGAAGCAGATCACTTGTGGTTGCTAGAGCTGGTTAATACTAAACAATATGACAGTATATGCCGTGTGATGGTAGAAATTGCAGTTTCAGGACTGCTTTACATTTACACGAAAAACTAGCCAAGATGAGGCATTACTATAAGCTTAACTAGACAGGTGAAGTTGGGTTGAGACAGCCTTGTCTGAAAGGTTCAAATGGATTAAAAAAAAGCTTCTACAGGCCTTTTGGGAACACAAAGAAAGACAGCATGTCAGATAGACACCATGCATTACTAAGTGGTTGATAAGGTCATCTGAATGTTTGCTAGGCATTGCAAGAATACTGTAGCTGGTTTCTACACCCATTGTGGCTGGTTGCTACATGTTTCTCGGCTGTTCTAGCTTCTTTTTAGGATTTTTGGCTTGTTGTTAGGCTGTACTGGCTGGTTTCTAGGTGATACTAGGGTGTTCTGGCTGGTTGTTATTCATTACTGGGCTTTTTGACTGTTAGCTGCTGTTACTTAGTTGTTCTTGCTGGTTACCATGGGAAAGTAAAAAAAAAATAGCTTGAAAAGTCATAATCATCTAAAAATATGTGCCCAGTTTGGTGGATGTAGCTCAAAACATCTAAGATTTATCACACTCCAAAATCTTTAATAGAAGACAATGGGAATTTTGGAATGTTTGAACGGCCATTATGGGAAAACCATAATTGCAATCAGTTATAAAAGATACAGCATGTAAAGTCAGAACAGTCTGAAGGTCTGTGCCAAGATTGGTGGACAAAGCTCGAAAAATGTAAGAGTTATTACACTCCCAAAATTTTTAATGGAAGCAAATGGGAATTTTGGAATGTTTGAACACCCATCATGGGAAAACCGTAATTCCAATCAGTTATAAAAGATACAACATGTAAAGTCAGAACAGTCTGAAGGTCTGTGCCGAGATTAGTGGACGAAGCTCGAAAGATGTAAGAGTTATTACACTCCCGAAATTTTGAATGGAAGCAAATGGGAATTTTGGAATGTTTGAACGGCCATTATGGGAAAACCATAATTCCAATCAGTTATAAAAGATACAGCATGTAAAGTCAGAACAGTCTAAAGGTCTGTGCCAAATTTGATGGATGTAGCTTATTACACTCAGAAATTTTTAATGGAAGCCAATGGGATTTAGGAATTATTTAACATCCATTACAGGAAAACCATAATTCCAATATGTTATAAATGATATAGCATGCAAAGTCTGAACAGGCTGAAGGTTTGTGCCACTTTTGGCAGACATACCTCAAAAACTTGAGGTAGAGTCAGAAATTTTGTTCTCCGTTTAGGCGTTTACACATTTTGGAAAATCCTAAACCAAGTTTGTAGAATAACAGTATATTGGCTTTGTCAAGAAAACATAATTCATGTGCCACATTAACATAGTGATCACAGGAGTCTGTATATTGGTTGTTTTACAACACCTTTGAACAAAACTCCTTCAAACGGATTTGAATCACAACTTTGTTTATAATATTAGTTTTGCTGTAATGAGTCTTTTATTTTCAACTCAAGTGTTACATGATATGAATCCAGACTTGGCATTTAGTATTAAAATCACTGGGATGTCCCCAGTACTAACTAACCAAACTTCAGTTTGACAAAAAAAATGTCTCTATAGATGCACTTAAAGTTTGTTGAAAAACTTCATAACCACAGAGGCAAAAGTTCCTCTTTTAGTCTCTTGAACAACCTCGATTTTTGCCATTTTGAGTGGCGCTCTATGCTGATTTTGACTTTGCTCAAGGACTACAACAGTGTCTAAAGTCTGCACCGGACATTCAGAGATCTCTCTAGATAAATGGAAACAGATGGCTCATGACTGAAATGTAAAAGAGCCGCAGGATGTCTTTGACAAAGACTACATTAATCCTGCACCTTTAAGTGCACGCTGAGGAATACGGCGAAGGACATCGTCCCATCCAGATACACGTCAGCTCTCCTTCATACAGCAGAGCCACATTTCAAATTCTGACCGATAAGAAGTATGACCCAGATTCTCCACGACATCCCATCACATGCAAACTCTTCGGTCTGGACATCGAGCTCATTAAAAATTGAATAAGAGTAGCGGCTGCATACATAAACAGCTCCATTGGGACATGGAGAGGTCGAGGAAGTGTTTCGAAAAATAACACCCGTGGAGGGAATGCTGAAGTGAATGATTGACCTCCTGAGGGAGAAAATCCACAGCGAGACACTCCCAGTCAAACAAACAAGCAGAGAAAACAAGGCCTCCTGATCCGAGTGTCTATGAGCCAGAGAATGACAAAGAGTTGACATTGTTTGGAGCTCAAAGAACAGGACGTTTCAAAGGTTGAAAATTAGCGATGACCACCAATCAACAACATATACACTTATGGGAAAGCTAGATTGAAAGTGTAGCTTCCAGTTGTTCCAAACCTATAACGGAGAAATACCATTTTTTTTTTCCATGCAATTACAAAGAATTCAAGCTCCAAGAAATATTCTTCTAAAAAACTTAGTTTGTGTTCAGTAGAAGACAGTCATACACATCTGGGATGGCATGAGTGTGAGAATTTTCATTTTTGGGTGAACCGTCCCTTTAACCCTCCAAAACTGAACTTGGATGAATGCAAAACACAACGTGAATCATCAAAGCCACAAAATAATTTTAGGATACATCGACAAGTCATGAGATTCTGGATAGAAGCCAAAAGCAACCCTCTGATTATCACCATTCAGGGTTTCTTTCTAAACGAATCTTATCCTGTAAGTTCTGAGCTGTATGAATGAGCTCACTGTGCTGAGGCCAAGGGTTTGTTTGATCTTAGCGCTAGTCTACAAAATCATTGTAGAATGAAGACGCTCATCTGCACTCTATTCATTCAGCGCTCGCTGCTGCAGTTTTAGGTTTGCTGTAAAATGCTTCCTCAACGTTATCAACCAAGTCTTTGTATTAGTAGATCACATTGTAACAAACTAGTGATTGAACCATCCCAAAATTGCCATTGAGCAAAATGTATGTAATGGTGATCATCGTGATCATATTATTATTTAAGTTTCTCTACATTTTTGGCCAACAGAGCAGACTTAGAAATGTTTTGTTAGACTGAGGCAAAAAAGGAAAAAATAAACCTGTGGCTTTTCCCATTTTACATATAAATGAACATAGAAAGGTATGTCTAAGATGCATCCAGGGTAGGACACGTTTTTTTTAACGTACATTTTTGGAGAGGTTGAGCGTTGTAACCACTCTCGGATATGTGCGTTGCGATGCTTTCTGTATGATTTATTCAACATTTCAATAACAGCTTTATTTTCCGTTCTTCTAAACGCAAATATGTGAAGTTGACCATTTATACTCATTCGTTCTGCAATAATTATTCGAATAGTAAAAGTACTATTTGAATTTCGCAAAGTTGTGCTTCGCTGGCCGTATATACAGTGAGATGTATGTTAAATGCATGAACACACAAAGTAAAACCGGCAGTTATAACAGCATGCACTGGGTGGCGCTGTTGAGTTCAGCAAACCGTTCCATCAGTACGTTCAAATGGACACCAGAAAAGCGGGTTATTGTGAGAAAGCTGGTTTCCTGTTTAAACGTACTGGCGGTGTACACTTCACTCTCGTATATATGCAGTTCGACAGAAAGCAGCGTCACCGTAGCAACGTAATCACCACGACGCTTCTGTAAAAAACAAACATGGCATCCGAGAAAGACTAAGCTAACGGAGGGACATCCCGTCATTTAAACTGCGGTGTATAAAGGAGTATAGTTTACAGAGCACGTTTATCAACAAAAACACGAGATACAATATAAACATGAACTATTATATGCCGAGTGTTCCTAGTCGTCCTGTACGTTAACTGCGTCAGTCTACTTCGTTAGCGGTTTCTTTTTCCATCGCTTTGCGTGAGCTTAAATGCTTTCATTGTATTCTTTTTTTTTTTTTTTTTTCGCATTGCTTGTTTAAATATAAAAAAATACAAATACTAAAAAACTGAAAGTTTTTATTATAATTAGAAGCTTGTTTTTTTAATGGTCGTCTTTCGTCTCTTTCTCATTAATTACCTTCATTTAAATAATAGAATATTCGTTTTTTTTATGAGATTAAATATTCGAATGCCAAATTATTGATGAATGTCCATCCCTAGAAATGACCAACAATTCAGACTTTTGGTTTATATTCATTGGTTTAGAGCTAAAAACACAACTTGTTAGCATTAATAGTAGGGCTGTCAATCGATAAATAAAAATAATCAAATTAATTACATGGTATGCCGATTAATTAATCGAATTCATACATTTTCATAAATTCATAAAATTTAGAAATCCCTCAAGTATCAATAATTCAATATATAATGATTAGATAATTATATATAGTTATATTTAAATCAGTAGAACTATATACTGTGTATAATATATAAATATATAAAATGATTCAATAATTATAAATAAATAAATAAATAATACAGATAGCATGCATTACATTATTTTGGCACAAAAATTAAGCATTAAAAAAAAATACAAAAATTAGCTTTAGAACGCAATATATTGTTTATTTCCATATTATTCAACATAAGCCAATTCTACAGTTCACAGCAATACATTTTACAACTGAATTCATCAATCAGTCCCGAGATTTATTATAAAGGCTTTAAGGAAGCGCCAATGAACACCTGGATCAGACGGACACTTTGAGCATCTTGGTTGCGTTGCGTCATAAATATAGTTTTTAGGTCGCTATGTCTTGTTAAACTAAGTTTGAAACTCCAAAATACACGTCTTGAGATCCCTGCGTTTGGATTTGCGCTCCATCAAGCTGTGTTTGAAAGCAAGTAGGTGTTCTCATCTTGTGCTGTCTGCTGTCAGTATGTCTGGTTTGTTCACTGTTTGAGCTGTGTGTTGCCGACACAGCTGGAGTTTCAATTACTGCCCCCTGGAGAGCACAGGTGGTACTACAAGCTTGTGTTGCTCATATGGAAGGAATATTTCTTATCACGGTGGTCTGGTGAATGATTAATTGCCTTCATTTTAACATGAAATTTTTTTATATAATTAAATCACATTTTATTATCGACTGTTAAATCAACAGCCCTAATTAATAGGCAAACAACTGAGAATGACTAATGATTAATGACTTCAATTTAAATCTTGTTCTTTCAGAAGACATGAAATATGATGCACTTTTCTGGTGAGGACTTTAAGCTGTAATCACTATGACCTGCCACAGCAATATTCATAAAAGTTTGGAACAGCATGACGGTGAGTAAACGATGACATAATGTTAACTTTCGTGTGCAGTACAGATGGACTGATTGGGCATATAAACACCATAGCATTAAAACTCATTTTAAACCATTTCAGAATCATCAGGAAGGAAAGTATAAGCAGTTCTTTGTGTATCGGGAGTGTGTGGGATGAGATTAAAGAATGCCACATAAAAAGGGGGAGAGGGTGAAGTGAGGGCATCCTGCCAACGGAAAATATCTGACCATTGGCGATGATGCCAGGCACCAAATGAGACATTTTACTCTGCCCACCGCCACAACTGCCCAGCAACTGGACTGCCACATGCACCTGTCTCAAACTCACAACTGCGGTTTGTGCATGTAAAACCGAGTGCAGAGCATGATAAACACACAGTCGCAGAGATAAAAGCATGCACACACAGGGAACTAAGCCATGGCACCTGTCATAGCTGTGCTGAGGGTTTATATACAAGACACATGGGCAAGAGAACACTGGACACATTCACTGCATTCCAGCTCAAATCCCCAGGAATCACTCTGAACCAGCAGCAGACATCCAGTATGCCAACATCACTGAAACACTGAGAATCAACCCCCATCAAACTATTCCACAACTTGTAAAGGACATGTGTATCACCAGAACACAGTGGCCCAAAACAGTATTTGGACATTTAATTCACTCTTTATGAATGTCAATGCATCAGTTAGAAAATACCAAACCAACTGAGACTATATTGTTCAAACAGAAAGGGAATTGACTGATTATGATGTCACTGAGCAAAAGTGAAGTTAGTTCTGAGAAAATCTAAAGTGGTATTTGAGCACAAATGACACTAGATATTTCTTTATCTAATGCGATGACAGACATTTTAAAGTGTGGTTTAAGCCTCCCATTGCGTTAATCGACAGACACCTTTGGCATTCGCGGGTCAATTCTGACCGGGTGGAGTTCAAGTTTATGAATCATTCATAACACGATGGTTTTAATCTAAAACTATGTTGTAAATCAATAAATCAGAAATCAAAATTGACCCCCAAACGCAAAAGATGTTCATTTGTTTTTTTTAATGGTTACATTTCAAACAATTTGATCAAAAAATAATACAACAAAAAATTATAATAATTATTGTGTGTATTTTGATAGTCTTGACAAAGTCCCAAAGTTTGGTTCCCGTACTAAAAACTATGTGGTATTTAAAAAGTATTATCTACCTCTCCCGGATTAAAAACAACCCGGATGCAATAGGATGTTAAGTGTCCAGATGCTTTTTGGGGCAACAGAAATTATACTTTAATATGGAGCCCCTTAGACAAGGCTGGACTGGTAATCTGGCATACCGTGCATTTTCCCGGTGGGCCGACGCACTTTGGGACCGTTCTGGGGCAGACTGGCCATTGGGAGAACTGAGCGGAACGGTGAGTCGGCCGCAAAACGAGCCGTGATGAGCTAAAATGAGCCGCCGCGTTATGCAGAACGGACCACAAAACGGCACTCGCTCAACTTTTTTTTAATTATAAAACAAACATTTTATACAAAAAAAATTAAAAAAAAAGTTTTTGAAATTGATTACTTGGACCAAATAATAAAGAGAAGCAGCCAATAAGTGCCCAGCATAGATGGGAACTCCTTCAATACTGTTTAAAAAGCATCCCGGGGTGATTCCTCAAGAAGTTGGAAAATGTCAAGAGTTCATTCTGCAAATTCTAGGCAAAGGGTGAATACTGTGAAGATGCTAAAATATAACAGTCTTGATTTATTTTGGATTTTGTTTAGTCACAATATAATTCCCATATTTCCATTTGTTATTCCATAGTTGTGATGACTTAAAAAAATTATAACAAAGAAGTGTTTCAAAACTAGTGTGTATATATATATATATATATATATTTATATATTTATATTCTTTCCTTACTATGACAGGCACAGACACAGCCTACAAGACATGAATAAAATCCCAGATGCAGTTTATTGCTCAACCAAAATCCCAATAATAACCAGAAGAGGGAAAAAAAAAAAAAAAAAAAAAAAAAAAATTGTGCATAATGTGGGACTGTATAAACAAGCCCGAAACACACCAGGGACTCTTATTTTGAAATAACGGGGACTTGTAGAGCCAAGCCATAATTACTGTTGAACAGACGAACACAGAGTAATAAAAACAACATTTAAATAACGGCAACTATCGGCACCGATTAATCAGTAAAACCGATATATCAATCTACCTCTAAAGTCAGAATCATTTTGCTAAAAACATGGTAAGATTTCCTAGAGTAACACCCCATTACATTTGTGGTACATGTATCATGGTTGTGAAACTATGGTTAAATATAACTTTTTTTTAATTTGTTATTTTTGTGGAAATCACAAATTATCTGTGGTGTTACTATAGTAAAACAAACTATGCTTACAATTTTTATTTCCATAGTTTTTGTTTTCTTGTATAATCACTATAGTTTAACTACAATTATCATGGTAAAAAATATGGTTACCATAGTACATTTGCACAAGAGATGGAAAAAGGTATTGTGAGGGAAAACTAGAGAAAACAAATTCCCCGCTGCATTCTGAGGGGCTCCGTACTTCTAGCGGCATGAAAGATGTCAAACAAACTAAACAGACAACACTGCATTGTATTATCCTTGACAAACAGGCGCATTATGGCTTTGTTCACACTGCACACAATTTCAATCCGTTTGTTCAGAAAGTGCTGTCAATATAAGTTTTATCTGGTATATTGGTTGCCATAGTAATGGCATACGCATCAGTAGGATGCCAAGAGACAAGAGAGTATCTGTCAGAGTGGAAAGAGAGGATGAAAAACTGAATTTTGGGGATTTTTATTCCTAAGAGAGTATAAAACGAGACATTACTGTATTTACAAATTCATGCAAATGCTGTTGTCTGAAACCACTCATTTGGTCACTTATTCACTACATAGTGTACATGAAGTCAGAGACAACTGTAGACACTAAACGCATTCACGTGAATGATGCGCTGTCACGGAGTACTGGCCATTGCCATCTGTCTGGGGACGGAAAGGTCACTGTTGGCGTTAGCCTGAGGGCGGAGGAGAAGTTGAGGACCAGTTGAGGAGTGTGACGAGGAGGGGGGCATGGACGGGTCATGATGGAGCTCGGCCAGCGCTGAATCAACTGATCAGTGGGAGAGCGAGATAAGGGGCGGCCAGAGACGCCAGTTTGAGAGAGAGAGACGCACGGCGCATGTTGGTTTTAGGTTCATTCATATCATTAAACTTTGCGTTGACTGTTCAGCCAGTTTCTACCTCCTCCTTGCCCGTCCGAATACGGTTACATATAGGCTACATGGATCATCTGAGAGTAACGCAGTTCCAGCATTGAAAATACTGTAAAATAAAATATAAAACTTGTGTGAACAATTTTAGGCTCTACAAACTCTACATAGTCATCATGGGTGCCAAAGACAATGTTCTTCTTCTTGAAATGGCCAAAGAGCACGCATGCCAAGATTTGTGCAAAATGATCAAGCAATTCATCATTTTATTAATGTTTTAATTAAAAGTCAAAAATTCAAAGAATGGCATAAAAGATAAGACGAATGTGTTAAAATGAATGTCTGTATCTCAAACAGCTGTGCAGTGTCAAGCTTCCATATTTAAAACATTGTACAATATATAGCATTGCTAAGCAACCACACCAACATCCAATAGCATAATTCACCATAAATGTATACGGTTATAGCCATTTTAAACAAAGCAAAGCTTATACGAAGAAATGAGGTGAAGCAGCAGCAATACAGAAAGTACTACATTACATTTATAAATATGTACATAACTATTAGGCCAACATAAAGATTCCTCCTTGCAAAACAGCATACGCTGTTGCCATGGTGTTTGCTTTATTTACCCCACAAGTGGCTTTTAATAGCTCATCCTTAAAAGCACTACTTGAGAATGTGTCAAAATAAAGAAAAGCTTGTTTATGGCTCTGCAACCAGAATGAAAAGTTTCAAAGCTGACAGATGACAGAGAAATATAGATTTACAATGAACACAGATTGCCTGTTTTATACATGTGACATTTAATATTGACGTTGAAGAGGAGGTATACCAAGCTTGTTAAACGTATGCTGCATTCAAGTTGAGTCAGAATAATCTTATTCACGAGATAAGTGCACTTGAATGCCATCAAATTGTTGTATTTAGCAGTACGGCGTGTCAGTTAAGACAATGGCAGATGCTAACTGTCCGTTATTGATCATAAAAAGCTGTAATTGTAAACGTTGACCGTCTAATTTAGTCTGAATGCATTTTGAGAGCCGTTGATGAAAATGTACACATACCTGTATTTTGCTGGTTTATAAAAGCAACAAAACTACATTTCCACCATTTTCAGCACTAGAATGATCAATTAACGACTAACGTGCATCATTTGCCAGTCTAATTAAAATATGTTTTTTCCTACCCAAAATGTGCCCATAATTTGTCATATTGTTGGGCCTTTGCAGATCACAATAATAGCACTAAATTCCAATGCTTGATTTTATTGACATTTGCTTAGTTTTATATGCTAAACAGCTGTTGGATCGCCACTTGATTTCCAATGTAAAATGTGTTTTTTGCATAATTTGAATATCAAATAAAATAAGCATTTATAGGAGTCTAAGCTGTTTGAACATAAGACACAAAAGACAAACAGGAAGTACTACTCCCCTTCCAAACTAAATTTTAAAAAAAATCCTCTTCAATTAGACGCACACCACCAAATTTCAAGTTTGCGACCCTTTTCCAAGTGCCTCCTGATTGTCAAAATAACCAAAGGGGAACTCTACTTTGAGTCAAAAGCTATTGTTTACATGCATCCCATACCGCTCAAGAGAGAGGCTGGCTTGTTTGGACATTTTGTCCCACACACTAAAGGGCCACTCAAGTTCTCTGACTTCATTACCGAGAGCAGCTTTTAACTTGCAAACTGCTACTTAAGACCTAGCGTTGTTGGCCCATTGGATTGCCATATTGTCTCTTTAATGGAGCCTGTTGCCGAGGCCTCTTGGATGGTTAAGGGTATGCAGACATGGCGGTGAGAATGTGTGGGTTGGGGGGTTGGAGAGGGGGTTTCGGAAAAGAACGACCACAGAACGTGACATGGATTTCTAGGCCAAGGACACAGAAAGCCTTTGACGGAGAGAAAGACAGCCTGGGAAACAGAAATGCGAGTTCATTAGACACAATGCAGCCAGTAAATAAAATTACTTACTCCTCCAATCTACAGCTGTTCTGGATTCAGAGCACTTTCTTTAAACACAGAGAACAGGAGCTCTTGAGAACACACTGCTAATGGATACAAATGATTACCAGTATAGGGGTCATTTGTGATCATAGATGCTTAAACGCCTTCAACACTCAAGCTAATTTAACGACATCTATTTACACGGTGTAGACATGTGCATTACAGAACATGGCTGAATTTTAAAAAAAAAAACTGTCAAGAACATGTCCATATCATATTGTAGGAAATAAAACAAAACAGTATGTTTTATTAACATAAGCTTTCCACAGTATAAAGATAGAAATGTCCTAAAATATCACCAAAGTAACAAACTTTTCCCAATGTCTAAGTGGGAGTTTGACTAATTGAACGAACTATTCCTGACATAGGTTGCATATTCATTGCAATGAGCATTAACTCTCTTAGTTTTATCATTGGTGAATCGGTTCAACACTGCTCATCGGACTAACAGCACAGATCTAACTGATTGTAATCGAGGACCCAGAACACGTCTGAAAAGTAGTGCATGTTTAACATGTGCGTGAGACTCTTCAGAGCACCTAAAACAGTGTTTGGAAAGTCCCTGCTGAAGCACAAAGAACTAATGAATGAATGAATGTCATGAGACGGTTTATTTGCTCAGGCTTTCTCTGGAGAGTTAATCTGACAGTTTCATCATGGTTGTTTCTTCAGTTTTGACACTTATGTCCCAGGGGTTGATTTATCAAATTTTTTTTTTAAACTAACAGATTTCAACTTCTCTTTTTGTTATAGGATTTGTCTCATTGGCTACGTTTACATGCACCCTATCAAAGTGATTATAATGCGATTAAGGCAATACTGCGGTTGTAGCTCATGAAAACAATATTGCGATTATGATAATGCGATTATGCTCAATCAGACTAATGATAATCGCAGTAAGATATCAGGAGTACTTCTATTTTAATGGCTTTATACTGGCATGTAAACGCTTTAAATCGCAAACAGAAGAAGCTGCACTTACTATTCGGCATCATGTAAAACGGTAGTTCCATGCACTGTTTTCCTGCAGTTTGCAATCTGAATTGAATGTTGGGGAGATAAAAATAATGGGAAGGAAACACGATGAAATGAAATGAGTTGAAATGAGTTTGTGCTCATGGGCAAAATAACATCCATCGCATGTATTCCGATTCACACACAAATGACTCTTATGAACCAATTCTTTTTAGTGAATCGAAACAGACAGCACGCCCAGTATAGTCGGAAATGACTCTTACGAAGTGATTCTTTTAATAAATCGTTCAAAAAGACTGATTCATTTTCATTATGCCAAGCTGTATTTAAAGCAAGCTGTATATTAGCAACATGTTGTTTTGTAATAAATATTTATTTATAGAATAATAAAACGTAGCAATTGTCTAAATAAAACTAACTTGGAAACTTCTTACCAAGCCTTAGAGATAGAGATATATATATATATAAAACAAATGCCTTTTTAGTTATAGATTCTACTATTTTTGTGTTGTCCCAGTCCCAGATGTTTAATATTAAACTAGGAAAATCCATTATCCATTGTCAAATTATGATTGGGGAAATATTTAGGATATTTTATGTATTTAGGATACATAAAGTGCAAGCTATAAACCATAGCAAGACACACTCGAACGTTTTATTTAAAACATTTGGAAATGTCGTTTCCACAGCAGAATGGCATTAAATGCAATACATAATGAGATGTGGTGGAAATGTTCATGTCTTTTAGAAAAAAGACAAGACTAATATGGCAGAATTCTCCAGTGATGCATGTATATCAACTGTGTGTGTTTTAAGAGAGTTTAATTTTGAATAGTTTACAGGGTCAAAAGTGCCCATAGTCGAAGAAACACCCTCATTTCACTTAATATCGTTCCTCCCAATTTCATTTCATGCCTGTAGCACATTTTTAAAGATCTTTAAACAAAAGTTTAAAAAAAAATGTGTCACTGACAAAGTGCTACAACTGTAAGCTTACTCACTATTTTCTCGTCATATTCTAGTTAAAACAAGGAAAACTGCACATTCAGTGGACTGTGCTCAGACTGGAATACTAGTAAATTATCTACAGGGGGGCAATGCCACCCCTAAGTCCACCTTAGACCAGGACATGTGCAACAGTAATGTTTCCAATGGTAGTATGCAACATTGTCACCTGAACTCACTACAGTATATTAAGGAATCAATATCCTTCATACAAAAGAACGAACCGGTGTGAAGTCAGAAAAAAAAAACAGGTGTGAAAAACAGAAAAAATCTGGCCAAAAGGTGGCGTTTTTGCATTTGTTTCAGCAGTTTGCAACAGCTCGCCTGGGCGAACTTTTAGGAACATTTCTCTCTGCTACTTAATCGTTTCTTACTGCCATTGGTCCATGTCATCGGAAGGTGTGACCTAGAGCTCCACCTACTTTGAGGCCGACAGCCAATTGTAATTCAAGAGAAATTTCAGACTGCATAAGCAAAATTAATGATATTTGTTCTGTTCTAATGATATTTGATATTAGGAAATAAACTGACCTCGTTTATGTTCAGATATTGCTAAAAAATACTGATGAAGAAAAAAAATATCTGTGATGGAGTAGGAAACAAACATTTTCACTAGCACAATCCCAACTCAGTAAAGTGTTGTACTCCTGAGAACAGCCAGAATATTATAAATATTCCTGCTGAATTTATTTATGAAACACATTTGGAAAACTTTAACTACAACTCCCACAGTAGTAATAAAAGCGTCTAATCGATTAGGGATGAAATGAGGGAGACTCGATTTGTTTTAGTAACGTTAAACGCCAGACAGCAGAATTCACTCAGTCTAACAATTCTCCCATGTTCCATCATTCCACACAGATCTTTTCATCTGTTAATGTGAGACATGGGAGAGGAGAAACTCAATTGAATTTTCTCCACAGACAATCCCCATTTTTCAGCAGCTTGGAAAAAAAGTCTGAGAAAACTGCGTCATTCATCTATGAACACAAGCTATTCACACAAATAAAAACCCCTGGAAAGCATCTCTTAAACTATTACACAGCAGGACAGAACAGACATTTACTACCACAACAGTATCTTTCTGCTGAATGCTTAAATGAAGTCAGAATAATGTGTAGTGCAGATCCTTCATTTATCATTACATATGGTGTATGTGCCTATCGTGGTCGGAGTCTTCTATCCATTGTTAAAATGTTCTAGACAGCTTGTAGGTCAACTTTTGGCCTTAATCTCAGACAGTCATTTACACAGACGCTGTCTATTTACTGCCATCCTCAAAAGACACACACACACACACACACACACACACACTAGGGCTTGGTGATATAGCTATAAAGTCTGAAGATGTTTTTGAGAAACATCAATCTGTAATAGATAGATAATGCGCTGAGAAAGGATGTGTTTAAAGCTGAGATTTAAAGTTAGAAATAGAGGAGATGTCACAGAGGCTCTGAGGTACAGAGTTCAACAGTTTAGGTGCAATTACACGGCAGGATCTCCATCAAAAGTGGATAGACGAAATCTGGGGATAGTCAACAATTTGGAATCGGAAGAACAAATAACAAATAGAGCGTGCTGGTGTGTATGGATGCAGCAGTTCATATTTAGCGAGGTGACGGTGCATTGAGAGATTTGTATGTCAGGTGCAGAATTTTAAACTTAATACGGCATGAGACGGGCAGCCAGTGAAGACTGTGGGGGTAATGTGTCCAGAACGTTTGGTGTTAGTGAGAGCTATAGCTGCAGAGCTTTGGATGTATTGTAATCAGGCAATAGTTTTAGCAGGTAGGCCAGTAAAGACACAGTTACAGTAGTCGAGATGTGATGTTATGAAAGCATTAACTTATGATTCAGCATCCTTCAAACTGAGAATGGGGCGAAGTCGTGTAATGTGACGTAGTTTTCGTGATGGATCTGATGTGGGCAGAGTAAGAGATGGATTGAAAGTGATTCCCAGTTTCTTAATGGTTTTAGAGGGTTTGGTAAAATGTCCATCAATATAGATGCAAATGTCAATATTTCTTATAAGTGTTTGTGGCCCAGAAATCACAATCTCAGCTTTGTCAGCATTGATTCTGAAGAAATGACTATTTAACCAAAATTTTATATAATTGATACAGGCAGTTAATGAGCTGATGGCATGTTTTTCATCAGAACATGCAGATGTATAAATCTGGGTGTCATCAGCATAGCAGTGTTGACTGAGACCATGACGACGGATGATCTGACCTAGTGGGAGAACGTAAATTTATGAAAAGTAGTGGACCTAGTACAGAACCCTGGGGGACACCCTGAGTGAGAGGAGCAATAGGGGATTTGTTTTTCTTAATCAAAATGAAATATTGTTTGTTAGTGAGGTAGGAAGAAGACCAGGATAGAGCAGTGCCAGTAATACCAATATCTGAAAGTCAGGAAAGGAGTGTTTTGTGGTATACAGTGTCAAAAGCAGAGCTCAGTTCAAGCAAGATCAGAATACTGAGAAATCCACAGTCAGCAGAGAGGAGGTCAATAATAACCTTCAAGAGAAGTTTCAGTGCTGTGGAATAGGCGAAAACCAGATTGGAAAGGGCCATAGAAATTATTGGCTGCAAGATGTGATTGTAACTGGGAGGCTACAACATTTTCCAGAAGTTTAGGCAGGTTAAAATAGGACGATAGTTGCAGAGGGATGATGGATCTAAGTTGGGAACTTTAAGGACTGGTGTAACAGCGGCAATTTTAAGATCAGTAGGAACAACGGCAGATGCAAGAGATGTGTTTATCGTATGCAAAATAAGTGCTGAAATGACTGACTCACAGTGGTTAAGAAGGGAGGTTGGGGCAGAGTCCAACTGACAGGATGAGTTGGAATGTAAAATTAGATCACTTACTGATGATGGGCTAGTGGGAGTGGAGGAGGAGAAAGGGTGGATAGGGTGTTCAGACAGACATTCATGTAGAGGATCTACAGAAATGTTTGATGTGAATGTTTGGTAAAATGGAAACAATTTTATCTTGAAAGAAGTGCAGAACTGAGTCACAAAGTTGATCAGAGCTGTGTGAGTCCTGAGCTGGCAGGTTAATTAGCTTGTTCGCCGTAGCAAAGATGGCTCTGGGTCTACAACTTGCTTTTTGGATGATAGAAGAGAAGTACATTGAACATGCAGTGTTGAGTGCTGCTCTGTACTTCAGCTGATGTTCTGTAAAAGCTAAGGAATGAACAGTGAGGCCTGTTTTTCTACAGAGTCTTTCAAGATGATCCGCTCTCTTCAATGCCAGCAGTTCAGGAGTAAACCAAAGCATTGTGCGAGAAGAGTGCACCAGCTTTGTCTGATGGGGACGTGCTCTTCAAGAGCAGCTGAGATAGCCAAGTTTCAGATAAGTTTTTGATCCGAGATGCCAAATTGTGTACCAGTTGTAGAAACATTATTGCGACCTGATGTACAAGCTAAGTCAAGTATATGACCATGGGTAGAAAAATTCACATGCCGTATTAAATTGAAGCATTCAAGGACATTCATTAGTTCAGTTGAATTTGAAACAGTCAGGATCAACAAGGATATTGTAGTCACTGAGCTGTATAACATGGGGAGACATAGGACAGGTAAGAGTGAGTATTTCAGTAAGTCAAGAGAAAAAGTGAGACTGATACATTGGAGGTCGATAAATCAAAAACACAATGAGAGGAGTTTCACCAACAATCTTGAGATCCAGACATTCAAAAGTCCATGACATTATGAAATTCAGTCACAACCACTCTCATGCCATCTTGACAAACAACAGCCAGTCCGCCCCCTTTTACGTGAGGTTGGGGTTTAGAAAAATATTTGTATCTGTGTGGAGTGAGCAAATTTTGTTGTAGAAAGTCATTAGGTGTTTGCCAGGTTTCAGTTAGCAGTAGCATGTCCAGTTTTTTTTATCAGTGATGAATTCATTGAGAATTGACGCTTTGTCCATTAGAGCGCGACAGTTCAATTGTGCCAAATCCTGACGAACAAATCCGAAGTGTTTTGATTTGGAGTACTGATCAACTTTAGTTAAATGCCTCAGTGAAAGTGAGTTTGAACGCCTTGCCGATGCAACATCGGTTTTACAGCACTATCTTTTTGTCCAGATAGATGGAATTGCTGTAGGAGATGAGCAATAGACAGACTGGAGTTTCCGTGGCGAGCGATGGATGGATATACCGCGGTTGCCGGAGGATTCAGAGTTCACAACAGTGTTTATATGTCTCCGAGTCTAAACGCGAATGGCAGTTGATGGATTTCCATTATATTAATGCCAAGGAAAATCATGAGGAAGATAAAAAACGCTTTAATAAATGATATCCAAGACATGTTCATATGCAATATATAGTACAAAAACAGACATGAGATGCCAGCTACATCAATGAATATTTGGTGCATAACGTAGTACTTTAAACTATAAACAAGCACAAAACACACCAGGGGGCTCTTATTTTGAAATTACAGAGATTGAACATTACAATTCTCTAGAATTATTAACGAAATTATGCTTATATATATATATATATATATATATATATACACTGTATATATTTTTTTTTTTTACCAGATGAAGGGGTACATCACCAGATGAGGTTTAATGAGGAATAATGTTTATTATCCTTTACAAGACATGAAGTTGGAGACACGATGTTTGTGCTTACCGGTGACATTTCCTTAAGCCACGTTTTTCTTTGCATACCCTCGCTTCAGTTTAAAATAAGGATGTCATAACTTAACGATATATCGATTATTCATCAGGACACTAATTTAAGAGTAATAAAACAAAGAAATATGATTTTATTTCTTTACTTTTGACATATTACTGTCTGTTTGCCAATAAGAGTGTTTGTCAAGGGGTTTTCAGCTTTTTCTGCCAAAGTTGTGTTGAGAAATATGTCTAAAGAGACAAAGACTATTGTGCAATGAGCAACACTATTTATATCTGAAAAAAAAAAAAAAAAAAAAATCTCATAGGCCTATATATATATATATATATATATATATATATATATATATATATATATTATTTATTTATTTTACACACACACACCGATAATCATCTGGAAAATCTTCAGATTATCGATGCTTGAAAAAGGCATAGATCCAAAGCCTAATTTAAAACACTTAATTATCCAATTGCAAAAAAATGCAATGAAGCGAGGATAAAAATATTGATGAATATTGTCAATGATGAAAGTTTGTTCACAAAATGTGCAAGTATTCATTTCACCTCTAGTGGCCACTGTTATACTGCAAAACCAGGCCACCTATTATTGTGGCAGCCACAATAATAAAAAAATAAAAATCAACATAGATTTTTGCAGATAACACAAAAAAAGAGCAACTATCGGCACCGATTAATCTGTAAAACCAATATATATGTCTACCAATAATCAAGAGCTATAAGAACCTATTGATGCCAATATTATAGTGCAAATAGCCTAATGTTGCATTCATATAAAACTTGAAGCGAGCGTTTCACGTGGTGCGATTACATACAAAGTCAATGCAAAGATGCGAATAGACGCAAATGTATCGACTGGCACAAATGGTAATTTCTGAAAATATGCGCATCTACTTGATTCCAGCTATTGGTTGTGCTTTACATTGTACCAAGTCGTAGAAGCCGTGTGTCCTTTTCCAGAAGAGAATGGGGAATTCTCGCAAGTTTTAACACAAATTTATAATCCAGCGGTCAAACTCGCGTGAGCAATGCGAGGCGAACATTCTCTTTGCATTGTATGTGAACGCACCATGAGAATATGCACAAAAAAAATGCCATAATTATGGAATAAGAAGCGGAATAAGAGGGAGTCAACAGTACGATCCAATAGTTACTCACGGCCATAAAGAATTCTCCTACCACTAAAAACACAATGAGCACGTTTACATGCACACCAATATGCAGATAACTACCAAATCTAGTTTATGTTTTAGAAAAATGCTTTTACTTAAGACTTGCAATCATCTGATTATTCTCTGCTTTTAACATCATAACTAAAACGGTCATGCACACAACACTTGCACACATTGGCCAAGCCAGTAAAAGTGCTTGTAAAGGGATGCGAAATCAGGGCGATGGGCAAAAACGTACCTGCGTCGATCTGTTTATTCTTGGCCGTTTATGATCTTACCCAAATAAAAGGGTAACCACATGACCACACACGTTAATGCCCTATACCGTGTAACTGGTATAAGTTTGTGCATGTAAATGCACGTGATCATTGTCATGCTGCAACTGTTCTTAATAAATGAAAACAACAAGTACGTCACATGCATTCAACATTTCTAGATCCTTTGATGGAAGTACAATTCATTCACTGATAAATAATTCTTAAAATATACAGAATCCTCTTAATGTGCCAATGAAAATGCTGACGACCTTACTTGTGATGTGGCTGTTGTTAAATGCAAGCCCCTAAGGCAATAAGAAGCATATGCACGCATTTTATGAGTAGTTGAATAGGATCACAACATTTGAGCTGATGCCCAGGGGGTTGGTGAGAAACTTCAAACATTGTCACAGATTTTCACACACTTTATAAAAAGCTTGTGCACATGTATGCAGGACATTCACAGAGCTGTACCACTGCCAGTGGCTAAAAAAAAAGCAGCAAATGTTGAGGAAGCATCAGCTTAAGAAAACACCATAGAGAATCGTAAACAAGGAGTTATGGGCCATCTCAGAACGACCATGCATGGTGGACACAGATTTTTACAAGGACTGCCTATTTCCGCAATAGACCCAGCAGAATAAAATTGTAAAACCAGTGTTTTATACCAAAACGTACAAAGGTCTCTCAAACGTTCTCAACTGGTGCGTGGTGATGACCCATTTGGGAAAAAAACGGTGTTAAATGGAAATACTAAGTACAACTAAACATAATTGTGTAAATTTAGGATCGCAAAACAAATCGGCTCACCGGCTTTTAAAAGGGAATGAGAGAACCTTTTGTTGTTGAGGTTAAAGGCCATCCATCCAATCAAACTCTACAGTATTTTGGTGCAATTCATCCATCGCTTGGTAGAAGATAGTCAAATTAGACCAATGTCAACCTGGTCAGGTTGTGGGACATGCCCTCATGTTTAAAAACCATGAACAATACTACACAAGGTAACAATTTTAGAACCATGCTTGGTCGCCACTTGATGTCCAATGTAAAATCTGGGTCTTGAAGCACAAACAGGTTGGTGTAGTGGAATACTTTACGCATTGGGACATTAATCTTAATGCATCCTAACTGTTCATGACTTGTTCAATATGTATCCCAATTACAGTAATGGTGCAAGAGCATGAGAGGTCAATTCTTCTGCAATGTTTAGGAGTCACGAAACCAAACAAAGCTCATTTGAAAGACACCAGGATTTCATACAAATTTCAAGGGGCATAGCTTGCTTTGTCAGTTCATACATTACACAAATGTAAAGGATTATTTCACCCAAAAATGAAACGTCTATCATAGTTTACTCAAAGACCATGGAACACAAAGCGAGATGTTATTTACACAGATACAAAAAAAAATAGCGCAACATTCTTTAAAAACGTTCTCCCCAAGTTCCACGGAAAACAGTCATGCCGGTCTGGAGCAATATGATGGGGAGCAAATAACAACACGGACACTTTAAGGAATATTCTGGGTTCAATACAAATTAACCTAAGTCGACAGCATATTGTTAATTACCACAAGATATAATTGCAAATTGTTATTTTTTCTTAAAAAACAGAAAAGAAAAAAATCTTAGTTACAGTAGCTGTTTTTCCACTATCGGGCCAGAGCGAGTCGGGGCTCTCAACTAGCCAGCCAGGGCCAATAGCCTCAGACCTCAAGACCAAAATCGATCTGCGTTCCCAACATTGGGCCAATAACTCCCAAAAATACCTGGATTGGTATCGGCTCCGATACTGAAGCTTTTAGACGGATCTGGTATTGGTTCGACGATCCCAATCCAAATCCGATATTGTGTGTAAGTCACGTTCGTCACTGTCAAGCTCAGAAAAATGACATAAAGAACCATAAACACACCATTAAAGCAGTTCATATGACTCATGCATTTTATTCAAAGCCACTTGAAGACGTGCGATAGCTCTGTGAATCACAAACGGCTGTTTAATAAGTAAATATATAGTATGCGAAGCGCCAGCGTGTTAGTGAATGGTGCTGCTCTGTTGACACAAACTCATGAACAGGCTGTTGGTGCACTCGTGGCTATTTTTAGCCTTCACGCGATGCGCAATATTTGAGCGCTACTCAAGAACATCATCTCAGATGTAGATGCTCAACAGCTTGGTTCACTTATAACATGCATTTAGAACGGCACCGGAGGTGATTTTACCAGAATTTGAATAAGAAGTGAATTATTATCGGTATTGGCCGATACGGAGATTGGAATCGGAAGAAAAAAGGTGGTATTTAAACCCACAATTAATGAATCCCATTCAATTCCATTGTAAGTGCCTCACTGGAACCTCGATGTTTGGATTTTTTAAGAAAATGGAGGGACGAGTTGAAATAATTTTTTGCCGTAATCAACATTATGCCACAAATGCTGTCGACTGAGCTTAACTTGTATTAAACAAGGAATATTCCTTTAAGCTCAAGCGTCCTTCCAATCTGGCAATTTTGTCCTTTCAAAACTGATCAGGCAACATATGCAAACATTTTGTATCAAATACAGTGTCCTTAAACAAAATAAGATTTGCATTCAATACAACCCGTTTCATATGGCTAAATGCAAAATGAAACAATGAGACAATCAAAAATTAAATTGCTGTTTCAAAACTAAACAGAGCATCTACAGACATAGAAAGTTTCCACAAAGTTTGCTCTTTAACTATTATATTATTTAAAGTGAGCTCAGAAATTGTACCAAGTCATTACATTTGCCTAGGAAAGATCACTCAATAGCGCATGATGTATTTTGAAGCATGTATTACATCTGTAGGCAATATCTCAAGGGAAAAAAACTACATATTTGCTCTTTCTAGTGTATATCTAACTTTAAATCAAAAATGAAAGTTTAGTTACACTGTCATGTAAGAGGTTTGAAAAACACACACAATGAATACTGAAACTCACTAAGTTTACGGTCTTTTATTTCCTGTCATACAAGGGAAGATATCTAGGTGACATCTGCAGGCCTGTCGAACTTGTATCTGGCATGTTCACCTCTGTAAAAATCACAGTCCTGGTGTAGAAACGTATTTCTTTATAAAGGCCGAGACACGCGCGGCTTTGAAGTCGCGACATTCCAGCGGCTGTTCCAACATGTTTCAAAGCAGCGTGAGCGGCGACTGTTGACTCGCAGAGAAGTTACGCATCATCTTCAAAACAAGCATCGGGTTCATAAAATACTTCACTTCAATACGTCAACTTGAAAATGTCCGAATTTACATTTACAACCCGCGAAAATTCGATTTAAACTGCGATTGGGCAGCAAAATGTGACCGTTTCCTCCGATTACAATTGTATAGTTCATGTAGCGAGCATAAAATCCATTTTCGAATGTTGGTCAAATTCTGTAAATCAAGATGAAACAAGTGCCGCCGTCACATTGGAACACTCGCGACTCGCTATTCAGTTCTGTTTTGTTTGTGTGCGCTAGAACTCTTTGAAGAGACCGCCTGTGATTCTAGTCGTCGTTTTGAAGGCTATTTACACATGCTGGCTTTGTAATTGCACCTGTATTTACAAACAACATGTGGTGTGGTGGGATGGGGGGACACTCCATACAAACACTTACCTTCAAAGAGAAGCATCAAAGTTAAAATACTGCCATAAAGAACCGCAGTGAGCCTCATCGCGGACGGTGTTTCAGCAAATGTTTCGCTATATTTAATGCATTAATAGGGCCTACTCTTCAGCTCAGCGTTGTTAGATGGTTAACTCTTTAAAAATCATTGTTTGTCGCGTGTGTAATCCCTGTGGGTCACGACACGAGTTTTAAGTTAAACCCGCAACTCCAGTGAGTGCCTCGAAATGTTGTTTCACAGTCCGCCGCTGCTGGAATGATCAAAAGGTGCATTGGGTTGTACCATATGGGTTTCAGGGGTAGTCCTCTTTCCAGTGTAACAAATCTCTAGGGAAAAACAGAGGAAAGACTAACTCGTCGTACCCTAGTGAGAAACTTTCCCTACTTGGCGCTTAATGTTTCCGCCTCACTGTGCGTTTAATAAAAACAACTCCTCCGGCGCACTGTTTAGTGACGCCGCATTGTTCGTGTGTCGCCGCGAAAACTTTGAAGTGCTTTGAACCTTTCGAATGTGAGACTTGTGCTGTGAGCACAGCTAAATACAAAGTAAGGAGATCCAAGTCAAATAAGGAGACGTCAATAGTTGAATGACTTTACTGAGAAAACTATGACGCCTGTTTCTTCTCCTCAAATTACTTGTTCCACATTTGATCTGCCCAGAAAATTCTCTGGATGAGGCTAAAACTGTCCAAGTCTGTACTAATGGAATTAAGGAAGTATCAGGTACTAGATAAAGCTTGACAATCATTAGATCCATTGCAAAACGTTATTTCAAATGCTACAAAATGCTATATATATATATATATATATATATATATATATATATAGAAAGAGAGAGAGAGAGAGAGAGAGAGAGAGAGAGAGAGATAGATAGATAGTATTGTTTTCTAAAATTCACCACTATATTATCTGAAGAATGGATACAGTACCTCATTTATTGTTGTGATGTCTATTTTTGATTTGTACATCTGGAAAGCATCACAGTCTAATTAATATCTGCTAAACATCTCAAATTTGCAAGCATTCTAAATCATAACATCTCAAATAGATCCGATTTGCAAGCATTTTAAATCATAACATCTCAAACAGATCAGATTTGCAAGCATTTTAAATCATAACATCTAAATTGATCAGATTTGCAAGCATTTTAAATCATAACATCTCAAACAGATCAGATTTGCAAGCATTTTAAATCATAACATCTCAAACAGATCAGATTTGCAAGCATTATAAATCATAAAATCTCAAACAGATCAGATTTGCAAGCATTCTAAATCATAACATCTCAAACAGATCAGATTTGCAAGCATTTTAAATCATAACATCTCATATAGATCAGATTTGCAAGCAATCTTAATCATAACATCTCAAATAGATCAGATTTGCAAGCATTTTAAATCATAACATCTCATATAGATCAGATTTGCAAGCAATCTTAATCATAACATCTCAAATAGATCAGATTTGCAAGCATTTTAAATCATAACATCTCATATAGATCAGATTTGCAAGCATTTTAAATCATAACATCTCAAATAGATCTGATTTGCAAGCATTTTAAATCATAACATCACATATAGATCAGATTTGCAAGCAATCTTAATCATAGCATCTCAAATAGATCCGATTTGCAAGCATTTTAAATCATAACATCTCAAACAGATCAGATTTGCAAGCATTTTAAATCATAACATCTAAATAGATCAGATTTGCAAGCATTTTAAATCATAACATCTCAAACAGATCAGATTTGCAAGCATTTTAAATCATAACATCTCAAACAGATCAGATTTGCAAGCATTATAAATCATAACATCTCAAACAGATCAGATTTGCAAGCATTCTAAATCATAACATCTCAAACAGATCAGATTTGCAAGCATTTTAAATCATAACATCTCATATAGATCAGATTTGCAAGCAATCTTAATCATAACATCTCAAATAGATCAGATTTGCAAGCATTTTAAATCATAACATCTCATATAGATCAGATTTGCAAGCAATCTTAATCATAACATCTCAAATAGATCAGATTTGCAAGCATTTTAAATCATAACATCTCATATAGATCAGATTTGCAAGCATTTTAAATCATAACATCTCAAATAGATCTGATTTGCAAGCATTTTAAATCATAACATCACATATAGATCAGATTTGCAAGCAATCTTAATCATAGCATCTCAAATAGATCAGATTTGCAAGCATTTTAAATCATAACATCACATATAGATCAGATTTGCAAGCATTTTAAATCATAACATCTCAAATAGATCCGATTTGCAAGCATTTTAAATCATAACATCTCATATAGATCAGATTAGCAAGCAATCTTAATCATAGCATCTCAAATAGATCAGATTTGCAAGCATTTTAAATCATAACATCTCATATAGATCAGATTTGCAAGCAATCTTAATCATAACATCTCAAATAGATCAGATTTGCAAGCAACCTTAATCATAACATCTCAAATAGATCAGATTTGCAAGTAATCTTAATCATAACATCTCAAATAGATCAGATTTGCAAGCAACCTTAATCATAACATCTCAAATAGATCAGATTTGCAAGCAATCTTAATCATACCATCTAAATAGATCAGATTTGCTAGCAATCTTAATCATAACATCTCAAATAGATCAGATTTGCAAGCATACTAAATCATAACATCTCAAATAGATCAGATTTGCAAGCATACTAAATCATAACATCTCAAATAGATCAGATTTGCAAGCATTTTAAATCATAACATCTCAAATAGATCAGATTTGCTAGCATTCTAAATCATAACATCTCAAATAGATCAGATTTGCTAGCATTCTAAATCATAGCATCTCAAATAGATCAGATTTGCTAGCATTCTAAATCATAACATCTAAATAGATCGGATTTGCTAGCATTCTAAATCATAACATCTAAATAGATCAGATTTGCAAGCATTCTAAATCATAACATCTAAATAGATCAGATTTGCTAGCATTCTAAATCATAATATCTAAATAGATCAGATTTGCAAGCATTCTAAATCATAACATCTCAAATAGATCAGATTTGCTAGCATTCTAAATCATAACATCTAAATAGATCAGATTTGCTAGCATTCTAAATCATAACATCTAAATAGATCAGATTTGCTAGCATTCTAAATCATAACATCTAAATAGATCAGATTTGCTAGCATTCTAAATCATAACATCTCAAATAGATCAGATTTGCTAGCATTCTAAATCATAACATCTCAAATAGATCAGATTTGCTAGCATTCTAAATTATAACATCTAAATAGATCAGATTTGCTAGCATTCTAAATCATAACATCTAAATAGATCATATTTGCTAGCATTCTAAATCATAACATCTAAATAGATCAGATTTGCTGCATTCTAAATCATAACATCTAAATAGATCAGATTTGCTAGCATTCTAAATCATAGCATCTAAAATAGATCAGATTTGCAAGCAATCTTAATCATAACAAAAAAAAAAAACACACAAAGTTAGACATGATTGAATGTTTATTTACGTAATCTTTATTGATTGAGTTCATGTTGATTTTGACTGACAGTGTTGCTAGAGAAAAGGAAAGGAGTATTTTATAATACTGGAATTCAGGACAATTGACGAGCAAACTCTGTTGATCTGCTGTTAAAGGTGCAGTAGGTAAGATTCAGAAACCCTTGTTATTAGTTTGTAGACTACAGCTCAGCATTTAACACCATAATGCCCTCCAAGCTTGATGAGAAACTCCGGGCTCTGGGCTTAAACAGCTCGCTGTGCAGCTGGATCCTGGATTTCCTGTCAGGCAGACGTCAGGTGGTTAGAATGGGCAGCAACATCTCCTCATCACTGACCCTCAACACTGGAGCCCCGCAGGGCTGTGTTCTCAGCCCACTCCTGTATTCCCTTTACACACATGACTGTGTGGCGACACATAGCTCCAATGCCATCATTAAGTTTGCTGACGATACGACGGTTGTAGGTCTGATCACTGACAATGATGAAACAGCCTACAGAGAGGAGGAGCACACTCTGACACGCTGGTGTCAGGAGCACAACCTCTCCCTCAACGTCAGTAAAACCAAGGAGCTTGTGGTGGACTTCAGGAGGAAAGACAGAGAACACAGCCCCATCACCATTAATGGAGCACCGGTGGAGAGAGTCAGCAGCTTCAAGTTCCTCGGTGTCCACATTACTGAGGAACTCACATGGTCCGTCCACACTGAGGCCGTTGTGAAGAAGGCTCACCAGCGCCTCTTCTTCCTGAGACGGCTGAGGAAGTTTGGAATGAACCAACACATCCTCACACGGTTCTACACCAGCACTGTAGAGAGCATCCTGACTGGCTGCATCACCGCCTGGTACGGCAATAGCACCGCCCACAACCGCAAAGGGTGGTGCGAACGGCCAGAAACATCATCGGAGGTGAGCTTCCCTCCCTCCAGGATATATATAACAGACGGTGTGTGAATAAAGCTCGGAGGATTATCAAAGACTCCAGCCACCCGAGTCATGGGCTGCTCTCACTGCTTCCATCAGGCAGGCGGTATCGCAGCATCAGGACCCGCACCACCCGACTACATGACAGCTTCTTCCCACAAGCAATAAGACTTTTGAACACATGATCTCTCACGATCTACAATCAGCACTGCACTTTATTAATCCTCATTCTGTCAATATATTCTCGCTCCCAATTCAGTTAGTGTATATATATATATATATATATATATATATATATATATATATTTATACCCTTATCTAGTGTATGTGTATTCTACATTGTGTGTATTGTGTACATTTGATATGTAAATTGTTGTGTAATTATGTGTACATTTGTTATGTAAATTGTGTTGTGTAAATATGTTGTTATTGTAAAGTGGTTTGTCTCGTCACTGTCATTACTGCAATGTTGCTCGGAACTGCACACAAGACTTTCACCTACTGTTGCACTCGTGTACACAGTAGCGTGACAATAAAGTGATTTGATTTGATTTTGATTTGATTTGATAACATCTCAAATAGATCAGATTTGCAAGCATTCTAAATCATAACACCTCAAATAAAAATGTCTTATTGACATTTGAGATTTGTCTTTGACATCCGAGGCCTTTTCTCTTCGGTGCCATGATGAATTTTACAAAATTTAAACGAATTTACAGCTCAAATAATACAGGAGTTTTAACAGAAGAATGAATGTAAGTGCTTTAAATAAAATACGTTTCACATTTCTTCCTTTAAACCCGCCAAAAATTGGCCTCTTTCACTTCAGTTGTAAGTGCCTCATTGTAACTTTGATTAAAGAATCCATTTTTTTATAATTTTTTATTTGTGGTAATTGACATTTTGCCACAAATGCTGTCGATTGAGCTTAACTTGTACTGAACCCGGAATATTCCTTTTTACTATCAAAGTTTCAACTCTCCTAATATTTTCATGTTTTGTTTTGTCATTCCTCGACAAGTCATGTACAACTTTGCAACATGAGAAGCCAAAGTCTCCGAGCCCCTAAAGACCAACAGGGAGTCAATAAGCATTCAACAAACTTTTTGAAAAGGGATAAAGCTTAATTGTGATCCATTGTGAAATGGGACTGTGTTGCCCCTACTGGATAGAATCTGAGCACAATACTCTGTGATGGAATGTCTTCAGTTATTCTGCTGGTATGACAATGTCAACATGGTGGTCTCTTCTCATGTAGCTTCAAAAAGGCTCTCCAGTGTGTAGTGTTTAGTGCTGTTTCAAACCTAGACAAACTAACAAGCACACAGTCAAAAGAACATTTCCTTTCATAAGGACATGACTTCACAAATATGACTGAAAGTACAGATATCTGTAAAAGCCACACTGTTTGTGAAAATGTAATATTATCTTTTACATTTCTTTCAATCAAGTCAAATCGCAAACATTACTACATTAATGTTAACTTGACTATTCAGCAAGAACATAAGTCAAGTCGAGTGGTTTTATTGTAGTTCAACCATATACAGTTAGTACAGTACACAGTGAAATGAGACAACGTTCCTCCAGGACCATGTGCTACATAAAACCACATAGGACAAGGGGTGTGTGAGGGATAGAACTGAGGATACAATTTTGCACCATTTTTTTTCCTTGATCCTTCACCCCAAAATTTACATAAACAATGTATGATTCTTGAATGCTACTTCTATTTTAGAAACTTACAGCAACTCTTTATTTCACTCATTTCGGCACAATGAAGCTGTTTGAATGCAGCTAAATAAAGAGTTAAAAGAAAGTTCTGGTCATGTGCATGTTGCCTTCTTCATTTCTTGCCCTGTAGCTTTTTTATCATCTCCACCCAAAGGCCTCCATTACAAGAGCAAACCACAAACCAGAGAAGAGAGAGAGAGACCAGTAGAGAACAAGCCAAAAGAGCGAGCGAGAGAGAGAGAGAGAGAGAGAGAGAGAAAGAGAGAGAGAGAGAAAGAGAAAGAGAGAGAGACATTCTTGCCCACACACACAGTAGTTCTGATGCAGGAACAATGTCCAGATGTAATTTAATGCCTTATATTTTGTGAAATCTAGACTGCTGAATCTCCTCTGAGGCAGTTTTCTTACAATGAAACATGACAGACAGCTGGCAAGAGGATTCCTAATGCTATCATATGCCATTCCTAATGCTATTATATTAATTGGTTTATAATTAAAACCATGAACATTAGTCAAGTTTTATACATTCGACTCTATTCCAATCATCAGTTTGAAAAACATTTGTGTCTCTTCTATGACATTTGATGTGCATTGAATTCCCTGCCGTGCGCTCTTCGGTCTCATGTCGGGATCCTGTCTGGTTCGGTTTCGATCTGTGTCGGGATACGGACACACATGCTCTATGTCTGTCTGTTATTGACGTGGGTGTATTGCGCTGATGTCATCTTGGCAGCATGTACTTGCGTCAATATATTGTCTGTCTCTCATGAACACGGGTGCACCACGCGTCACGCTCTCATTGTGTTGCACGCTCTGGTCCCGAGCTGTCTTCATGTTGTGCTGAGGTTCGGTCACTTTGGTCTAAGGTGTCGGGTGTGTGACTGAACTCTCGCACAAGTGTCCTGTCTTGTTTTTGTCACCTGTTGTGTGCATTGCGTGGAGTTTGTACGCTCGGGTTTTGTTTAGTGTGAGAATGCATGGCATTGCTTTGCCATTGCTATGCATTCTCTCATCTTGTTTGTCGGTTGGCATGGCGATGTGCGCTCATGCCAATCGTGTGTTTGGTTGTCCTGTGAGAGCATGTGGCTTTGTTTAGTTTCTGTATCGCCGCATGTCTTTCTGTCTTACGTAATAGCCCAGATCCTTGTTTGCCCATTATTAGTTTATTAGTCAAACCTGCCCTGCCTTGATATCCTGTTGATTTATCTCCATATTTTAGTCTCCTTGTGTTTACTGTCCAGTGCCAGTTTGTCTTGTTTCCTGTCATATTGGATCTCTCATGTCGGTAATGTCAGTCTGTCTGTTTCCTCCTTCCCTAGTTCCCGTAGCCAAGTCCGGTCAGTCCTGTTTCCCCTGCCTGTATTATTTACATTGTGTTTTTCCCCTTCGGGTTAGTTCATGTTTATTTTTACCCCTTGTGGCCTTGTACCCCTTCAACTCTGCATTTGGGTCCTGCCTCTGCATTTCACGACAGCTCGCCTCTGCCCACGTGTCAGGAGTGTGGTTACCATCTAGCTTGCTGTACGCTTGGTCTCTGCACTCACAAATCTTCAAGGAGGATTCCTTGCCTCTGCCCATGTGTCGTGAAAGTGATTTCCTTCCATTCTGCTGGCCGTTGTTCTCTGCACCTCAATACGCGTCCACTGAGGATTCCTACGAATCTGCTCCTGACTTCCACAATGCACACACTTGTCAATGATCACATTCTTCCCAGATCTGCCCATTGTGAGACTTCGGCACACACTCATCTCCATAATTCCTTCCCTCAACTGCAGCCAGTGCCGGGATCTCCAGTCAATACTTTGAAAGGGGGCCTGGGTAGCTCAGAGAGTAAAGACGCTAACTACCACCCCTGGAGTCGCGAGTTCAAATCCAGGGCATGCTGAGTGACTCCAGCCAGGTCTCCTAAGCAACCAAATTGGCCCTGTTGCTAGGGAGGGTAGAGACACATGGGGTAACCTCCTCGTGGTCACTATAATGTGGTACTCACTCTCGGTGGGGCACATGGTGAGTTGTGCGTGGATGCCGCAGAGAACAGCATGAAGCCTCCACATGGTTACAAGTCACTACACAACCACAAGGACATAAAGCACATTGGGAATTGGGCATTCCAAATTGGGGAGAAATGTTCAATCATTTGAACTGTTCCCCTGCTCTTGGGTCTCTTTGTATCACACTTTGACAGAACATTCTAGCCAAGTATGGACCCAGCGGAGGAATCTACACTCCGCTCTGCCCTCTTTCAGAAGGGAGCCTTACTGGGACATGAGTAGGATCAAATCTCTGCATCTAACCAGGCTCTGGAGATGATGGTGTCACAGCTCGCTAAGCTCACCTCTGTTGTTCAACAACCTACCTACCGATGCTGGTCCCTCTCAGGAACCACCCTCACCTGCTCCGGTGGTTCCCCGCATTTCTGGTTGTTCAGAGGCTCGTATCCAACGCCGTTATCCACTCTCCACTTCCTTGGGGATCACATTTATATAGAGCCTATATATATAATTTTAAATCAAACAGTTTCAGTTGAGTTTCAGAAGAGCCAAATGCTTATTTTGTAGTTTTAAGATTCATCATGCATAATATATTAACTGCAATCACATAAAACAGATGTAGAATAAAAAGACTTTCTGAATGATAATGAAAGGAGATCATAACCTTGATAAGAAAGCTGCAGACCATTGTTTGAATTTGAAATTATCTTGAGATGGCACAATGCAATTTATGAGCATGTAAAGACATTATTTGTGTGATAGAATGTTTCAAAACATGAAAAGGAAAACTCATTTAATGGAATGCATCTATTATACTTTTCATACTCTGAACTGACAGTTTTGAGGGAAACTAAAACGTCTTAATTTCTTGACATTTGCAATGCAAACACTGCAATCATTGTGTTGGAGTTGTAAGGTGGGCCGCTATATGTCTTGCCTTCTGTAGAACAGAAAATAAAGCAGGAAATTCTGATGAGGGTAACCTAGGTTTGAGGCTTATAAGTTGTACGTTTACATACTATGGTAAGATATGTGCCCTCAAGCTAAGATTATCTCTGATGGATTTATAGGACTTGTTTATACATTTCATTGAGCTGTGATAAGAGAATATGATATAAGTTATAAGACACAAATCCATTTTTTCCTCTTATTTTTTCTCTTGTTGAGTAATGTTTTGTTGGTGATATTGAAGCAATAAAGTCCCACAATTCAGTGTACATGGCAGTGTATTGACACAGCTGCAAGTTCCACCCTTTACACATGGCCATGTGGGTGAAGGGTGCACATGGAACATATAAATCATCTCCTGTTTAAATAGTAATATGTAATTAATGCCAATCAGGCCTCTGATTTTTCAATAATACTTTACAGCAGATGTGAGCTTTATGCACTGTATACATGATGCATTATGTAGGTATAGTTTGTGTGAGTGTGTACATACAATATGTACACTTGTTTCAACTTGGATAAACCAAGTCCAGATGCATTGACTGAATTCTAGCAGACATTCTTTAATGATCTGTATGAATGAAGACCTTCAGAGACAGGCTTGAACGTGAACGTACTTTGTGCAAGTAAAATAAACACGTGCAATTACATGTTTGTAAGTATATGTTCACTGTTACAGTACATACTTATAACTTATGGTATATATCTTAACATATATTTAGTTATGTACCATTAAATTATTTAACTACATTTTATGCTCTGTTATATTATATTGCTCAAGTTATATTTTGTCATGTCAAGTCAATTTTATTTGTATAGCGCCTTTCACAACACACATCGTTTCAAAGCAGCTTTACAGAAGTTCAGCATTAACAGACAATAAAAATGTAATGTCTATAAAGTCGATAAATCATCATCCTTGTGCAGGGCTCCAAACTGCGACTAAAAAATGGTCACATTTGCGACCAAATAAATTTATTTGCGAGTGTAATTTCTGTCAAGGTCGTCATTGGCGACAGTAAAAATTTACTCCTTTTGATTTTAAAATTTGCATTACATTTCCCGAAATACATTACAAAAGTTTATATCAAAGAAATAGCGGGGAAAACGGAGTTCATTGCAGGAACTAACCATTTCAAAAAAGGGACTGTGAGAAAACACGGTGACAGTAACAAGCATAAAAAATGCACTTTTTTTTTGTCACATATTGTTATTGGTAAGTTGCATTTAGATTATATACATAGCTATTCGCATGTAACATTTAAAAGTACGTATATGTACATTTGTGTAGACAATTAAACTTATAACATGAATGCTTTGACAACATCTGAAATGTAATGTTTTTATGAATGCATTATAAAATATTTGTACAAATATATTTACATTAAGTACATACACTCACCAACCATTTTATTAGCAACACCTGCACATCTACTTACTGTATTCATGTGATTATCTAATCAGCCAATCATGTGGCAGCAGTGTAATGCATAAAATCATGCAGATAGGGTTCAGGATTGCTCAATTGGATTGAGATCTGGGGAATTTTGAGGCCAGGGCAACACCTTGAACTCTACATAATGTTCCTCAAACTATTCCCTAACAATATGTGCAGTGTGGCAGGGTGCATTATCTTGCTGAATGAGGCCACTACCATCAGGGAATACCGTTGCCATGAAGGGGTGTACCTGGTCTGCAACCATGTTTAGGTTGGTGGCATGTGTCAAACTGACGTCCACGTGAATGGACCCAGAGTTTTCCAGCAGAACATTGCCTAGAGCATCACACTCCCTCCACCGGCTTGTCCTCTTCCCACAGTGCATCCTGGTGCCATCACTTCCCCGGGTAAGTGGCACAGGCGGACATGGCCGTCCACGCGATGTAAAATAAAACAGGACTCATCGGACCAAGCGACCTACTTATACAGCTCCAAGGTCCATTTCCGACACACACTTGCCAATTGTAGGCACTTTTGACAGTGGACAGGGGTCATCGTGGCACTTTGACAGGTCTGCGGCTACGCACCTCCATACGCTGCAGGGTGTGATGCACTGTGTGTTTTGACACATTCCTCCCGTAATCATCATTAACATTTTTGGTGACTTGTGCCACAGTAGACCTTCTGCTGGTTTGGACCAGACAGGATAGCCTTCGTTACCCTCGTGCATAGATGAGCCTTGGGGGCCAAACACCCTGTTGCTGGTTTGTGGTTTGAATATGTCGCAATGGGTCACGAGACACTTTGGAGCTCTGGTGCGATTGCTCTGTTAGTGCGTTTCATTTGAACAAGTGTGAACGCTGTCACACGAACCTTGGTGCACACTAAACAAAAGTGGGTCACGGTCCGCTTCCAAACAAACTCTGGTGCGGTTCGATTGATATATGAATGCAACATGGACCAAAGACATCTAAACGGACCAAAAACAGGAAGTAATTGACCTAATATTGACCTCAAGCATACCTGGTTCTTCTCATCATAGGAGCTGTTGTCCATTGCAGTTCGGTACAGGCGCCGGAACCGCCATCAGCCGTCCTGCAGCATATCTTCATTTGTGTGTGCAACGGAGGAATTCCTGGTGCTGTTTTGACTCCTTTACACATTTTATTGGCTCTTCGTTTGTTCTCAGCTGGTAAAATTACCACCATACACTACCGTTCAAAAGTTTGGGGTCACCCAAACAATTTTGTGTTTTCCTGAAAAGTCACACTTATTCACCACCATACGTTGTGAAATGAATAGAAAATAGAGTCAAGACATTGACAAGGTTAGAAATAATGATTTGTATTTGAAATAAGATTTTTTTTACATCAAACTTTGCTTTCGTCAAAGAATCCTCCATTTGCAGCAATTACAGCATTGCAGACCTTTGGCATTCTAGCTGTTAATTTGTTGAGGTAATCTGGAGAAATTGCACCCCACGCTTCCAGAAGCAGCTCCCACAAGTTGGATTGGTTGGATGGGCACTTCTTGCGTACCATACGGTCAAGCTGCTCCCACAACAGCTCAATGGGGTTCAGATCTGGTGACTGCGCTGGCCACTCCATTACCGATAGAATACCAGCTGCCTGCTTCTGCTCTAAATAGTTCTTGCACAATTTGGAGGTGTGTTTAGGGTCATTGTCCTGTTGTAGGATGAAATTGGCTCCAATCAAGCGCTGTCCACTGGGTATGGCATGGCGTTGCAAAATGGAGTGATAGCCTTCCTTATTCAGAATCCCTTTTACCCTGTACAAATCTCCCACCTTACCAGCACCAAAGCAACCCCAGACCATTATATTACCTCCACCATGCTTAACAGATGGCGTCAGGCATTCTTCCAGCATCTTTACATTTGTTCTGCGTCTCACAAACGTTCTTCTTTGTGATCCAAACACCTCAAACTTGGATTCATCTGTCCACAACACTTTTTTCCAGTCTTCCTCTGTCCAATGTCTGTGTTCTTTTGCCCATCTTAATCTTTTTCTTTTATTGGCCAGTCTCAGATATGGCTTTTTCTTTGCCACTCTGCCCTGAAGCCCAGAATCCCGCAGCCGCCTCTTCACTGTACATGTTGACACTGGTGTTTTGCGGGTACTATTTAATGAAGATGCCAGTTGGGGACCTGTGAGGCGTCTGTTTCTCAAACTAGAGACTCTAATGTACTTATCTTCTTGCTCAGTTGTGCAACGCGGCCTCCCACTTCTTTTTCTACTCTGGTTAGAGCCTGTTTGTGCTGTCCTCTCAAGGGAGTAGTACACACCGTTGTAGGAAATCTTCAATTTCTTAGCAATGTCTCGCATGGAATAGCCTTCATTTCTAAGGACAAGAATAGACTGTCGAGTTTCAGATGAAAGTTCTCTTTTTCTGGCCATTTTGAGCGTTTAATTGACCCCACAAATGTGATGCTCCAGAAACTCAATCTGCTCAAAGGAAGGTCAGTTTTGTAGCTTCTGTAACGACCTAAACTGTTTTCAGATGTGTGAACATGATTGCACAAGGGTTTTCTAATCATCAATTAGCCTTCTGAGCCAATGAGCAAACACATTGTACCATTAGAACACTGGAGTGATAGTTGCTGGAAATGGGCCTCTAT
This sequence comes from Moxostoma hubbsi, assembly GCA_032164185.1. Lineage (NCBI taxonomy): Eukaryota > Metazoa > Chordata > Actinopteri > Cypriniformes > Catostomidae > Moxostoma > Moxostoma hubbsi. Next base: position 58,538,017 of record JAVLUX010000003.1, read on the forward strand.
ACACCTATGTACATATTGCACCAAAAACCAGACATTTGCAGCTAGAATAGTCATTTACCACATTAGCAATGTATAGAGTGTATTTCTTCAAAGTTAAGACTAGTTTAAAGTTGTCTTCATTGAAAAGTACAGTGCTTTTCCTTCAAAAATAAGGACATTTCAATGTGACCCCAAACTTTTGAACGGTAGTGTATATACATATATATACATCCAACGAGCACATTTCAACCAGCACCCCAACATTGTTTTGGATGATTGGCAAGTTCCATCAAAAAATATACATCATAACAGCTGTCCAATCAGGTTGTGACTATTTCATGATGCCTTTGGTTTTTTATCGTTAGGTTTGGTGTTAAAAATGCCAGTGTGAACACTAAGCGAACCACTCTTTTTCGGTCCGGACCAAGAGAACCGAACTACAAGATGCAATATGGACCAGACTTTGTTTAGAAAGTGAAAAGAGTGGCGATGTAAGACTACATCTAAATTAAATAGATTTATTCAATTATTCAATAGTATTTTTTAATTTTACTGAAGGATCAGGTCAGAAATAACTCAGATCAGCAAAAGTAACAACTGTTCATGTTCACTTTTTACAGTGAAGAAAGATGGACTTAAGTAACAGTATATTTGTCAGCCCTTCAATAGTAGTGAGCCTAAAGCGCTAAAGAAGTTGAAGAATTCGAATTGTATCCTCGGCTCATCTTTGCACTCGAAGCCTGAGGCAGAACTTGAATGACTCATATATGATCTAAAGACTTTTATGAATAGGTTTCTTCATATAGCAAAGTTCAAAGATTCTCGACAAAGACCAGGTGCTTGGAAGTCTCGCAATCTGTAGGTGTGTTAATCATGGCCTTTTCTTTCTCTCACTTTATCTATAAGAACAAATAATTAAAGCAAACCATTTAATCTTTAGCGTCAGGCATGCCCTATATTACACTAACTATTAGAATGAGAACCAGCTGAAACTTTTATGTAGCTTTGAAAACACAAGGACTATAATGGTTGTCGGATTAATTACACATCATTTGTCAAGCACGTATGGTTGATATGTGCTTGACAAATTCATTAGACAACCGGCCTCTTTAATGTTAACCACAGATCTTGATTTAGGGGTTATTTACTTCACACATCCTTAATCATTCAGTTTGTTATGTGAATGTGCATGCCACATCCAATCTATTACTCCAGTGCTACATGTGTTGTTTTACAGGAGGTTAGGATGTCCAAAAATTATTTTGTGTAAATTGCATTTTTTATGTATACAATGGCAAGAAAAAGTATTTGAACCTTTTGGAATTAGCTAGTTTTCTGCATTAATTGCTGATAAAATGTGATATCATCTTTTTAAAATTCACAAGTAGACAAAAAAAAATGTGCTTAAGCTAACAACACAAAAACAATTATAATATGTCATATCTTTATTGAACACATCCCCATTAAATATTCACAGTGCTGTAGTAAATGTGAAACCCTAGGCTAAGGACATCAACAAATGCTAATTAGAGTCAGAAGTTGGCAAACCCGGCATCCAATTAATGAAACAAGTTTGGAGGTGTGGGTTAGAGCTACTTTGACTTGTTAAAAGCACTCAAACATTTTGAGTTTGCTATTCACAAGAAGCATCTGCTGACGTAAACCATCAAGAATTCTTGCTTTGCATAAAGTTGGAAAGGGCTAAAAAGTGATCTCAAAGAGCTGAGATATTCATCTGTCGACAGTTAGACAAGGAGTCAATTCAGTACTATGGCTACTCTCTCTAGAAGTGGCCGTCCAGCCAAGATGACTCAAAGGGCAGATTGCTCAATGAGGTAAAAAAAAGAACCCAATCATTGGAACTGGTTAAAATTTCTGATCATGTGTCTACTAATTGGAAAACATTAAACAATCATGGTGTCCGTGGCAGGAAACCACAAAGGAAGCTGCTTCTTTCCAACAAAAGCATTGTTCCATGCCTGACATTTACCAAAGACCACCTTGACACTCCACAACGCTACTGTGAAAATATTTTGTGGACTGATGAAACTAGGTTTTAATTGTTTGGAAAAAACACACAGCATTTAATATGGCGTAAAAAGGGCACCATATACTACCATTAAAACATCATCCCAACGGTGAAGTACTGTGGAGGGAGCATCGTGATTTGGGGCTACTTTTCTGCTTCGGGGCCATGACCGCTTGCCATCATTGAGGGAAAATGAATGCACAAGTTTATCAAGATATCCAACAGGATAATGTCAGGGTGGCTGTGCACCAGTTGAAGCTCAGTAGAAATTGAGTGATGCAGCAGGACAATGATGCCAAACATCAAAGTAAATCCACTATAGAATGGATTTTAAAAAAGAAAATCCACTTTTTGGAGTGGCCCAATCAGAGCCCAGAGCTGAACCCAATAGAGATGCTGTGGAATGACCTCAAGAGATCCGTTCACACCAGACATCCTCAGAATATGGCTGAGCTGAAGCAGTTCTGTATGGAGGAATGGTCCAAAACTCCTTCTGAACGTTGCGCAGTTCTAATCCGCATCTACTGGAAATGATTGATTGAGGTTATTGCTGCCAAAGGAGGATCGACCAAAGGGTTCACTTACTTTTTCCACAGCACTGTGAATGTTTGATGGGATGTGTTCAATAAAGACATGAAAGATTATTTTTTGTGTGTGTTGTTATCTTAAGCACATTGTGTTTGTCTATACTTGTGACTTTGATGAATATTAGATCACAATTTTGACCAATTAATGCAGAAACCAGCAAATTCCACAGGGTTCACTTAGTTTTCTTGCAAATGTATTTTAGTATCTTAATGGATCCAGATGTAATCCAGTGAAATCTGGCTGCTCTTAAAAACTAGTGTATAAGACTTCATTAAGATGTTGTTTATAGACAGATTTTAAGGGACTTTGCTGTGTAATATGCTCGCATGCCCGGTGTAGAATTGTTGTGTATGAAAAATGAAACTCTATTGACAAAGAAACAGTGGAAAAGTGACAGTGTGTGAGACTGCAGTGGCACAAAATTTTACACTGAAAAAACATATTTTACACTGTCCACCATCAAATGCAAACACTGTTGCATAAAACCTGCTCAGCCATACTGTGCAAAAGCCGCTGGAATCACATCGCTTCTCTATCCTGCCCCAGGGCACCTTTTAATTGGCTGTTGCTTGTCGACAGAGTCCCAGATGCTTTCTTAATAGACAACAAAAAATAGAAGGCTTGCAAGGTTGTAGAATGGGGAAAATGAATGTTGTGGGAAAGCGTGTCTCATTATTTTGTGCTTGCTGTCTTATACATACACACACCTGCTTATTTGTAGTTTTACTCAATGAGTATCCAAGGGGACTGTCCTGAAATCTGTTCAGCTGGAAATTGCTTTGGTGTACACTTTTCAATGAAAAATGCCAGAAAGATGACTCCCCAAGAGAAGGGTTGAGAACATACAATAAAGAAAATGGAAAAGGCAAGACACAGTGCACAGAATTTAACTGTTTAGGTGTTACTTTTAGAAATTTTTTTATTAGAATTTCTCACAGGCCATAGAAGTAATGAACGTATGTGTAAATACAAAAAGGAAATACAATTTAATACTTGATACTTAACGTAATAGTAGAGTCTTGTGTTCAGTGCAATTTACGAAACGTTGTTGGCATGCAACATGATCACACGAGAAATCGATATGTTGCTGCCGAATGTTCATGTACCCTGAAATCGACTCATTCTGCCAAGTTATTAGCGGCATTTCCCATGACATTTTTTTGCATCAGTTCAAATGTGCGCAACTGATAACACTTTGCACGAGCAGCCTCCGAGACACGAGTTCGGTGAGTGTGCCGATTTTTTTTTTCTTTGTCTGATGAAGAAATGCCCTGACCAATAATATATAAGCTTTAGATCAAGTGTTGAGAAGCGTTGCAGTACCAGAACCAGAGCAACTGGTGGTACTATTAAAACGATGAACTAACTTGAGGAAGAAATCCTTAAACAGAAGTGGGGATGTGTATTTCATCTGCATCAAATGCATAAAATACTCGCTTTTGGCGCCACCATATGGACATTTCAATTGGAAACTGTAGACGTGCCCATTAGTTAAACAGCACTTCCAGCTTCAGCCACTGGGGGCAATGGTCCAAATTACAGTTATCACAGACCGATTTCAGCTAAAAAACTTCAGACCTACTATTGCCAAATTCACAGGTACACGAGAGGGTCATCTGAAAACTGCCACACTCACAAAAAAGTGTTGTTTTCTCTGAACTATAAAACTCTGTACAGTCAAACAGTGTCTAATGAGAATTTATGTCTCCACGAGTTATCTTGTCCTTGTCGTGAGAGAGGACAAATGCATGCTGACTTCATTAAATGTTTTTAGACTGCGCTCACAGGTGCTGGAGCATCAGAGACAGATGTACATGAATACAGTGTCAAAACCCCCTGTTGTTTGGAGGAAGAGTAATGCCGAAAATGACGACGAGGGCAGAGCAAACAAAAAGCAAAAGAGAAAAGGGTATCATTTGATACAGTGGCCCCAAAAAGTCGTTTGGAGACTTTGAGGTATTTTAATGAATTTACAGTTCAGATATTTGTTCAGATATTTAGAGCCAAAGCAAGTCATCTGCAAACAACTGATGCCAGAGCCTTTCTCAGAATTAACTTCACTTTTATAAATGCCATTTTCAGTGTCATTAGCAGTTGTTAGTTTGTTGTGCGAGAACTTTAGTTTGCTACTGTTGAGATGACGTGCTGCCGCTCTCCTGCTCCAACTCTTTATTACAGCGTTATCTTTGTAGGACAGGGTTTTTGAAAGATGAGGCGTGTCTTCATCGACGTTGTCTTTAGCTTTTGGAATTACAGTTTTAATGATATAGATTAGAAAGAAAGTCGTTTCTCTTAAAAGTTTCTCTTAACCCTCCTATTGCGTTCGGGTCAATTTTGACCCGGTAGAGGTAAATCATAATCGTTTTTATTCGGGAACCAAACACGTGACTGTCAAGACTACCAAAATTAACAGAATTATTATTATTTTTATTTTTTGAAGAAGTATTGAAGAGATATAACCATTTTCATAAAGTTGTTACATCTTATGTGTTCCCGGGCCAATTTTGTAGTTAATGTATATTTTGAAATTTTAAAGAATTTCTATGTTAAAGACATCATGCATAATAAAATTTATATTTTTCAGTTAATATGCCAAAAATAGAGATAATTTTACATGTATGTACAGGTAAGAAGTTTACAATGAGCTACAATATGTATTTTATTAAAATAATTGGATTATGAATGTTTTAGAAGCTTAAAACTCCACCGGGTCAAAACTGACCCGCAAATACAAAAGGTCTATGCAGATTTTGAACGCAATAGGAGGGTTAAAAGTGTTTCATAGTTGTTACCCAGTATATTATAGACTAGGACTAGGGGATTGTAAAGTGTTTTGGATTGACTTGTATTGAAAAAAGTTTTATCCCCTTTCTTTTGTATTAGTCAAAATCAGTTTTCCCTGGAGAATCTCTGAAGATAGATCCATTTATGTCTATTTTACGATTAATTTCCAAAATATATCAAAACTTCACATTCACAAGTGCAAACGTTCAAAGAAAAAGCTTGATTATTTCAGATTTTTTGATGGAGGCTGAGTCATGGGTCTCCCTTCACTGGTTAAAGGACTGAGGCTGCAGTGGCTCAACCATCTGTGTATCTCAGCAGAGATCCAGATTCATCAGACCAGGATACGTTTTTCCAATCTTTAACTGTCCAGTTTTGGTGAGCCTGTGCCCCTCTGCAGCCTCAGTTTTCTGTTCTTGCACAGAAGTGGAACCCGACGTGGTCTTCTACTGTTGTAGCCCATCCGCCTCAAGGTTCGACGTGTTGTGCATTCTGACGCGCTATTCTTCTCACCGCACTTGCACAGAGGTGTTACCCGAGTTACTGTAGGCCTTCTGTCAGCTCGAACTAGTCTCGCCATTCTCCATGACCTCTCTCATCAACAAGACGTTTCCATCCTCAGAACTGCCACTCACTGTATGTTGTTTGTTTTGGCACCATTCAGAGTAAATCCCAGGAGATCAGCAGTTACAGAAATACTCAAACCAGCACCAACAATCATGCCAAATCACTGAGATCACATTACACTTCCCATTCTGATGGTTGATGTGAACATTAACTGAAGCTCCTGACCTGTATCTGCATGATTTTATACATTACACTGCTGCCACACTATTGTCTGATTAGATAATCGCATGAATATGTAGGTGTACAGGTGTTCATAATAAAGTTGTTGGTTAGTATATGTATGTATCATGATCATGGCGGATGGCCCCTCTTTGAAGGCACCACTGCTTTCATCAACAGTATAATCAGCAAACGTTTTGTTCTGAGAAAGTTGAACACAGTCTGTTGTGGGATGCCTGCAAGACTTTCCGAATCACTTATTCAGAGACCATCTGTTTAACGCTGTTTATCTGGGATTTTACCCCAAATATTATCCTGTCTCTTATTGGACAGTTATTGAAATTTATTTCAAAATAAATGAATATATTCATATATATTTATTAGCTACATACATTTACGACTTTTTTTTAAAATATATTAAATATTAGATCAAACTGCCTCAAAATCAAGCTTTACACATTACACGCAATGATCTTATGGAAGAGGAACAAATTGCAGTGTATAGTGACAAACAGGTGTTTAGGAAAGTACTGAGGTCGTTTCTGATGTTATTTAGTGTTTTGGGTGAAAATCAAATCAAAGGAGCCTTTTTTACCCCGTTGTACCGTACTGTTAACATTAGGATGCTTTTAGTGTTCTAAAAACTATTCTAGTAAACTAACAGATGCAACACCTGTAGTGTACTTCACTTGGCCCTTAAATGGGGTTGAGAAAATAGAATGTGTGTGTGTGTGTGTGTGTGTGTGTGTGTGTGTGTGTGTGTGGTTAAATGAGTAGTTTGCTGACCTCTACTGGTTATAATTTCACAGTGCAAGTTTCAAACCTGCTGTTTCATATGTACACAAAAAAATTAAATGCATTTGAAGTGAAAGTGTAAGGGTACAGCAAACATTGTTTTTAGGTACATATCTTTATGAAGTGTCTTGCATTTTCACAGGGAAAAAAGGGTCACTACTGTGCCAAGTTTTCCCCATATGGATATAATGTCTCTCAGTGTGGTTCACTGGAGTCCCAGACTGATGTATTTCAATCCCCTTTTTCCTCATTTCTTCAATTTCTTTTGACCTTGACATAGTGTGCTACTGGGTGAGACCTTTTAGGTGTTGATTTGATTGAACAGGACTGGGAGTAATCGGGTCTAGTCCAGCTGTACCCCATTATCAATGCAGTTTCATAGATTTGGGGATTTAGCAACTAAGGGGACAAATACTTTTTCACACAGGCTCAGTTGGTATTGGAGAACGTTTGTGCTTCAATAAATAACATTATCATATACAAAAATGTATTTTATGTTTACTCAGATTGCCTTTGATGTATGTTAAATTTGTATGAAATATACACAAAAACAGAAGAAATCAGGATGGGGGCAAATACTTTTCCACAGCACTGTATAACTAAAACATGAACTGATTTGAGTAAAATATAAATTGGCAAAAAGAGAAGAAAAACAAATGTTGCAAAAACTACACTACAGTGTTCAATTATGGTGACACTAAGAGAAGCATTTTTACATTTTCTGAAGTATGTCCAGCATTCATGTGAAGTGGGGTAAGATGAGCCGATTTTGTTTCATATGTTGTCTCCTCTACAAGGCAAAATTAGGCAGAGGTCAATTTAATAGAGCATCCTTTATTTCAAGGTGTCTGCTATCACTTTATATTATAAAAATGAGTCACAAACGTATGGCCTTTAAAAATGTATCCATTGGGTCAACTTGCTCCAGGTTAGTGTGGACAAGATGAGCGATCGGGGGCAAGATGACCATTTCAATTTTTCCAGATTTAGAAATAAAGTATGATGTCTGTTTTTAGAGCGTTTCATCTGGAAAACATCACAATCGAATGAACATCTGCAAAACATCTTCACGAAAAGATCACGAATATTCTAAATCATAAACGTCTCAAAGACATCTGCTGAATGTCTTATTGATATCCAAGAGGAAAAATCTTAAAGATGTACTGCAGATAAACAAACAGCCTAAAACCTCGTGCGACCCCACGGTCTCATGCGAGGACTCACTATTTTGGATTCGATAAACGCAACGCATAATATAAAAAATAAAAACCCATTTGATACTGTTCAGGACACTCTGAGGAGTCATTTTATGGTTAAACTTCTGACATACAGAGTCACGTGACCACAATTGTGCATTATCACATTGAGAATCAATGGGTTCATCCAAAAGCTGAACAATGTTGCTTTCAAAGGATTTATATGGAGTTAGGATGAAAATAAGGAGCATTTCGAACTGTTGACAGACAGCGACCAGCTGACAGACAGCACACTGGAGGTTAAGTATGTCACTTAATAGGGAGCAAGGGAGCATCCCATAGCTTCACTATGCATTTAAGTGCATTCACCCCTAAAATCCGACCAAAAGTTCAGTTTCAGGCTGCAGATGATGTTTGGATCACTCAACATGTTTGACAGACATGAGACAATGATCATCAGTCCATAGATTCACAATTTATGAAGTATCATTTTATTTAAACATGTTTGGCTGTGATTTGCTGTAATTGGCCATTGCTTTGAATCTGAATTATATATGAATCTTTCTAGAAAATCTGCTGTAATGTCTATAACATCTCAAAAGCATGAATAACCAACAATCCTGTAAACATGTTAGCATAACTATTTAATGAAAACAATCTGATTTTCTACAACTTGGTAGCACCTAATAAACACGCAAAAAAAATATTACAAATATATATATATATATATATTTAAGCAATATCACACAAGCAAGAGTGCAATATGGCCCTACATCAACACTGATGTGTTTCGGCCACAGAATGTGTGCCGTAGGTAATCACAGCAGTGCTGATGTAGGGCCATATATTATGATTGCGTGTTTGATATTGCTTCTATACAACAGTTCAATGAACAAGTACTTTTTTTAAAATGAGGAAAAACTGAGTACAGTCATAAAAATGAATTTGTGCATGGAATTACTTACGTGACCGATCAGAATCTGTCGTTGCTGGTTCAAAACAAATGATGCGTCTAAGCCTCTGTTAGTAATTAAAAAATGTCAATTCAGAAATAGTATCACGAATTGTGCTGTTTCTAACAAGTTATTGGATAAACAAGGATGTGTGTGTGTGTGTGTGTGTGTGTGTGTGAGCGAGAGAGAGAGAGAGAGAGAGAGAGAGAGAGAGAGAGAGAGAGAGAGCGTGTGCGATAAACTGTTGCCTCTCCAAAGCAGAGATGCTGTCAGCTTTCTGAATATCAGCTTTCTCAGTGGAAAAATAGCATTCATGCGGGTGTTTCTCCCTATTTCGTGGTTGCCAGTGTTCAAGAGTCAAGCACTATAGAAGCTGCAATTTCCTTCGCCATTTTAAACAGCACCCATTGAGTAATTAATCAGTCTGTTGTGTCTCTCAGCTGTGATGAGCTGTAATGCTGAAGTTGTTCAGTTAAAGTCATTTCCTATCTTTAGTAGTGGTAATACAAGCGATCAGGAAGAGCTGTTGGATGTAAACAGCTGATGCAGATTCACTTCACGTCACCTAATTGACTCATATTACACACAAAAATGATCTTTTGCCACTTGCTGGCAAACAAATGTAAACAAAAGACAAACAGTAGCTCTTAACACATCTGCACTGCTCTTACACTTTAGTCTAGAATGGCAGTGACACACACACAGTGAAGCGTCAGAATGATGATGGTGTCAGACCATCAGTGCTCATGGAACATCTCTCGTCCAATCAGATTCGAAGACCGGAACTAACTGTTGCTATATATAAATATATAATTAGTTTTTTCCCTAGAGCAAATAGTTTTCCTAAATATTGTCCAAAATTGAAAAGTCACACGGGGGTCTCAAAAGGTTATATAAGCAATGTAATACTGGTGGATGTTAATGAAAATCAATAAACAGATTTTATTCTTGTGTGCATTTAAAGAAAATAAGCATGGAAAACATGAACACAATTATTATTTTTGGCTGGATGAACATTTGGTGGTATAATGGTCTAAAGCACATAACTGGTAATCAGAAGGTTGCTGGTTTGATTCCCACAGCCACCACCATTGTGTCCTTAAGTAATGCACTTAACTCCAGGTTGCTCCGGGGGGATTGTCCCTGTAATAAGGGCACTGTAATTCGCTTTGGATAAAAGTGTCTGCCAAATGCATAAATAGAGATTTAATATCTTCTATATTTTTCGGTATATCATTCAGCCCTAATCTCAACACATTGTCAATGTCCTGTATAGTGTAATCTTTCTTTTAATTAAGAGGCATTCTACAATTACTTTTCTAATGTTGCCACATGTCCTTGAAGGTACTGAATAGATTAATAGGCTGCACGCACACACACAAGCCTACACATCTCCCTCAACAGCTGAGAGAGAGAGAGAGAGAGAGAGAGAGAGAGAGAGAGGGAGAGAGAGAGAGAGACAGGGGGATGGGTGATGCTGGAGACAAAGAGAGAGGAGGGGAGATGCTGAAAATATGATGCTATTGGCTGGACTGCATGATGAAATATGAATACGCAGGAAAGGCATCATCCCTGACAACACTGACTCTGCAAAGCTTTTATTTTCAAGTAACGGTTTCTTTTTTTCCTGTTGTAAATCATATAGCGATGTAGGTGAATGCATAAATAAGGAGAGAGGTATACAGTTATAAAAATGCAGCATATGTCAAGTGGAGGTAGACAATATGCGTCACATCTGTATATTGGATATAACAGTGAATGGAAACTACTGGAACTGCATGTGCTGTTAAAATTCGAATTTCGTCTAAACTGACGTATAAAGTGGCTCACATGGCCGACACAGAAATATGACCAGCTGTCAACACAAATCCATGCGGCACTGCACACGGAATGGACTCCAACGGTGATGAAAAACAGGAATGGACAGAGGACCAATGGGAGAAATGGTAAGAGATTGAGTGGTAGATTCAGTGGTAGATTATGTTGTGTCAGAAAAACGTTGTTGTGGTAGTGTCTGTGTTATGGTGGGTAGGAGATGCACAGACTTAAGATACTAGTGTATCTAAAGCATGGTGAGAAACAGTGTGCTTAAAGGTCATTGGATATGTGTATGTAACAGTAGCCAGCTGGATGGTAGCTGTGCAGTGTGTAAACCTAAGGGGGGTGAGTGCAATGGTAGCCAGTTGGTAGGTAGCAATATATTAATAGGCTGATACACTTGTGAAGTGTTTAAACCTCACTCCCCTGGCCTCAAGAGGTGCACTAGAGGCTGTAGCCTTGAGCTTCCTTGTTAGATATCCCGCCTCCCATGCGGAGACCCCGGTTCGAATCCCAGTCACAGCGGGTTGAGCAGGACCAGGCGCAGTGTTGCCGTGACCTGGATGGGAGTGCGGTTTAGGGGGTGAATGTAACGGTAGCCAGCTCGTATGTAGCTGTGCAGTGTGTAAACCTCACTCCTCTGGCCTCAAGAGGCACATAAGCGACTGATGCTAGGGGCTATAGCCTTTAGCCTCCTCATTAATGTGCCTGCCTCCTACTGCATAGTTCTGCATTTAAATCAGGAGTGAATTTTAAAATACTACAAAATATATTGCAAACACTAGAAAAACTAAATCCATTCCTATAAAACATGCACATCCACAACACAACGAGACAGGTGCTCAACTCAAATAAATCATTAAAAAGAGACAAACAGCCTACATTTATTTGTATTTCATATTAATGCTACATAAAAAAATTGTGATCAAGAAAACATATTGATGTATTTATTTTTCCTTTTATTGCATGAAAATATGCTGCATTGTCACTTCAGTTTCATCTGTCCATTATTATTGCTATGAAGTTAATAACAAACTCATCATTCCTGTTTAAATGACTTGATATGCTGTCCTAATTTACCTGCATGTTTCTGGTAAAGTGGGACAGTGGAAAATATCCTTTAAAAAACATGAACACATTTTCAGATGCACTTTTACACCATTATATATAACATTTACTATGTAAGTCAACTTTTACCTTCTTATAGCCTTAAAAACTTTTAGCTGAGATGTGTGTAATTTTCCTGACCATTGCTTTCCTCACTGGTGGTTTTGAAATGAGCTCTGCCACACAATCGAACATCTTCAACTTAGGAAGCCAATTGTTTCCTAAAGATTAGTTTAGTAATGATGTTTAACCATTTAAGGAAATACATATGTATAATGTGGGGATCAAGCTTTACTGTCCCACTTTACTCAAATTCACCCTATTTCAATGCATGGTGGCTCAGTGTCGCCTCGCAGCAAGAAGGTCCAAGGTTCGAGTCCCCGCTCAACTAGGACCTTTCTGTGGGGAGTTTGCATGTTCTCCCCATGTTTGCATGGGTTTCCTAAGGGTGCTCACATGTCCAAAAACAGGCAGGTTATGTGAATTGGAGACTCTAAAATTGCCCGTGTGAGTGAGAGCCACTGGAGGTTGCGTCAGGAAGGGCATCTGATGTAAAACTTGTGCCAAATTAAATATATAGATATGCAGACTATCAAGAAGCGGACTCTGCACCAACGCGGGACAAACGCCAGGAAAGAGAGAGAGAGAGAGAGAGAGTGTGGTTCATTAACATATTCGTTTTTGCAGTAGTATTGAAATTGGAAATGAGAATCGTAAAATTGTCATCGGTATTGACTAAATAACATACAAGTATGCTATCATGACAACCACAGAACTGAAGTATGTAAAACAGTATGTTTTGATTCTGTTGACAGGTTGACTCATGACATCGGTTTGGATGAATTCGAAGATGAGGATCTGTCTGAAATCACAGAAATCACTGATGAGTTTGTTCTCAGGGGGCGCTGCCACGGCTCCGACATCAAGGTGAGGAAATGGTTTGTTAAAAGGATAACTATAGTATTCCAGAACGTCCTGTAACAACCTGCACTGGGGAACGCTGTCTTACCTTGTACCTCTGGTCTGGCTAGTATAAATATTACACCATGTGTACAGAAATTAGGGTTTGTATTGTTTGTTTTCTTGTTTAATCCTTTTCTGCATATCGTGGCGTCGTTTTGTGCTCCGTTCTGCGTAACGCAGCGGCTCAATTGTTCTTATCGCGGTCCATTCAGCCCGTTTCGCAGATGACCCACTGGCCCGCTTGGTTCTCCCGCTGGCCAGTCCACCCCGATCGTCCCCAAAGTGCATCGTCCGGGGGAAAATGCCAGATTGTCAGTTCAGCCCTGGTTCCAACGATTCCTTCAAGTCTTTATCTGTCACTCTAGGGCTCTTTTTCCACCTCACTGAGCATTCTGCTGTGAACCCTTTGAGTCATCTTGGCAGGACGGCCACTTCTAGAGAGAGTACCTACAGTACTAAATCGACTCTAACTGTGGGCAGATGAATATCTCAGCTCTTCGAGATTTTCCTTTCCAGCTTTATGCAAAGCAACAATTCTTGATCGTAGGCCTTCTGAGATCTCTTTGTTTTGTGAGGAATGGTCCACGTCAGCAGATGCTTCTTGTGAATAGTAAACTCAAGATGTTTGATTGCTTTTTATAAGTCAAAGTACAGTACTGTGTAAAGTTTTTATGCACATAAGATGTTTCACAAAAGCATTTGTCTTAAGATGGTTATTTATATCTTCAGCTTTAGTGTGTCAATAGGAAATATAAATGTTTAGAAGTCTAACATTACTAACATGCAAATAGAAAAGACTAGAAAAGAAGAACAGGGAGCCCTTCAACAGATGTCATGGCCCCCACAGATCCCCCACTGAACATTGTGTCCGTCTGAGATTACATATAGAGACAGAAGCAATCGAGAAATAGATAGAAGAACTGTGGTGAATTCTCCAAGAAGCTTGGAACATCCTATCTGCCAACAACCAAGAACAACTGTGTCCAGGTGTACCTAGGAGAATTGGGGCTGTTTTAAAGGGAAAGTTGTTTTTTGAATATTCATTTAGCTTGTTTATGTTTACTGGACTGTATCACAAGTGCCTAAAACTTTTGCACAGTCCCATAGCTCTTACCCACACCTCTAATCTCGTTTCATTTACTGGATGCCAGGTTTGCCAACTCCTGACTCTAATTAGCTTTTGTTGACGTCATTAGCCTAGAAGTTCACATACTTTTTCCAACCAACAGTGTGAATGTTTGAATGATGCATGCAAGAATAATACAATTAGTTCTGTGTTATTAGTTAATCTTGATTGTGTATGTTCATTATTGTAACTCGAATGTATACATAAATGCAGGCAATTCCAAAGGGTTCACAAATGTTATCTTGCCACTGTAAGTCCCATTTTACTATACAATCTCCTTCCTGTCGATTTGGTGGCGATATGCACGAAGAATGTGAAAACTGTGAAAGTGGAGATTGATAGTAAAATGGACTTAATAGTATTGATCTGTATCTCACCTACACTTATCATATCACTTCTGAAGACATGAATTTAACCACTGGATTCCAAAAGGTCCAAACCTTTCTTGTCGCAGTTAACAACCTCGGCAGTGACCAAACTGAAATGTAACATATTTTGCAAACTATTGCACACAATTGAAGCTGAACTCAGGCATAGTTGCATGTGTTAGTGCGTCTTCTTGTGCTGCAGTGTGTAAACAGGCAATATGAATAGTCTTTGTATCACACCCCTCCCCCTGTCTCTTGTTCTCTCGGCTGAGCTGGCACTGGAAATGCCACCGCCTGATGTCATATCTGGCTCCAATGGTTTGCTCAGTGGCCCCATGTCTTTCCTCTTGCTTTATCATACACTCTCTTGTTTGATTGAGAACCGGTCTGTCCAATCCCTGTAGGATCATGTGAAGAAGGCACCCAGTAGTGGTCTGGAGGAGACGGAGGCAGGAGCAGTAGCTGAGATCCAGTCAGAGGAACAGCCCTTACATCTAATTGGCGCTTTGGGCAGGACTCAGAGAGCGGCCTGTCAACACAACAGCAAAGCACCTGCTATGGATTCACCTGCTCTTTCTGTCACCATGGATACCTACCGTCTAAAAAGACCCACCACTCTCAACTTATTCCCGCAGATACCCCGCACTCAGGTAATGAACATTGGCGGAGGAGTGTGTACGGATATGATTGATAGTTTTGATATTCAGTACGGGTCTAAAGAGGTCTAAGGGTGTGAATTTTGTTTTCATGGAAAATCTATATTTCATGTTGCCTCAAGCACTTTGGAATTTGTCTGTGTTTGATGACATATTCTGCAGTGTGACATGCTCAACTCCATCTAAAACTATTTTACTTACTAATTCTTGAAAGATTTAATTGAATGTAATTATTGGAATATTTGCACTTAACACAAAGTGCATTTGTCACCACAGGAGCATTTAAAATTAAGCATCTTACTAATTCTTGTCAAATTAAATTCTTAGTTTAATGTAATTATAGGAATATTTCTATATAACCATAATTTTTGGAATATTCACACTTTTAAACACATCAGGAGCATTTCAAATTAACTAGAGAAGAAAATCTTAAAATGTATATATGTATATATATATTCTAACTGTGCAGCTTTACTAAATATGCAACAGGTAAATTACAAAAACACAGTGCCCAAGCATCTAAGTAAATATTTCAGCCACTGAAGCAGAAAGTTCCGGACAGAATCAATTGTTTGGTTTCAGTCCAATAAAAATTAATGTTTTAATTATGTGTGATTATATAGTTATTGTACGATAAATTCTGTACAGATTCCTTATTTATTTGTTAGTGAAAAACAAATACATATATATATATATATATATATATATATATATATATATTTTGATAATCGAATAATCTAAAGATTATTTGAAAGATTATTCAACTATTTGGGCGATTATTGCAACAATTAGTCATTCATTTTTAACCGACTATTCAGCTTGTGCCTCGACTTAAATGTTGTTTTAAATGTGTTTACTAATATTTATGACAAAATATTTTAAAAACACCTATCATACACTAAATTACAATAAAATATTCACTGCACAAAACAATCCTATTGTTTTAACTCTCTCGCACATATGATAAAACTGGTGTGATTACACTAGGTTGGGCTCAGATGCGTATGATCAAACCGGTGTGATTACACTAGGTTTGGCTCAGATGCGTACGATCAAACCGGTGTGATTACACTAGGTTGGGCTCAGATGCGTATGATCAAACCGGTGTGATTACACTAGGTTTGGCTCAGATGCGTACGATCAAACCGGTGTGATTACACTAGGTTGGGCTCAGATGCGTATGATCAAACCGGTGTGATTACACTAGGTTTGGCTCAGATGCGTACGATCAAACCGGTGTGATTACACTAGGTTGGGCTCAGATGCGTATGATCAAACCGGTGTGATTACACTAGGTTGGGCTCAGATGCGTACAAACAAACTGGTGTGATAACTCTAGTCTGGGCTCAGATGCGTACGATCAAACTGGTGTGATTACACTGGGCTGGGCTCAGATGAGTACAATCAAACTGGTGTGATTACACTAGGCTGGGCTCGGATGCGTATGATCAAACTGGTGTGATTACACTAGGCTGGGCTCAGATGCGTACAAACAAACTGGTGTGATTACACTAGGCTGGGTTCAGATGAGTACAATCAAACCGGTGTGAATACACTAGGCTGGGCTCAGATGTGTATGATCAAACCAGTGTGATCTGTATTCATGCTGCGGTTTACCAGCAAAATCGGTTGTCATAATGACTGAAGTGGTTGTTATAATGAACCAACTGCTCAAATATTCTTTTCAACATCACAATATCTTTCTTTTTATATGTTACACATTTTAAAACATCACTAAATAAAAGTATAAAGCCGTTACTGTCAGTGCACACAGTTTAGAGCAGCCAAGCTTTCTGACATCAAAGAATATACAAACTAGTCAGTCCACTCGAGTCTTCTTCCATTCCATCCATCACAACCACTTCCGGGGCTGGGAGAGTGGAAGAGCTTCTATTTGTGATCGCACCTTATCTATCATAATCAATCATTATAAACATCTAAAAAAACACACATTATATGTTTGATAATATATAGTCTGTCCTCCAATGCATTTGCTGTGGAGTGTAAGGTAAGATTTATTTTAATTACAGTGCGCATTAAAACCATTCCAACAATTGTCTTCAACACTTTAATCAGGTGCAGTTTGTCAGATACAGATTTTCCCACCCCAAACTTACACCATTGGTTGAGCTAATGTTGGTGTATCTGGCTACATATACATTACATTTATGCACTTTGGCAGATGCTTTAATCCAAAGTAACTCACAGAGCACTTATTACAAGGACAATCCCCCCCGAGCAACCTGGAGCTCAAAGACACAATGGTGGTGGTTGTGAGGATCAAACCGGCAACCTTCTGCTTCCCAGTTCTGTGCTTTATCCCACTATGCCACCACCACTCCTGGCTAGATGGCTCACTCATACAAACAGGGTAATGTTTTGATAGCACCACAGAGACACAGTGTTTAGAGTTTTTGGGGAACAGCCTACAAATGGTTTACTTGTAGTTGTCCCTGAATACTAAACTGGGATAGGATAAATAATTTGAGCTGGTTTATCTAAGTTGTTTTCTTTAAATCGCTCTTTCTTTCACAGGAGTTTGGTTTCATCCCCTCACTTGATCACTCAGAATGTCTGTTCATCTCCTCTACAGGACACTGTAAACAACAACTCATTTGCAAAGAAGTTCAGTTGGCAGGAGAAAATCTCTCAGTCCTCATCGCCCTTAAAAACAGGTGAATGATTTATGTTCACTTCGGAAATGTTTTTTTTCTTATTAGGGAAGTTAACATGACAGCAGTGTGACATGCTGTACTTCATCTAAAACTATTTTAAACTGCTTCATTATTATTTTTATGTACATACATATCTAGATGACCTCGTATTCATTTAGACACTGCAATATATGAATGTACATAGAACATTTATATTTGTGGACTATTTAAGTGAACTGCAAAACTGGTGATAAACATAAAAGTTATGGCGGCCAGATTCTATGAATCTTATTTTCTGTCAATTTTAAATAATTAAATATGTTAATGATAAAAATAAAAACCTCATTAACCATTTTATTTTTACAAAGTGTCTGCAGATTGTGTGCCAAAATTAAAAATAAAATTAAATGAATCAATTTTAATTATTTACAGTGACATTAGTACAATTTCTTTTGTTTAATTACTATTATTGATCAAGTAAATTAATAACAGAAAAACATTTATGATTCATTATTATGATAACAACCCTGATATACAGTGGAAAGTAAAAGTATGTGAACCCTTTGAAATTACCTGCGTAATTTCTCTCACACAACCTACCTGTGTCTAAAAATCTGGTTTGATCTTAATAATCAATAGTAATAATAGTTATAGTAATAGTAATAGTAATAATAGTAATTATTACTTAATAATAATCTTGTAGAGCTTAGATATTCATCTGCCCACAGTTAGACAAATTTTGGTGATTTTGTACTATGGCTACTCTCTCTAGAAGTGGCTGTCCAGCCAAGATGACTCAATATAAGATTATAATTGTTTGTGTGTTGTTTTTAAACACAGCTAAGTCCAGCTAAATCCAAAAGGGTTCACATAATTCTTCTTGCCACTGTACAAATCTATTTCTCTTACAACCTGTCTGCGGCCCCTAGTGTGAGAACCACAGTATTAAAGTATCATCTCTTGAGCACCACCCACTCATTAGCATAAACTACACATGTTGACTTTTGCAAATGTATTTGCAATTTCTTTTTCACTTTTGCCTTTTCATTTTAAAATCTTGCCTCAAGACTGCAGTGCAAATGGAATGTCAAATTATCAATTGCATTTCAGTTTTTATTTTGACAGGGATGTTGCATTGTCACTATGAAAATGAAAATTCATACATTTTATTTTATTTTTTAATTTTGGCACATTTGTCACAGACACTTTTGGAAGAATAATTTGTTTTAAAATTGGCAGAATATAAGCTCCATACCTCTCCCTTAAAAATTCATTGACATTTTAACCTAAAATCTTGATGTAAAGAAAGGCTTTTTCATTTATAATAAATCTGTCAGATATTCACTCAATGACAATCATACTAACTATACAGTATTTTTTGCTGCATGATGTTTGGTTATAGTGACAGAAGTGTAGTTTGGCACAGTATGTGAGCTCAGTTCATTGTATGCAAACTTTCACTTGCTCTGTTGTCTCAATGACAAAAGGCCAGCCATGTTTGTCTGCCAACTAGTCATGTGAAGTTGATTTAGCCCAGTCATCGACAAAAATATGTTTGCATGTGCAAAGAATCAGTCTAGCCGAACAATGGATCACCACAAGAACACATACTGACATTTTTTGCTTTTGATTTGTCCTTGTCTTTTTCAGTAACAAGAATATTGGAGAAACATTTGTATTCATTTTAGATTCAAAATCTATGATTATGTGCCATTATTGTTCCAAACAATGTTACTCCGTGAAACACAAAAGCAGATGTGAGGCAGATTGTTAGCCTCAGTCACCATTTACTGTAACTTTATGGAAAAAATGATGCAATGAAAGTGAATGGTGACTGAGGCTAACATTCTGTCTATCATTTTTTCTGTTCAATGCAAGACAATAAGTCGAACAGGTTTGGAACAAGAAGAGGGTGAATTAATTATGACAGAATTTTCATTTTTGAGTGAACTTTCCCTTTAACATTAAAAAAAAATTATGCAATTCAAACACAACAATATTTAAATACAGCTCTGCTATGATGATCATGTTTTCAATTTATGGGCTCAAAGTCATTTTTATATTTTTAGTAAAAAATGTCTAAGAGGTGTAACCGATCTGGAGACAATAAATAAATAAAAAAGTCCCATTAGAAGCTCAAATCAAACCAATTTTTTTTTTTTTTTTTTTTGGCATAAGTAGCTTAGTTTTGGGTTGTCTATTTATTTTTTTATTTTATTAAATGAGCAGTTTTTATTTATTTTTAAGTTTTTAATATTTTAAAAACTATGGTCTACTACATCAAAGTCAGTTGGTATAACCAACATGCTGTCATGTGACAATTAAAAAAAAACAAAAAACAGAAAAGACCCCTATAGACCCTCATGACTGTGTGTTTGTCAACGATCAATATGTCATTATTATGGAGTGTTTGGGAAATACATTTTTAAAAGAGTTTTAAAAGATTTCCTCTTTCAGTTTCAAAAGTTATAACAAAAAATAAAATTAATAAATATCCTAGTGTCCAAAAATGTCCCCGTGTTCAAAAGCCTCTCTAAACAAATAAAACATAATAATTGTACATAAGAACAAATTACACATGCAAATACAACAATGACTAAAGGTTTGCATAGCATGCAGACATGTCTTTAGTAATGAGATTTCACTGAATGAGTTTCATTCTGTGCCATTTGAGTCATCAATAAATCTTTGTCATGTACTTGGCGCCATCTCCTGGTGGCCATATGCATTTACAGTGATTGATCGCATGACTCTCTGCCCAAATATGGAGGACTATCACCACTGATCTGAACCCAGTCCGGTTAAAGGTTTAACCGCCTATTATGTTTTTGCTAAGTGGACTTAATTAGTAATCAATCAATTCACAATAATTTTTTTCTTTAATTCTGTTGTATCCAGGAGAGCTGACACCATCTCGCGAGCACATCTGTCTGAGCGATGATGAGAAGCTCCAGCAGGGTGGCAGTGGAAGTCGGGTTCATCTGAAAGACTGTGGCACCTCGACTGACAAGCTGCCCATCAGTTGCTCCTCTAAAAAGACTCTTGCTTCCTCTGTGCCACCTTGTAAAGCCAGCATTCACAGAGAGGCAGGTCACTGCGAGCAGATTCGTTATCACACCGATGTTTGTCTTGAAGCTACTGAAGAAATCTATCTGACGCCGTTCCAGCGTTGCACCGAGGCTGTGGAACAAGAGAGAACCTCAGCGCTAGCCCAAGTCATTGAGATAAAGCCAAAGTCCGTCAACTCTGACAATGAAGCACCTCCACCGTATGAGCCCCCTTTTCATGAGCAGATCATCCCATCCATTAGAGAGCAAGAGGAGATGCTTCAACCGCCCTCGTATTCCTCATGTGTGGAAGCTTTGGCCACTCGAGACCCTGACAGCAGCAGTGAAGAAGTCATTGGAGATCTATGTTATAGAGATTGTGGTGCTGGAGAGGCTCATGCTCCTCATGAGTGCTTTCCAGGAACTCTGATACACCCCGGTACTCTTCGGATGTCTGAGAGCAACTCGGATGCAAGCGGACTTTCTTACGATTCTGTGAAGTACACACTGGTTGTAGACGAACATGATCAGTTGGAGCTGGTCAGCTTGAAAGAGTGTTACTGTAGCTATAGTGATGACAGCGATTCTGCAACGCTCTACGATAACTGTGTGTCCTCTCCATATGAGTCAGTGCTTGAGAAAGAGTACGAGGAGGATGAGGATGAAGACAAGGGAAGAAAACTGTGTGGGATCCAACGCAAAGCTTCAAGCTGCCCTTCAGAGGACTCCACGCCTGAAGCTGACATTCCGTTTTCTCGAAAATTTGTTAATGTCGTCATGAATGGCTGTTCACGCTCTTCCAGTAGGTGCTTTTTGTGGAATTGCAATTGTCCTTTTTATATCTCAAATACTCCCTTTTTCTTTTCTGCGTTTGAAAAAGCTTCGGAAACATTATTTGTATAAACAAGGTTCTCACTCCTTTTCGACAAGTGAATTTAAATGATTTTTCCATGACATTTCAATGCATTTATTGGTCATTAGGGTTACAGGAAACCAAGGAGTTCCAATTGTTGTGAAAAACATGGAAATATCAGAAAATTCTAAAATGGAGATTTCTAGGCCTGGAAAAGTCATGGAAATGAGTTAAATCGTAAAAAGTAATGGAAAATTAATGGAAATTTCAATAGTGAATATACATTTTTCTTGAACCCACGTTAAATTAGGTGTCTACTAAAAATTAAATTAGTTAAATTAGGCGCTTAAGCATTTTATACAATGTACTCAATATGTACATACAGTACATGCTGTTGCATTGCATTTACATTTAAAGAACCTGCATCTAATTACATC
This sequence comes from Moxostoma hubbsi, assembly GCA_032164185.1. Classification (NCBI taxonomy): domain Eukaryota; kingdom Metazoa; phylum Chordata; class Actinopteri; order Cypriniformes; family Catostomidae; genus Moxostoma; species Moxostoma hubbsi. The sequence goes on from JAVLUX010000003.1 coordinate 58,560,156, forward strand.
TGTAGTTACACTGTTAATCTCACCACTAAGCCAAAAGGCCCAGAAATACTTCTGATGTTGGATGACAAGCTGCATCCAACATCAGACATTTTTGCAACAATTCAAGCATGAACACATTTCCCTCTAGCACTACTGATGCGGGTTGCAGGATGTAATTGTGTTCACACAAACAACAGTGAGCTTGATTCTGGAGGCATTTTTGCTCTAAGATTACACTTTTACCCTATTGACGGTTAGGTTTAGGGTAGGGGTTTGAGTGTAGGGTTCATAAAATATGCATTCTTATTGACTGTATTACATTTACAAGTTAAACTTCAACTCGCTATTGGCGCCACTCTTTGGATATTTCACATGAAAACTGTAGCTTACAGTAGTTTACGGTGTTCAACAACACTTCCAGCTTTGGCCACTGGGGGGCAGTGATCTGAATTTCAGTAAGCACCGATTTGAGCAGCAAAAATTTCTACCCACTGTTGCCGAATTCACTGAATGTGATCAGTCTGCTGGAAATTGCCTGATATTTTCAGGTTTTCTATGACTGTAGGAAGCCTGTCTACATCCCCAAGGAATCTCTCTAAGAAGACTCTCAGTTATCCAGGTCATATGTCTAGTGAAATTTATTCTAGATCAGTGGTTCTCAAACTTTTCAGGCCAGGAAGTACCTCTGTTCAAATAAGAACTATCCGAATACCACCTCTAGTCACATCAATGTTTTTTCTATTTTGATTCCCGTTCGCTATGAGTGCAAGTTGAGGAACCAAGCACAATACAAGTTAGGCTCAATCTACAGCATTTGTGGCATAATGTTAATCACTACAAAAATGTATTTTGACTCGTCCTTCCTTTTCTTTAAAAAAATAAAATAATAATCAAGGTTACAGTGAGACACTGTACAATGGAAATGAATAGGGACAATTTTTGGAGGGTTTAAAAAGGCAGAAATGTGAAGCTTATAATTTTATAAAAGCACTTACATTAATTCTTCTGTTAAAACTTGTGCATTATTTGAGCTGTAAAGTTGTTTAAGTCTTTTAAAAGTCTTAAAGTTTACAGTGTTCCATCTACATGGCAACAAAGTTATAAAATTGGAAATGACTTTATACAGTAAAGGTTAGTAAGCGATTTTATCACACTAAAATCATTTTAACCCGAATATAGTTTACGTACATCTTTTGGATATAACTTATACCAGAAAACTCACATAGAGTACAAGATTACATTTACAATTGATCACAGTGTACTGTATTTCCAGAAGTTGATATGCTAATTGTGTAGTACAATTTAACACATACAATATATACAATATATATATATATGTACAATATATATACATAATGTTGCCAATCTTAAAACCAGATGTGTGATCACACTCTGAATGTTGCGACAAGTGGTCAAAAGTTCTGCTGCTGAAATTGGTCTGTGCTTACCGAAATTTGAACCACTGCCCACCAGTGGCTGAAGCAGGAAGTGTTGTTGACCAGTTTCTGCAAGTTATAGCCGTTATTTGCCTCCAAATGGGGGCGGGATCTCTAAAAGAGGGTGGCGTTACTCTAAAATGGGGCAGGGCTACTCCAAAAGGTGGTTGTGCAAACTCCAAAAGGGGGCGTCACTTCCACTTGCGGTTAGGTTAGGGGCTATATCTTTATATATATATATATATATATATATCTTATACCTATATCTTTAATGGCGATTTGGAGTACACTTCTTTTTGGAGCAATACCTGCAGCTATATCCTTCTCAGTTTCTGGGTGAAAAGTACACAGAGTGGCACCAAAAGCAATTTGTAGTTGTAGTACATAATACAGTCAACAGGAATGCATATTTTATTAACTATGTGGCCTAACCCAAACCCTAAACCTATACATAACTGTAACTGGAGTAAAACTGAAATTTTGGAACGAATAACGAACCTCCGAATTGTACTCACATTTGTTTATGTGAACGTGATCACTTCCTGGTTTCCATGGGACTAGAACCTGTGTCTAACAGATTGCACACACAGCACGTTCTCAGGGTAAACACATTTGATGCAAAATTGTCTGATGGAGGGTTATTCGGGAGAATGGGGTCGCTTTCAAAGTACATAAAAACGGTTTCCTGTGTGATCATGATGAAACTGGACCCTACCACACTTGCAGTTGTTGTTGTTTGATTCACCCCAATTTCTTTTTGTTCCTAGAGCTTTTGAAGATTTGTTTTTAGAGCTTTTAGAAATCAATTGTTGATAACTACTCGTCATTTGGAATTAGACCGAATCTTCAACTAGAATGTAGAATTTTCTCTAATGGGACAGTGGCAGTTCATACCCACTCATAATCTCAAATCAACATCCATCATGAATGGGGACACGAAGGGCTCATGACTGGATTAGAATAGACATTTACATTTAGTCATAATGACATCAAATCAGACTGGAATTACCTAATATAATACACTTTGATCAAATTAGAGCACTCCTTGTTGATTTTGTGAAAGGGTTTTGTATAATACACTGTTGATGTCTTTGTTCACTGTAGGTACAGAATCATTTGGCTTGTTTTCCTGCACAATTAACCAAGAGGAGAGGGAACAGACTCACAGAGCTGTCTACAGGTAAAACCAATGAACAAACAAAGACTTGTGGATGAATGCACAGCACAAAAGCTCCTTTATTTGAACTCTGTTCTTTCTGTTTTGTGAAAGTCAGAGGTCACAATCATTTCCTGACCTCATGACGTGTTTGTTTTTGTTAGATTTGTTCCTCGTCATGACGATGAGCTGGAGCTGGATGTTAATGACCCTCTTTTGGTGGAGGTAGAGGATGAGGATTACTGGTATGGAGGATACAACATGAGAACAGGAGCACGTGGAATCTTTCCTGCCTATTACGCCATTGAGGTATTCAAGGAGCCAGAGAATTTAAAAGGTAAAGAGTTAAGATATATATATATATATATATAAGACCTAACCCCAACCATGTCTACTCTAATATGTTCTCATTTGAAAACACATTACTTTTGCTATGTTTACACCTCTCATCCACACTAGAATGGCGGTTCCCCTTCTGTCACTCACTTGACGTTGTGTCGATCTGAGAGACTCTTGTACCTCTGAACTTGAACTTGAGAGAAGGCCAATGTCACGTTGGCAGATAGAATTTGCATGCCCCGCTCCCGGACATACGGGTATAAAGGGAGCAGTCGAGCGAATGCCAGACAGATTATTTCTTCGGATCCGAATGGTTGTGTGATCAGCGAGCTGTGTGTCACATGACTGCTTCACCCACCTCTGCGAGAGAGCTTTCTGTTGGATCTGACGGCGCATTCCAGCAGCTTTCTCCTCTGCACGCCATGCAGACTCTGCCCCTGGGCACTTCGACAGCGCTTCTCTTATAAAAGAGTTGACTTCTCTGAAAGTTTATTCTCCTCTGATTCTGGTAATAGAGCAACATACACGTTGAATGTCCTTTTCAGGACGCGTCTTTGTAAAGATCCCCTTCCACCGCTGTGTAGTTCCTGGATGCATTCGATTTCTCTCCACTTCAGATGGTCATAAAAGCTGTTTTGTGTGCCCGTGCTGTGAACACACGCAGGCAGCGTTTTATGAATGGTTTATGTTCTCAGTGCGAGAACATAGCCATGCCAACATTGCGGTCGCGGCTTTCTTTTCTCATGAGAGAAAACCACTTCAGCCGCCCCACAGCGGCTTGATAAGCGACAACGCATGTGGTCATGTAAACGCAATAAATGGTGCTCCTTTATTGGTATAAGTTTATAAATGGTGTAAGAATAAACCGGTCGACACAGGTACATTTTTGCCCATTACGTCGATTTTGCGTGGCATGTAAACACCTTTACCAGAGTTCTCACCGGATTATCCAATGTGCGCATGTGTTGAGCGCCTGTCTCTTCGCGGTTTGATGTCAAACACAAAGAATAATGCTGTAGAGTGAAGGAGGACTGGGCCGGGGTGGAACAACATACGCCCGGTCCACAATCAGCCTGATGGGGGCGCGTGAGGGATAAAGGCAGCCGGTGACGACAGTTCGAGAGAGAGAGAGAGAATTAAATTTCCTGTATGTCTATCATCTTTAGAATACTAGATATACCAAGAATAGCTGTAAGTGGAGAAGGTTCAATATACTTTTTAAATGCTTTAGAAAAACAGTCAAATACACTCTCCCATTATTCCTGTAATTTCGGGCACAGCCATAGTGTGTGAGTCAGAGATCCCTTTGCTACCTTACATCTGCTGCAGAATGGAGAAACATTTGGGAATAAACTATGTAGCTTCACTTTAGATAAATATATTCTGTGTAAAGTTTTGAACAGAATCAAATTATGCCTTACATTAATTGAACAAGTGTGTATGTTCCCAAGGCATTCTTCCCAACTATCTGAGTTGATCTCTAAACCAAGTTCTGTTTCCCAGGCCTGTTTAGCTACAGTTGTATTTGTGACAAAAAAATGACACTGCTCCCCGATGTAAAGGATTGAACTTATTAATTTCTTCAAGTGTGTCATGCTGATTTATCACACTAAAATTTGAAAGCTGTTTCTTCACAAAGTCCCTAACTTGTAAGTATCTAAATAAACTAGAGTTATTGATATTAAAGGCCCTTCTTAAATGCTCGAATGAGGCAAATTTCCCATCTATATACAGATCATTTATGATTTGAATGTCGTCCTTCTCCCATTGTTTAAAACCTAAATCAAGCAAACCAGGAGGAAAAGCATGGTTATGACATATAGGGCTATCTAGATATCAAGGCTTTTTCAATTTTAGTAGGACTATTGAGAAGAGCAGCAAGAGATGTCTTATTATGTCTTTTGTAATATTATGTCTTAAGCCAGGAAGGATCTCCATGTCCTTTTCCACCTGGAAAAAACACTTAAATTAGCTGCCCAGTAATAATATTTGAACTGTGGTAGGCTAAACCCTCCATCCTTCTTAGCTTTACATAGATGCTTCTTAGATATTCGCACACTCTTATAATCCCACAAATAAGGCACAATTATAGCATCTAACTGTTTAAAAAAACTGGGGTAAAACAGGGAATTGCCTGAAAAAAGTACTAAAATCGTGGGAGTACCACCATCTTGATCGAGTTAATCCTACCAGCCATTGACATGGGCAACATCCTCCAAAATTCAATATTTCGCTTTAACTGATCTAATAGTCGCTGCCAGTTTACTCTAAGTAGATCTTTAGGCTCTTTAGTAACTATAACCCTGTGATACACAAAATAATTGTGTGCTTTTTTAAAAGGGGTGGAATTCAAGAATTGTGGGTCGATTCTTGTGATGGGCATTAATTCGCTCTTCTCTCAGTTAATTGTAAAGCCGAAAAAGGTTCCAAAGGTTTTGATCAAAGACAAAATTGAAGGGACAGACCTCTGAGGGTCAGAGATATATAATAAAATGTCATCTGCGTATAATGAGAGATGGTGGGGGAGACCTTTAATATTTATAGGACTAATATCTTGATGCTGCCTTATACTCACAGCCAGGGGCTCAATAAGAATCGCAAACAAAAAAGGTGAGAGGGGGCAGCCCTGTTGCGTTCCTCTGTATACCTTAAAGGGAGGAAACACATTCTGGTTTGTGATTACAGACACAACAGGGTGAGCATAGATAGTTTCAATCCAGCCCTTAAAGACAGGCACAAATCCGAATGCTTCTATGGCAGATCTCATGTATGACCATTGTACCTGGTCAAACGCGCATTGCGCTTCAGCTGTGTCTGTATAATGTTTGGCATATAAAATATTAAAAAGACGACGCAAATTAAAAAATACGTGTCTGCCAGGCATAAAGCCTGTTTGGTCAGGATGAATGACAAATGTGCAAATGTGGCTTCTCAGACGATTTTGCCAGTATTTATGTTTCTATTCGAAATAGGACGATAAGATGAGACCAATAAGGGATCACGTCCTGGTTAGGGAATCAGAGTTATATTGGCTGTACTATGTGTTAGAAACCACTATGTTTATACATAAGCACAAGAAAGGGGGAAATTATATCACTAAATTTCTTGAAAAATTAAATGGTAAACCCATCTGGTCCAGGAGATTTATTATTTGGAAAATAAAAAATAGCTTTATTCAAGGAAGATTCAAATTGGCTAGGAAACTAGTTGCTGTGTTTGAAGTTGTATTTTCCTGGGACTGATAGACATCTTCATAATATTTAGCAAAATATCTATTTATATCAATAGGATTATTTAAGAGTTTGCCACTATCTGATTTTATTGAGTGTATAGCTCGAGATGCGAGGGCCATATGTGAAATTTGGGCCATATATATATTTACTAAAGTAACTGGAGTCTGACTGATCATTCCACAAACCCCAAGGTATCTACAGTTTTGATCTGCAAAACCTAAATTAGTAGTTCTTACAACAAGAATTTTTGCATTACGTGAACAAATATATTCACGTTGACTTAACAAAGCAATGTTACTGAGAACAGTTATATTAAAACATACGACATATTAAAAAATCGTACTGCATCATGTTGCCTTGATATATTTCAGCCTCACCTCATTTTTAGATTTACTTAACTCAAAGATCTTGCTGTGCATGATCTAAGGTCAGAATGAACCGGATTTATAGACATTAGAACAATGGTAAGAAATAATGTATGAACATAAATTATGCATCTGAACACAAGTATGCAACTTCAATGCATTTAGTGAATTTAGTCTTTGAGTTGTTTAACTTTCAGAACTGTTTACATTCTCTCTGTCTCTTTCTTTCTCTCCATCTTGTTTTCATTAGTAGTAAGTTCTGAATGGGTGGAGCAGTACAAACTGAAATTTCTCGGCTCAGTCCAAGTGTTGCAGCACAAAGGCAATGATGTGTTGTGTGCAGCCATGCAGAAGGTTCGTATAAGATGTATACATTTCCCCTGGGCCAGATTCAAAATGAACCTTACCTCTACTGCTCTTGATAGGATTGGGGCGGCTGTGGCTCAGTTGGTAGAGCTGGTCGGCCACTAATCGCAGGTGGTTCGAATCCACCAATGACTCCACATGCCGAAGTGTCCTTGGGCAAGACACTGAACCCCAAGTTGCTCCCAATGGCAGACTAGCACCTTGAATGACAGCTCTGCCGCCATTGGTGTATGAGTGTGTGAATGGGTGAATGAGTCACAGTGTAAAGCACTTTGAATACCGCTAAGGTTAAAAAGGCGCTATATAAGTGCAGACCATTTACCATAGGTATTAAGTTTGAGTTAAACCTCAAAAAGATGACATTGAAATATTCCTCTGTACGATTGATTCCAGATTGCGATAAACAGGAGACTGACGGTACACTATAATCCACCCTCATCCTGTGTGCTGGAGATAAACATAAAAGGACTGAAGCTCACAGTGCAGGACGATTATGAAAGAGTAAGAAAACACACAAACACATTTACAGAAATGAAACAATCCGATGAATGCAGCCCAAATACAGGTTATGAATTAGGTGTAAAATGTCTCACAAGAGTGAAGTGAACGATGCAACAAACATGTTTGTAACACTTATGACTCCTACACACTACACAACTTTCAAAGACGTCGGATTGTGGTACCGTTCATATTACACAACTGTCTGTCTTGTCATCGAAGTCGCAGCGTTTTCAAATTACACAAGGAATCGGCGACTGGAACTTTTCACTATTGACGAATCCCCGATGACTCTGTCTGGACTCCAAATTATGTTTCACAACAGAGTACACGCAAGAAGTGATACGAGATACGAAAACAAATGCATGATCATATGTTCTGCATTTCAGAATATGATGTGCATGTTTTTAATCATATATTTTATTGGTTACAATATGAAAAATCTACCTATTTTCTACCTGACTGTCCAAGAGAATTGGCAATTTCTCTCCAACTCTTCTCTTTCTCCACCCGGTTGTGGGACAGTTCAGATGAAACATCAAATATGCACTGGTGCTCCTGCCAATGTTCCACTAATTTGTCCTCCATTTCTTCGGTCCAATGAGAATTTCTTGATACCGCAGGCATGCTAGTTGATGTTCTGTTGCAGGTACATCAGGACTCCTCCCACTGAAACTTCCCGTGCCCAGTTTCTTGCTCTCTCATTGGCTGTAGGTCAACGCTGGATTTGTATTCAGTCAAAACACATTTCACATTGTGCGATTTGGAATCACAGACGGGTCCAGATATTTAACGTCCTAGATATCTCGCTGACATCGGCGACGCGTCAGCGCTTCTCTCAAATCGCATCTTTGATAGTTCATACATTGCGATCATCGCTCCGATTTGCCTACGATTTCAGGCTTTTGTTGGTGATCTCGGAAAATCGGGCTTAAAATAGTGTAGTGTAAACTCGACATTACAGGCTGTTCTGTGCATACGGCTCTTATCCATACAGCCTTGCCTTTAATCAGTCTCATTAATTGATTAGTCATATAAGTCTCATTTTAATTAAAGTAAAGAGGTACAGTTAAGAACTTCATATTAGTTGGCTTAACCACCTGAGACCGTGACTGCTGTGTGCATTTTCCATTTCCCTTAACATTAATAGTATTTTATCTTTTAAGGAAATGTGGTGCCAGTTTCCACGCATGTGGACATCATGTTTATCAGTGTGCTGACATGTGAAAAATTTATGGATTTTTTAAAGCGGCATATCAAACGAAACTAGAGATGCTACTCTTTACACCCAAACAGGATTCAGTGAAAAAAACATAAGAGGTTTCTTACCAGAGGCACTTTTGTTGACTCTGCGCCTGTAGAAGCGCTTCATGGAAATCAACATCATGTTGTTGTATCACGTGACTCGGTGCGTCAGAAATTGAACCCTTAAATGACAGTATCGACGCTTGTGAACAGTATTCAGTTGGTTAAAATGTATTTACATTATGTGTTGCATATAGCGAAGCCAAAACAACGTCCACACATGTGGACACGGCGTCACACGTGGTTAATAATTACAGTTTAATTTATCAATTAATTATGTGTACAGGTTTGTGAAAATTGACATTTTCTAAATGTTTCTAAAATGTGTCTCCACAGAGCAGCCAATATAGTCACTTTTTTTATTTGAAAAATGTCTCATTTTGTGGCTACCATCCCAGAAACAGAAAGTAAGTCAACCATGCTCTTGCATCCTTTGAATTTACGATTCTGTCGAGAATTTATAACTATTACTATTGTAATTATTTTCTTTTAAACTTGTGCATCTGCAGGTATTTTGGCTTCATTACAAAACACCCGGATGACGATCGATTTGCCTGTCATGTTTTTGTGTCCGAGAACTCCACTAAACCGCTTGCAGAGTCTGTGAGGTATGACATCTTAATTTTAGTAATATTTCGTAAAAAAATTCAATAAAATGCTTTTTTTTTTTTTAATAAATGTTCCTGGTTTTGTGCATGTTAATCCAAAGGGGAAAAAAGTGTCTTTGTGATATTTCATCAAAATGTAAAAACTTGCCCCGCCTCTGAAAATCAACTTTTGCAGTGACATAAATTTTGTGTTTTGCAAAGTTTGCTGCTGCAGTATTTGTAGATTATTCTTTCACATGTTTCTGTGGTATACTGAAAAACAATGATAATCATTTCATGAGTTTAAAGGCTTTTATTGGCCAAAACATTCAATATATGCAAAGAGTCAATATTTACTGTGTTGACCCTTGTTCTTCATAACATCTGCAATTCACTCTGGCATGCTGGATATCAGCATCTGGACCAAATCCTGACTGATGGCGATCCATTCTTGCCTTATTAGTTCTCAGAGTTGATCACAATTTGTGGGCTTCTGCTTGTCCACTCGCCTTTTGAGGATTGACCACAGATTCTCTATGGGATTAAGACCTGGGGAGTTGCCTGGCCACGGATCCAAAATTTACATGTAATGATCTCTGAGCCACTTCATTATCACTCTTCCTTGTGACATGGTGCTCCATCATGCTGGAAAATGCACGGATCATCACCAAATTGCTTCTGGATCGTTGGGAGAAGTTGTTCTTGCAAGACATTTTGATCCCATTCTTTATTCATGGCAGTGTTTTTGTGCAGGATTGTGAGAGGGCCCACTCCCTGTGATGAAAAGCAACCCCACACATGGATGGTCTCAGGATGCTTCACTGTTGGCACGACACAGGACTCATGGTAGCGTTCACCTTTTCTTCTCTGGACTATCGATTTTCCAGATGTCCCAAACAGTCGGAAGGGGGCTTCATCAGAGAAAATATCTTTGCACCAGTCTTCTGCTGTCCAATCCTTGTACTTCCTACAGAATTTTGTCCTTGATTTTCTTGGAGAGAAGTGGTTTCTTTGCTGCCGTTCTTGACACCAGGTCATTATCCAAAAGTCTTCACCTCACTGAATCACAGATGTACTCACACCAACCTGCTGCCAATATTGAGCAGCTCTGCACTGGTGGTGACACGATTCTGCAGCTGACTCCTCGGGAGGAGACGGTCCTGGCACTTGCTGGACACTCTGGGACGTCCTGAAGCCTTCTTCACTGCAGTTGAACCTCTCTCCTTGAAGTTCTTGATGATCTGGTAAATGGTCCTTTCAGGTGCAATATTCTTTGCAGCAATTTCCTTGCACGTGAGCCCATTTTGATGCAAAGCAATGACGGCTGAACAAGAAAACAATGATTGGAAGCACTTCTTCCCTCCTTTTATAGCAATCATTCTGCTCTTATAATCCAATCAGAATGATAGTGATTTCACCTGACTAGTATTTGTTCACACTTTTCCAGGTGCTGCTGATATGATTAGCGAAATTATGTTAGCTGGTCATTTTGTGCCACAGTGACAATTTTGTTTTTGTGATAAAGTTCATTTTTTTGGCCAATGAAGCTTTTTGCAATTATTTAAATGCATCTGATCACTCTGCACAATAATCTAGAAACAATGTGAATCAACACCACAAAAACGGAAGCAGAAAACTTTGCGAAACACAAAATTTATGTCACTGCCAATACTTTTGGCCACGGCTGTATGTTTAAATTCGATTTTGAATCCCAGACCCCGCATTACATCACATTACAGAAGCAAACATGGGTTGCAAATATAATATCATGTTGACTTTAATACAGTTTTATTAAAACAGACTTTCTGGATGCCATCTACGTTTCTTTGTCTTAAAAAAGTGTGTAATATTCACATGAGCATATTCTCTATGTCTTTATAAACAGGAAGGCGTTCCACTTATACTACAAAGTGTTTGTGGAGGTCACGTGTCCAACAGAAGATTTCTACCTGGAATAAACATCATCACATCTTCACTCAGTATATAAAAGCTACACTACGGGAATATATGAGAAATAATATCAGAAAATCAAAGGCTAATATATCTGACAAACAATAAGGACCAAATACGAGGTAGAGTGCTGGTTGTAAACGTTGATTATATACACAAATGAATTGATGGATTAAAGTGATTCGAAGAACTTCAGAGGAACTGCAAAATAATTAGGATGCAGACATTATTTTCCAGAATGCTGAGGATTTTGAAAGATTTGCGAGAGTGCTTATATCATTTGTACAGATTTAGTGTGTTGTGATTGTGTGTTTGCTTCATGCTTAACAGAAATAAGAGAGTTTTGTTCTATTTTTAATAGCACACCTGAAACACACTTACCATTTCCTCCGTAAAATTCATCCACATTCTGATAGAAAATATGACTAAAACTCATTAATGTGTACCAGTTTCCATGTGATTAACAAAACCACCTTGTGATATCTTGCTATCTACATTAATTTACAGGTTTACCAGCATAATTCATATCTGCCTGTAATGTGAAGCCGATCAACGTCATGATAATTCATTTGAAACGCCGAAAAAGTGTTCCAGCTCAAGTTGGCCACCAAAAATACAAAAATACAGTGCCATTCAAGCGTTTGAGTCCACGGTGAAAATCAGGGATTTAACTGAAACCTGCAAATCAACAACGTTTTCAGATATGTAAAAATGTCAAACTAATCAATCTTGTGACATAAATGAGGAGTATTTAAGATTCTGCACTTTTTCTAAGTCACTAATTAAATGTAGCACATGCTGTTATTAAAGGAATATTCCAGGTTCAATATGAGTTAATGCCAATCGACATAATATTGATGACCACAAAAATGACTTTCGACTCGTCCCTCGTTTTCCTTACAATGGAGGTGAATGGGGGCCAATCCATAAACCTTTCCTAAATACAGTCACAAGACGTAAACAATATGTGTGTAATACTTATTTTAGTGTGATACAATCGCTTCCTAACCGCATCTGTGTAAAGTTAAAGCCAATTTTACAACTTCGTTGCCATGATGATGACATAGCGAAAAATTGGCTCCATTCACTTCCATTGTAAGTGTCTCACTGTAACCTCGATTTGTACTTTTTGTAAGAAAAGGAGGGACGAGTCGAAATTTGTTTTTGTTGTAATCAACATTATGCCACAAATGCTGTTGACGGAGCTTAACTTGTGTTGAACCCGGAATATAAAATTAATGATACACTCCAAAAAAAAAAAAATCTAGAATATTTTGTTTTGATAAAACTTAATTTCATAGTGTTTTATCCATTTTTATATTTGCGGAAGGGCGAATTAAGACTTTTTAAGACCTGCGGAAACCCTGATTTAAATGTGTAAAATGGAAGATTGCTTAAAGAGTTGGGACTACATGAACACATTTTGTGGTGTTATTGAAGCATTGACGAAACTGGGCAAGGGATTTACATATTCTGGCGTACTTTGCAGGGTACTCAATAGGGAGAGTAAGTGTTAAAAGGAAGTGCTGATTGTTTAAGATTAATGCAAAGGGGGGGATACTTGTAAATGTTTAATGTTTTGATATGTTGAGATTTAGAAGAGTTCCTGTTTGGTTACCATTATCTTGAAGAGTGGAGATAACAATAAGGGCAAGTAGATGTGGCGCATAGTTTCGCTGAGCCATCGCCGTGTTAACCATAGCATACTTACTCAACCAGATTCTGTAGTGCTTCCAACCAGCATTTATTTAACATGCTTACATTTACTTTGACTAGTTAGTACATAAAGAAATAAGAGATTTATTTACACGTCTAATTTTGTTGGGTTTACCCAATTCAACTAGGTTCTTTCTACAGAAAATGATGGTGTTGAGATTGCATACAGATTTTAAGTTACGAAAACTCATTTCAGACATGTGGAGCCACCATCCACGGTTGAATCAAGTTCAGACAAAGAGCAATTTATTTTTTAGCAATTTTTTGCAGGATGCAGAGCAATAAATTAGTGAGGCAAATTTGTGACATTGACCATGTGAACAATGCACAATATACACGTTTTCACATGTGGACTCAGATTTTGAATGGCAAATATATGATTTAAATATTTAAATGAAATCCAAGTCCATATATCGCAGTATGTCAATAAGTGTAAAGCAATTCTCATTTGTTTATCCCATAATTTTACTGGTAATTGTTTTTAAATCCAAAAGACACCACAGTGCCATGAACTTCCCTAATAATAAAAAGTAATAAATGGTCTCCAGTAGAGATGTCTTTTCACTGTTGGGTTGTTGTGTGAGATCACCAGAGCTTCAATAATCTCGTATCCTGGGGTATTTCTTGTAACAGCAAGTTTTGAGCTTAAATCATGTGCAGATGATGAATACTCATTAAAGGCTTGTTCAAGGAACGCTTGACAATAGCATGTTTTAAATACAGATATTTCTCCTCCTCAACCCAAAAGTTCTATACCTGACATACAATGGCGGCCAAGAAGTTTGGAATAATGTGCAGATTTTGCGCTTATGGGAAGAAATTGGTACTTTTATTCACCAAACTGGCATTTAACTGCCATTATCACAATATTTAGTCAGGACATTCATAATGTGAACAATTACTATTACAATTTGACATTTTTTTCAGAACTTCTTAAACTACTTCAAAGAGTTCTCATAAAAAAATCCTCCATGTGCAGCAATGACAGATTTGCAGATCCTTGTTATTCTAGCGGTCAGTCTCTCCAGATACTCCGGCGACCTTTCACCCCACACTTCCTGTTGCACTTGACCTTTCACCCCACACTTCCTGTAGCACTTGACCTTTCACCCCACACTTACTGTTGCACTTGACCTTTCACCCCACACTTCCTGTTGCACTTGACCTTTCACCCCACACTTCCTGTAGCACTTGCCATAGATGTGACTGTCTTGTCACACACCTTACAGTGTATCTGATCCCACAAATGCTCAATGGGGTTCAGATCCGTAACACTCTTTTCCAATTATCTGTTTCTTTGCCACTCTAAGCTTTTCTTTTTGTTTTTCTGTTTCAAAAGTGGCTTTTTCTTTGTAATTCTTCCCATAAGGCCTCCTGAGTCTTCTCTTTACTGTTGTACATGAAACTGGTGTTGAGCGGGTAGAATTCAATGAAGCTGTCAGCGGAGGACATGTGAGGCGTCTATTCCTCAAACTAGAGACTCTGATGTACTTATCCTCTTGTTTAGTTGTACATCTGGTCTTCCACATCTCTTTCTGTCCTTGTTAGAGCCAGTTGTCATTTGTCTTTATAACTGAAATCTTGTTTTTTTTGACAATTTCAAGCATTGGATAACCTTCATTCTTCAAAACAATGATTGACTGATGAGTTTCATCTTTTTTTGTGCCATTTTTGACCTAATATTGACCTTAAAATGCGCTAGTCTATTGCATACTGTGGCAACTCAAAAACAAACACACAGACAATGTTAAGCTTCATTTAACAAACCAAATAGCTTTCAGCTGTACCAAATTATCGATTTAGCATGATTACTCAAGCATAAGGTGTTGGAGTGATGCTACTGTCTAGATTTCATCAAAAATGACTTTTTTTTTTCAAATAGTGATGATGCTGTTTTTTACATCAGTAATGTCCTGACTATACTTTGTGATCACTTGAATGCCACTTTGGTTAATTAAAGAAAATCTGTACATTATTCCAAACGTTTGGCCGCCAGTGTATATGACACACTTTCATACCTCAAATGTGAATTTTGAGGCCGTAATGAATTACATGTTTTTTTTTTTTTTTTACATAAATTACACACTGTGATTTTTGAAGCCACTGTGTTTTTATAGAACAAAACATCCACGTACTGTCAAGTAACGTTTTTACCTCATACGTTCAAAAACCCCATAATAAAAACCCACAGGAAAATCCAGAGGGAACCCATTGCAAATTCACTTCCAGGTTTTTTGACTAGAAGTTGAACAGCTCTATTCTGTAAATGCACAGTGAGGAAGCGAGGAAGCTTCCCGATGATGCTCGAGTGATGAAGTGCCAAAGCATCCTATGTGGAAGACTTTTTGGTCTGAGCACCTGACACGTTTACATTTTCCTCCCCCTTCACATCCGACACAATGTTTTAAATCAAGTATCACCTTTATGGTTCAAATCAACCACACATATGAACAGTACATCTTTAATTACTTTATTTATCATAAATATATTATCTTGTAGTTGTAGTCAGTGTGTTGAATGCTGGAGAAATGGGCAGGAGTAAAGACCTGAGCGACTTTGACAAGGATCAAATTGTTATGGCCAGAGGACTTGGTCAAAGCATCTCTGAAATGGCAAGGCTTGTGGGGTGTTCTTACTGACAGTGGTCCGAGGACAAACCAAATGGTGACAGGTTGTTGGGTGCCCAAGGCTCATCGATACGTGAGGGCAACAGAAGCTATCCCATCTGGTCCAAACAGGCAGAAGGTCTAATGTGGCACAGAACATTTCTATGATGGTTAATGGAGGAATGCGTCACAATACAGTGCATTGCACCCTGCTGTGTATGGGGCTGCATAGCCGCAGACTGGTCAGAGTGCCCATGATGACCCCCGTCCAATGTCAGAAGCTCCTACAATGGGCGTGCGAGCATAGGATCTGGACCTTGGAACAGTGGAAGAAGGTCGCCTGGTCCAGAGTCCTGTTTTCTTCTACATCACGTGGCAGCCGTGTCCATGTGCAGCGTTTACCTGGGGAAGTGATGGCACCAGGATGCACTATGGGAAGACGACAAGCCGGTGGAGGGAGTGTGATGCTCTGGGCAATGATCCGCTGGGAAACCCTGGGTCCGGCCATTCATGTGGGTCGATTTGACACGTGCCACCTACTTAAACATGGTTGCAGACCAGGTACACCCCTTTATGGCAATGGTAATCCCTGATGGCAGTGGCCTCTTTCAGCAGGATAATGCACCCTGCCACACTGCACACATTGTTCAGGAATGGTTTGAGGAGCATGATGAGGAGTTCAATGTGTTGCCCTGGCCTCAAAATTCCCCAGATCTCAATCCGATTGAGCATCTGTGAGATGTGCTGGACCATTAAGTCTGATCCACGGCAGCTCCATCTCACAACTTACATGACTTGAAGGATTTGCTGCTAATGTGTTGGTGCCAGATACCACAGGACACCTTCAGGGGTTGAATATCCATATTGGATATTCAATTTTATAAGTGTTAATCAATTATCACTACCAGTCCAAAGATTTAACACCTCATTATTAATGCTCTTGCAAATAATAATGTCTATACACCGATCTGGCACAACATTAAAACCACATGCCTAATATTGTGGAGGTCCCCCTCGTGCAACCAAAACAGCAGCAAATCTCAGAATAGCATTCAGAGTCTGGCCATTCTCTGTTGATCTCTCTCACCTACAAGGTGTTTCATACACACAACTGTCCCACACTGGATTTTTTTTGCCACCATTCGGAGTAAATTCTAGAGACTGTAAATCTCAGGAGATCAGCAGTAACATAAATACTCAAACCAGCCCATCTGATAACCCCTCTATATAATTGTGGTGATAAGAACATAATCTCAGAATGCTATTCTGAGATTTGACGGTTTTGGTGCCACAAGGGGGACCTACACCTTATTAGGCAGGTGGTTTTAATGTTGTGGATGGTCACACCCACACACTCACCAAAATGTACAGTATGTTTGAAATGAACAAAGACTTAAATTTGAAAGCTTTATTTACATGGTCAGACAAATCAAACCTTAAGTTACAGAAATTGCATGTTTTTACTGAAGTCTTGGTAAAACATCAATGGTGTTAATCCTCAGTACAGTCTGTGGTTGTATTATGGCTGCAAAATAAACAGAAAAATGTATTCATTTGGTGGAACAATGTCAAAAAAGACAATAAACATTTTAAAAGTACATTTAAAATCCCACATACTTCTCTTTCTTTGAAATCGATGTCTCTTCCAGAACCTCATGTGAACCATCGGCCAGGATTCGGTTTTCTCAATGACTGTGGCCTGAACACTCACCAAATCACTGCTGTGAGTCACACAAACACAAGAGTTTTTAGTCCATTCGTTAGTCTTATTTTCCTAACTTCAATTAGATTTGCATCTCACCCAAGAAGTGGCTTTCCAATAAGTGTGAAATCATCTCCTCCAACTAACAGCACCTGCAAAAACAGAACTGTTAGCAGATAGACCGATATATCGGTTTTACTGATTAATCAGAGCCGATAGTTGCATTTTGGGACTATCGGTTATCTGAAAATATCTGTTGATTGTTGCCAATAGTTTTTCATAATTTTGTCATTTCAAAATAGGTTTGGCCATGTTTATACTTAAGTCATAAATTATGCACCAACTCTGGTTGTTATTGGGATTTTGATTGAACAAAAACTGAAAACTGGGATTATACTCATTTTGGACACTGTCTAAATGAATACCTACCATAATAAAGAATAAGCTTTATATGTATAATCTATAAAATAAATTTGAAAAACTATCGGCCGATTCATTGCTTATCGGCCTGTCCCGCCACCATCAGTCGGCCTCTACTGAACATTTTTGTAAAATTACTCCTTTTGTGTTTCACTGAAGTCACACTGGTTTAGAACAACATGGGAGTAAATGACAGAATTTTAATTTTGGGGTGAACCATCCCTTTAAAAAAAAATTATGAATGCAGCAAAGATGGCAAAAGAAAAATTTGCTTTAGGAGTAACAGCAAACCTTCTCCAGTCTTATTCGGTCTCCACACTCTGCATCAATGTGGTTTTCAATGAGAATCAGGTCTTCATTTGTCACCTTCCACTGACGGCCAGCAAACTGAACCACAGCAAACAAACGCCCGTATTGTCCCTTCTCAATGAGACCATTTACTTCCTGTACAACCACTGTGAAAAAGAGATTAAGTGGTTAACATCCAATACAAAAAGGAAATAAATTCAGATTCAAAATAAATCAGAAAAACTGTCCAAATGAGCCTAAAATTGATTGTTTTGTTCTGCAGTCACTGACTTAACAAAAGCTATTAACATTGGCAGCTTAATTAATCCTCTATGCATGTGACTAACAGAAATGGAGTAATGTGTCCCTAGACAGAGGGGAGGGGGGGGGGGTTCAAAATCAAAAGTAACAGTCAGTATCTGGTGTGGCACCAGCTGCATTAAGTCCTGCAATGCATCTCCTCCTCATGGACCGCACCAGATTTGCCAGTTCTTACCGTGAGATGTTACCCCACTCTTGCACCAAGGCACTTGCAAGTTCCAGGACATTTCTGTGGGGAATGGCCCTCACCCTCCTATCCAACAGGACCCAGACGTGTTCAATGGGATTGAGATCCGGGCTCTTCGCTGGACATGGCAGAACACAGATATTCCTGTCTTGCAGGAAATCACGCACAGAAGGAACAGTAAGACTGGTGGCATTGCCATGCTGGAGGGTCATGTCAGGATGAGCTTGTAGGAAGGGTACCACATGAGGGAGGAGGATGACTTCCCTGTAACGCACAGCATTGTGATTGCCTGCAATGACAACAAGCTCAGTCCGATGATGCTGTGACACACTACCCCAGACCATGATGGACCCTCCACCTCCAAATCGATCCCGCTCCAGAGTACAGGCCTCGGTGTAACGCTCATTCCTTCGATGATAAACAAATCTTACCATAACCCCTAGTGAGACAAAACAATGACTCGCAGTGAAGAGCAATTTTTGCCAGTCCCATCTGGTCCAGCGAAGGTGGGTTTGTGCCCTTAGGCGATGTTATTGCCGATGATGTCTGGGAAGGACCTGCCTTACAACAGGCCTACAAGCCCTCAGTCCAGCCGCTCTCAGCCTATTGCGGATCGTCTGAGCACTGATGGAGGGATTGAGTGTTCCTGGAGTAACTCAGGCAGTTGTTGTTGCCATCCTGTACCTGTCCCGCAGGTGTGATATTCAGATGTACAGATCCTGCCTCACAGTACAGACATTGCAGTTTATTGTCCTGGCCGCATCTGCAGTCCTCGTCTCCATGCAGCATGCCGAAGGCACGTTCACGCAGATGATTCTGGTGTTTTTCAGAATCAGTAGAAAGGTCTCTTTAGTGTCCTGAGTTTTTATAACCATGACCTTAATTGTCTACCGTCTGTGAGCTGTTAATGTCTTAACTGTTCCACAGGTGCATGTTCATGAAGTGTTTATGGTTCATCGAACAAGCATGGAAAACATTGTTTAAAGCCTTTACAATAAAGATTTGTTAAAATGAAGTTATTTGGCTTTTCACAAAATGGCTTTTTAAAATAGTGTCCTGAAAAATGGACGTTTCTTTTTTGCAGAGTTTATTTTCAGAAAAACCTCAACATCCAATGCATTGTTAGAAATAAAAGGGAAATCTTTGAAGTAACCAATAATATGCTGTTTTTAAGCCTTAGACACCTGCAGACGTGCTCCACATATTGACATTAAACACATTTCGGTATGTTTCTTCAACAACATGATTTTGTATTTTTTTTGCTGCATCATTGATAAGATAATTTGATGTTGTTGTTAAATGATTGACTTTATCAAACATAGTTTTACAGAAAATTAAGAAAATATAAACCCTGCCAAATGGCCATATTTTACGACAATAGAATATCACAAATGCATTTTCTCATTGGATAATGTTATAGATGGTGGCATCAATTATATTATTCCATTTTTTTGCAAATGTTTCTCATAATGTAATGGCAATTATGCACAACCCGATCATGACTTGTATTTCTTCTTTTCAGACAAGAATGAACACGGCAAGAAGAGTGCACTGTTAGCTCTTCCAATTGACAATGGATGAGCTTGGCATTAGTCAGTGACAAGAATCGACAATAATGAAGAACACACGACAATAATTCAATCAATTTTAGCTTGTAGGAATTCCAAGTGTATAAATAAATTATAATTATACAGAAAATTATCATTTAAGAGAAACGATTTTTTTGGACATTTTCCATTTTGGTACCGAGTTTTTTAATGCTCCGTTAGTACATAACATAGCGAATGTTTATGCTTAACCGGAGGTTCCGACCACAAAGCATCATGGGATTCATGAATATTGTGGATAACATTATTTTCAACCTTCAAAAAAAAAAAAAAAAAGCATTTTATTTTTGTTATTAGAGCTGTTTTATGTCCGATAATCAAATAGGAAATTATTCAAGTGTTAGAAAATGATGTATTTATGTATACAAAAAACAACCACAGATCCTTTAAAAATGCTCTCTTCTATTTTCATAGATATAAGGTATCTGGTCTATTTTGTTTCCCTTATTTACATTAGTTATAGTGGTACACAGATCTGTAGGTCCACTTAATGCATGTGAATGGTGACCCGAAATTTGAAACTCCAAAAAGCACATCAAGGCAGCACAGATGTAATTCATACAAATCGAGTGGATTAATCCATGTCTTCTGAAGCGATCAAATCGGCTTTGGGTGAGAACAGACCAAAATGTAACTCAATTTTCACTATAAATCTTGACATCTGCAGTCTCCATAGTGATCATGATTTCAAGATCGATTACACTTCCTAGTGCCATCTATCACTCAAGCACCAGGAAGTGTAATTGATATTGAAATAATGATCGCCATGGAGAAACATTGAGTTACATTTTGGTCTGTTCTGGTGCCCGACCGATTTATCAGTCAGTCGATATTAGCCTTTCACAGATATATGAAAACTTTTTTCAGAACATATAATGCAGAAAACAATGCTTGGGGTGATTTAGAATTGGTGTCATAACATAGTTTGTCCAGCAGAGCGCACTCTGACTCCAATGTTTAAAGAGCTGAGCTGACGGTGGCTCTGCAGACAGGGCGGAGTTAAGCGGTGTCTTCACGGTAAGTTGCTAACTAGTTTGTGAAATACATAATCGGAAAGTTAATAAACAATGACGCCATAATTTTCCCTTTTATATTAATATAACTAATATAACATTAAGCCTGTCCCTGACAACTCTCCGTGACAACAAGCTTATAGCTAACTGGCTAATCACGTAGCTAGTTTCATTGTTTGTCAGCTGAGTGGAAGCTAATGTGTAAACATGTATTCACCAAACTGTTCTGTTCAGGATTCACAGCTTTACGCCCCCTTCAACGAACAATTCCAGTTGTTACATTTATAAAATGTAATATTTAAAGTCTGGTTTTCACCATTGAAAGTTTCCCCTGAATTTAGCAGAATATGGTGAAACACCGCTGCCGGCGTTTATCTCTTGACTCAGCAGAAGGGAACCATGAGTTATTGTTTGTGACTGTTTTGTTATACATTAGCAATATTTCGCTGTTAATGATGTTTTGATAAGGAAGACTACTTGAGTATTACCATGGCATTTTCTATTACTTTATACTTCCACTCCACTACATTTCAGAGGGGAATATTGTACTTTTTCCAATGTATAATAATAATACTATCAAATATTCTTTGATAAAAATATAGGTTTAAGAAAGCAGCCCTCTCAGTACCTTTGCATAGTCATATTGGCGCAAAATCGGTGAACATTCCTCATAGAAAAGGTCAGTTTTCATTCCAGCTCAAAAATTAACAATATCGGCCACCATATCAGTAATCGGTTAATTTTCTCCCTCTAAAATCGGTATCAGTCTCAAAAATTTCGGTCGAGCTCTAGTCTGTTCTCAGAAGACGTGGATTTTTGAGCTTCAAAATGTCTGATCATCATTCACTTGCATTGTAAGGACCTACAGTCAAATGCTGACTATATTTATACTGCCAGTCAATTAGGGCAGTGTTTAAGCATTATATTAGTTATATTGAAAAGGGAAAATGATGGGGTCATTGTTTATTAACTTTCCAGTCTGTATTTCACAAACTATTTAGCAACTTACCGTGAAGACACCGCTTAACTCCGCCCTGTCTGCAGAGCCACCGTCAGCTCAGCTCTTTAAACATTGGAGTCAAAGCGCGCTCTGCTGGACAAACTACGTTATGACACCAATTCTAAAGCATTGTTTTCTGCATAAATATGTTCTGAAAAAAGTTCATATCGGTAAATACAATGATACCAATATAACGGTGAAAGGCTAATATCGGCTGACCAATAATATCAGTTGGGCTCTAGTGTTCAGCAGAAGAAAGTCGTACACATCTGGGATGGCATGAGGGTGAGTAAATGATGAGAGAATTTTCATTTTTAGGTGAACTCCCTTTAAGAATAAAAGAGCTCTTGATACAGACATTCTTGTGATTTCAAGATCACACGTTACAATATTTTATTGACGGATAAAATAGAGCATGACAGTAAATGTATAACCAGTCTGTCAAATTGACAGATAATTATTTGTAGCACAACCCCTGAAAAGTCACAGGAAAGAACGGATATTTTAAAAGCATAAATGCACCAAGCAGTTCATATCTGAAATAAATCCTGGAACACAGAGTCAATATAAAAATTTGATGAAACTTGCCTTGATGCTTTTTAACCTCCTCTTCAGGGTCAAACACTGCTAATTCAGGCCACGGCGGTCTGGATAGTGAAGTCTGTGGTACATAACTGAGAATAAACATAAATGAGAATGAGTAAATCATGACAGCATCTGGGTGAACAACGACTTTTGAGTAAAAAGTTACATTAATTTACACACACAAAATTACAAGTGGTTTACCTTGAGGGATACGAGATGCTTGTAGAACTTTGACAGCATGTCAATGTCGGAACCAAACATCCTGAAAAATATATCAATGACTGTTCAGCACATTATATACCACAGTGTTCTGATCAACCCTGATTACTTAAAGGTGCTATGTAATATTTTGACTGTACTAAATAAAATAAAAAAATACCATAAAATGTCATTAGAGAATTATAAAACATACTAAGTTGAAATACTGGCTTCTCCGATAACATTGCTACAGCCTGTATATTCTACACTGAAGTTCCCATTCCGGGCCGGAATTTCTGTTTATGTTTTGGCCTGTGTGATCCCGCCCACTGCCCACTCACCAATAGTATTTCTACACCACCGGGTTGCCAGATCTGAACAAGTGTGCAGGCAAACAACACAGCGTACTGCAGCCATGGATGCCAGCAAACGAACTGGATCAAAGATAACAGAGTCCACCCGACTTAAAAAGCCTCGCCATCCATCTAAAAACCACCATGACCACAGGCGTAGTAAAACAAGGTCAAATAATGGAGATGCCTTTGGAAGATGGAGACAGCTTAAAGCCCAGAAATCCTTTAAAACGGATGCTGAGTTCTGGCTTCGAGTCTGGGGCGGGGCAGACAACTCTCCAATATTTTAAATTTGGACCGCAGTACCCATTTCAAACGCATGTTGTCTATCTTACATATAGCACCTTTAATGATTATAACAAGGCTGTATCTAAACTGTGGATATGCACAATATTACGTGGGACTGGGTAAAGATATCGATTTTCTGATGCATTTTGATCTTCATTTGAACGAACTCGATATCGATTCTTAAATCCCAAGATTGATCTTTCCCTCTATGCGCAACCCTCCACAACAATAAGAGGAAATCACTCGCATTTGTGAACAAATTTTGTGCTATACTACTAAAAATGACCTGTGATTAGCCACTGGCTGCTAAATGTTTAGATTTTACTAGTGACAAATAAGTTACAGTGGCAAGAAAAGTACGTGAACCCTTTGGAATCAGCTGGTTTTCTGCATTAATTGGTGGTAAAATGTGATCTAATCTTCATCAAAGTCACACGTGTAGACAAACACAATGTGCTTAAGATAACATCACACACAATTATTTATAAAAAACAATTTGCCGTCATTGTCCTGCTACATCACCCAACTTCTACTGAGTTTCAGCTGGCACATAGACACTAGCATTATCCTGTAGGATATCTTAATAAATCTGGGAATTCAGGTTTTTCCCTCGATGATGACAAGCGGTTTAGACTCCAAAGCAGCCCCAAATAATGATGCTCCCTCCACCGCACTTAACCACTGGGATGTTTTTATGTCAGTATGCAGTGCCCTTTTTACGCCATACGTAGTGCTGCATGTTCTTCCCAAACAATTCAACCTTATTTACATCAGTCCACAAAACATTTCCCCAGTACCGTTGTGGAGTGTCAAGGAGGTCTTTAGCGAACTTCAGACATGCAGCGATGTTTTTTTGGAAAGCAGCGGCTTCCTTCGTGGTGTCCTGCCATGGACACCGTACCTGTTTAATGTTTTCCGTATAGTAGACTCATAAACAGAGATGTTAACCAGTTCATATGATACCTTCAAGTCTTTATCTGACACTCTAGGGCTCTTTTACCTCATTGATTATTCTGCAGTGTGTCCTTTGAGTCATCTTGGCTGGACGGCCACTTCTAGAGAGAGTACCTATAGTACTAAATCATCTCCATTTATAGACAATTTGTCTACATGTGCACAGATGAATATCTAATATCTTCAAGATCATTTTGTAACCCTTTCCATATTTATGCAAAGTAGGGCTGCAACTAACGATTATTTTGATAATCGATTCATCTAACAATTATTCGACTATTCTGGCGATTATTGCAACGATTAATCATCGGCTCTTAACCGATTATTCAGCTTGTGTCCTGACTTATAAGGTTGTGTTGAACATGTTTACTAACAATTAGGACAAAATCATCTTTTAAAAATACCTCTAAAAGATGTTCACTGAATTAAAGGGGAAAATCTACTTGGATTTGTATCGTTTAATTAATTAAAAGTTTCACTGCAAAAAAAATCTTATTTTTATCAAGTGTTTTTGTCTTGTTTTCAATTTAAAAATGTCTAAAAATCCTTAAAACAAGATACATTTACTTGAGAAGCAACAGATAAGATATTTAGACTTGCTTTTAGAGAATGTATCTTAAATATAAGTTTGTTCAATACTTGTTCATACTTCTGCGAGTGCAGTAAAGAAACAATATACTCATATTCAAGATATCTGCTTTTAAAGCAAGTCTAAATATCTTATATGCTGCTTCTCAGGTAAATGTATCTTGTTTTAAGGATTTTTTCGATATTTTTAAATATTACATTTGAAATTCTCAGCTACATTTTTTTTCTTCTGCAGTATCATTTTAGATATTTATATGAGAAAACAAACCAAAAAAGACAAAATCAAACAAATATTATTTTGCATTGTATAATGGGCTGAGACTACACCCGCTCACATTTTTGTTCACTTGATTTCGATCCATCATTATCTCACAAAAAACAAACTCTTTCTTTTTTATAGAGCTGAAAGACCACTTCCTCATTATTTGAACATGAATAAAGGATGCATTAAATACAGTAACGGCGCAGTGTTTCCTTTTTATCCACTCTGACACCAGGTACGGCTCCGATTTATTTCACGACGACACTGCTTCTGTATTTACTTATTGTGCATTTTTGTATTATAATACTCTGCATACATTATAATACTAATATTTCCGCTTAATCTGTGTGGAAAGTTTGGAGTGTGTCTGGACGATGAGCCGTTCTTTCTTCCTCTCCTAAATGAAATGCTGCTCTCTGCGTCATCTTTAACATTTTAAATGATCTCAAGTTGTGTTAAATGAAATCAGACGACTATTCGACAATGAAAATTATTTTCGACAATTTGTTGTCGTTGATAATGTCGACTAATCGTTTCAGCCCTAAAGCGAAGCAACAATTCTTGATAGTAGGTCTGCTGAGATCTCTTTTTTGTGGGGCACGGTCCACGTCAGCTTATTGTGGATAGCAAACTCAAAATGTTTGAGTGTTTTTTTTATAAGTCAAAGTAGCTCTAACCCACACCTCCAAACTTGTTTCATTAATTGGATGCCGGGTTTGCCAACTCCCGACTCTAACTAGCATACGTTGATGTTGTTAGCCTAGGGGTTCACATACATAGACAATAATTTGAGCATTATTAGTTTAAATTGATTGTGTTTGTTCATTATTGTAACTCAGATGAAGATCAAACCAGATTTTAATTCAAGAGGGTTCACATACTTTTGCTTGCCACTGAGTTAGCAGATAATTCATTTAATATGTAGGCAAAATGGACAATGTAACATAAATATACCCATATGAAGTCTGGATCGAGAGCTTGTGAAATAACCAGCCCTTATTATATGACATCGGAAGTGAAATGCATGTAAAAAAAAACACCTTTTGTTTTCATTTTAAACTATAACATTCATGTAAAACAGGATGGACATTATCTTATGGTATAGTGATTGTATGGAAATACTATACTTTGCTGTATAATCATGACACTGAATGATTGACATATTCATATAGTGGCTTCACATTTACATGGTAAAATGATATATATATATATATATATATATGGCACGTATGCGATAGTGTTGTGAGTTAACACATTTAAATAGTGTTGATGTCTAAATGTCATTGAACTGACTGAACGAGCGTCACATGACACAAACACGAGCTTTAATAACAATAACACAGACAGTACATGATATAAAGATGTAAACTCATACACACGTTTAGCAGCAGTCTGTGGTAAAAATGATCCGGTTGTGTGTAAAACTCTCAGTATTCCTGCGATTTTTCCTCTGAAAGTCACCGACATGCTGCCGACCGCCGGAAACACATTGAGAAACAGTGAAATACGGTCGTCTAGAAACACTGAACGAAAACAAAGGTTCCTATCAGAATAATTCCCATCACCCCCGTTTTATCAGGAAATGTGTAACGTTTTAAAATGTTTTAGATAGCCTACTAATTGTAAATAAGTAAAGGAATAAAAGCTGTAGAAATAAATAAATATGGGATGACTTCCATGTTTTGTTTTTTTTTTTTGTTTTTTTTTTAAGATTACAATTTGTTTGTACCTTTTGTATATTTCTATTAAAATAATTGGGGCTAATTTTTGGAGGGTTTAAAGGCAGACATGTGAAGCTATTTTTTTGTGAGGCACGGTCCACGTCAGCAGATGCTTCTTGTGAATTGCAAACTCAAAATGTTTGAGTGCATGCTTTTTAAAGTCAAAGTAGCTCTTACCCGCACCTCCAAACTCATTTCATTAATTGCAGGTCAGGTTTGCCAACTCCCGACTCTAACTAGCTTTTGTTGACGTCATTAGTCAAGGGGTTCACTTACTTTTTCCCATTTTTGTTGGGTTTAAGGCAGAAATGTGAAGCTTATAATTTTATAAAAGCACTTACGTGAATTCTTCGGTTAAAACATGTGTATTATTTGAGGTGTATCTATCTTTGTTCATGTATACTCTCACACACACACACACACACACACACACACATACACACACAAACACACACACACACGCAAGGACTCCCACATGTATACATACACACAAGCACACACAAGCACACACACACACACACACACACACACACACACACACAAGCACTCACACACACAATTTATGAATGCTTATTATAAGTCAAAGTAGCTCTTCTGCAATCCTTGTGTGTGTGTGTGTGTGTGTGTGTGTGTTTGATATTTTTTTAAAAAAAACTCAAAAGTAAAACATTCTTACGCATTAAAGTAATATCAATGTGATATTTTTTTTAAAATACGGTAATGAAAATGTTGTTTATTGTCACATGACTAATGCAAATGTGATTTTTCTTTTACATTACTGTAATGTCAATGTGATTGTTGGTAATGAAAATTTGATTTTTGTCACATTACAGTCATTTTGATGTGATTTCTTTCACATTACAGTAGTCAGTGAGATATTTTTTCTCATTACGGTAATGAGAATGCAATTTTTTTGTCACATTAAGGAAATGCAAATGTGATTTTGTACACAAAAAAAATCTAATTTTTTTTTTTTTTTAATTATAATTTACATTTGAATTAATGTTACATATACCCATTACCGTAATGCCACATTAATGTAAATGTGATTTTTTTTTTTTCAAACGTTATGGTAACGCAAATTTATTTTTTTATATTACAGTAGTAAATGGGGTTTTTCACAATAAGGTAATGAAAATGTAATTTTTGTCAAATTACAGTAATTCTAATGTGATTTGTTCACATTACAGTAGTCATATTATTGTAATGCAAATGTACTTTTTCCACATTGCGGTAATGATGATGTTTTTTTTTCACATTACGTTAATGAGAATGAATTTTTCCACATTACGGTAATGATAATGGGCTTTTTTTTTGTCAAATTAAGGTAATGCAAATGTGATTTTTTTTTTACATTACAATAATGATAATGGGATTTTTCCCCCGCATTTTACAGTAATGTGAATTGGGGGGGAAATAAGCTTTATTGCTATGAAAACAATGCAAAAAAATTGGCTTCTAATTTCTTTATTTTTGTTTTGATTTTGGGGTGAAATAGGACCTGGACCTGTTCTTGACAGGTTTCGTGACATTCACCCTAATGTTTTTTAAAAGTTGCAGTTATAATTTTTCAAGCTACTCCTTTAATTGCTTTCTAAAGCTAAAATGAGCATCAGCTCCCTGAATGAAAGTGTGTCAACAATCACTAAGACAGAGGATGAAGTGATTGAGGCACAAGGGAAATTAAAGGATGAATGCGGAAACACAGAGGGAATAGAGAGAGATTAAAAGTTAAGGTTTAAAAAGGGAGGAAAGCAGGTTCCACTTTTTTCACCTTTGCTGATGATGTCATTATACACATTATCGATTTATCATTTATTTTCTAAAGTGTGGCTTTCGCTATGCCTCCTTAAACTCACTGCCGTTTATGAAACAAAGTGTTCGTCTTTGTAAAGGCAAGTTGGTCTGGACTGTTTGAGTTCCTTTGTGACGGTTTGATGTTCCTCTCATGAAACAGAAGTGATGTCATCACTTAAGGTTGTGCGGTCAGTCTTAGATGGGGTTAAATGATTACAAGGAGTTTCAGGTTTAACCACTGAGAGGATCCTCATGATAGTGGATAGCATAGCGTAACTTCTCTGACATCACGCCCATGGATGAGTTCTGAGGCAGTTTCACCATGAACATGCTGGTCTCTACGTGAATGTATCGCAAATCTGGAGAGCCTGAAACACACAGATACACCCACATAAAACATAAAACATAAAATGTCACCAACAGTCCTTCAAAGACAGCGGTACACTGCAAGACTCATCCACTGCCCCATCAGGTGGCGCTTTCTTCATTGGGTAGGGTGGCACATAAGCTGTATCAGGACCACCATCTTTACAGGGGCTGTTGAAGGGAATTCGCTCCAGGTTGCAGGCAAACTTGCTGAACTCCTCTTGAGTGAACGTCTCCAGTGCGGCCCAGAAGAACTTGATGTGCTGGTCAGTTTCCATCAGACCCGCCTGATACAATCAATTAAAGCCTTAATCAATAAAGAAACAGAGAATGATTTGAAGTTGTGGTGAGGGAACAAGCCACACACAGCTGTCTGTAGTAGAGGTCGACCGATAGTGGATTTTCAGATACCAATGACTAAGGTGGTGTAAAAGGCAGATAAATCGAAAAGATAAATCGTCCGATTGCTTTTAAAATTGATTCATAGAACGTTACAGCATTTTCTTCTTAGAGTCCAAAATGAATAAAATCCCAAATTAAGTTTATTTTTCAAACAAACTCCCAATAATTATCAGTAAAAGGAAAATTGGGGGCATAACTTCGGACTTTTAACAATAAACATGCCTGAAACACACTAGGGACTCTTATTTTGAAATTATGGAGACTTGTTACAATGCTCTATATTTCATATTTACCAAATTAAGATTTTCATAGTCTATTTGTTATTATTATTATTCAGAATAGAGGTCGACTGATAGTGGATTTTACTGATACCGATAACTAAGGAGGTAGAAAAGGCCGATAACCGATTAATCGGCCGATAGTTTTTAAATTAGATTGAAAGTAGTCGATCAAGATGGCGGCGAGTATGGCTGCTGCATTGCGAGCTCCGACACAACACTGCAGTTTATTGTTTGTTTTGTTTACAGTTCTGTGTTTTTTTTTTGTCTTGGATGTTGTCTGCCTTATCATATACGACAGACAAACGCTTTTGGACATTGGTTCGGCAATCACACACCGAAATCCGGACTTCAAATTCCTCAATGCTGAACCGCGGTTTACAAACACGCCAGCGGAGCCTTTTGTCTGGGCTGCCCGGTCACGGAAACGCAGTAGGAAAAGAGGAAAAAGAGCCGGCGTTTTCATCAGAGTAAGACAAATCGACCCCCGCTACCCAGTATACTACTGGCAAATGTTCAGTCTCTGGACAACAAGCTCTGCGAGCTGAGAGCGCGGATCTCTTTCCAACAAGAGACGAGGGATTGCTGCGTTATCTGCCTTATAGAAACCTGGATGTCTCTGGAGATTCCAGACTCGGCCATTGAACCCGCGGGGTTCTCCGTGCACCGAGCGGACAGAGCGAAAGACCTCTCAGGTAAAAGCAGAGGTGGTGGTGTATGTTTTATGATCAACAAATCATGGTGTGATCAGAGGAATGTACATTTTATCAGGTCTTTCTGCTCTCCTGATCTGGAATATCTCTTGCTTCTGTGTCGACCATTCTGGCTACCGAGGGAATTCACAGCGGTCAATATCACAGCTGTGTACATCCCCCCACAAGCCGACACAGACCGGGCACTCAAGGAACTGTATGGGAGTATAAGTGAGCAGGAAACCGCGCACCCTGAGCAATTTGCGGCCAGACCCACTACGAGTCACAGGTGCTCTGTACTGGGGTCGGGCTCCATGGGCTTAGTTCCCTTTTCAGGCAAACTCCCTGTGAAATTTCCCGTGGTACGGTCCCCCTATCGGAGGACCGGCATTTCCCTTGGGTAGCCCCGCTGCCCCGGTTGCCGCGCTTGTAGAGTCCCCCTCATTAGGCTGGACCTAACACCGCGCCATTTCCCATGTACGGCTTCACGACACTCGTGGTGTATTAGCCACATGTTACCTCCCCCTAGACCGGGCAGGATGTGGCCTCCGCAGGGTCTTTCCCCCTGAAAGAATAGGACCGGGAAAGACCGCCTTCCCTGACACATTTCATAGCGTTAAGAAAGCCCCAGCCGCTTCACGTCCTATGTGAGAGACATAGAGAGAGAAAAGGCCCGGCTGCCGGGCTTACTCCCATGCTAGTCATGTAGCGCCTGTTCCCCCCCTCAGGGGTGCGGGGAACCTAAGGCCTGTATGTGACACCTCTTTGGGTGCATTGATGAGGGCTACCTGCAGTCGACACAGTTGCCTCTTGAACGCAGTAGCCTGCTTGCACCTGTCTCAGCAGTTCACGTGACACGGTCAGTGCGTGGCGTTTTTATATGGGACCCCTTGTGTCACTCCATTCGACACAACGTCGAGTGAGTGACAGAAGGGGAAAGTCATGGTTACTAATGTAACCTCCGTTCCCTGAGGGAAGGAACGAGACATTGTGTCCCTCCTGCTACAGCACTAGACCTATCACTGTAAATGGCCGTACCTTATTTTTGGCTCCTCAGTGCAAAATCCTGACTGGCACTCGCTGCCCCGCTTCCCTCTATACCCATATGTCCAGGGTGGGGCATTCACATTCTGTCTGCCAACTTGACATTGGCCTTTTCTCAGGTTCAGAGGTACGTTTGGCATCCCAGGAAGGTCCCTTGTGTCACTTCATTCGACACAACGTCTCGTTTCTTCCCTCGGGGAACGGAGGTTACAACAGTAACATTGACAGTGTTTATAAGTAGCTTTTCAATAATGTATTTATTTGAGTTTCAACTAATGTTCATATCAAAGTATTCGTTTCATTTAGAGTTTTTAAAGATTTTCAATAATGCTTATAAATGAGTTTCACTAATGTTTTGATCAATATCTTAATTTCACAAGTATTTGTAAGAGGCATATCAACAATTATGGCCTACACTGCTCCAAACACTGATAAGTTTATGCTGCTTTTACATACAGAATCACAATACAACTGTTCATCTAATTTAATAGAGGGTTTATGAGTCAAGCACTCCACAAACTGATTTCCATCCCTTGAAGAATTGGGCACAGCTGCTGTGGTTTCCACGACGAGCTGTCGCGGGCGTTGGCAAAGTCGAGAGAGCCCCACACACATCTTCTTACAGGGAAATCAGGAGTTTGTGCATTTGATCATCATTAACACGCGCATCTCCGAAACCAACCGGCTCTCCTCTTCTGCACGCGCATTCACTGGCTCGGCGCGCACTACACGGACATCACTGAATAGTGCGCATTGTTTGCAGTCGCCTTCCCTTAAGAGTGGGCTTTTGGAATCAGGTAAGGACACTAAGACATTTTCAAGACAACAGTTTGCACCCTCGTGTTACCAATACAGGTTTATTAATACAACGAACGATTCATTCTCTGAATAATAAAGATCTCATTTGCGTCTCGCGCAGTGAATTAAAACATGATGATTTCACACCATCTATCCATGCTGCAATTGATTTAGTTACAGTTTCCGTTAAATACGTGGCGAATGCACGAATATATTTTGCTACCAGTCATGCATTGATTTATGAACGCGTGTTATCGACATGAATGACTTCAGTGGGCAGCTGTAAAATGGGTTTATCCATTGCTTTAAGTAATGCGAAACATCATGGAAGCGTTCGAGGGTCTTATTTGTCCTATCTGACGGTGAGCCCCTCATGTTTGTGTGTTTTACAGAAGAGTAAGGTGTGTCATGTCAATGCGGTTTCTGTTGTTTCGTCGCGAGAGGCGCGTGCGTTCACTCGTTTTATGTCGTAATCAATCACTAGATGATGCGCGAGCGCTTGAATCATTATTGCGCAGCAAGGCTGCAGCTTCTCGTCTTTTGGAGTCAGTAACACTGGACAGTTGCTTCTGTCGATATCCAAACGAGGGTTTGTTTTCTGTAAAGATTTTTACAAATTGGTTTCACATTCTTAGAAACATGTTGAGGCATTCTGCTTGATCGCACAGTATTGCGTGTTGAGTTTTAAATATATTTTTTTAATTATTATTAATATTTATATTTTATTAAAAAATTTTTTTTTTGCATCGCTTTGCTTCTGTTTTAAGTGCTATTTTATGCATTATGTATTATTATGTGCATTACGGGAGGAAAGTGGGAGTACTCTGGATTTTGGCAGTAATATTGGGATGCATAAAGATTTAAATACTTATTCATACAAAAATCATGCAATGGTGTGATATTGCATTGGAAGATGTATTGCAGGGCTGTGATTTAAACAACCCATATAACAGAAATCTGATATAGGCCTATTATATGAAAAACACATATATGAAATATACTGCATGTCCATTTATAATTTTGGATTGGATATAATGTCACATACTGGTCCACACAGTATATGCAACATACTGTATATTTTAAAATACTACAAAAATTGCCTTTTTCATACATTTTGCATATTTCCCCAAATACTAGTGAAATTTGAACACATATATGAACTATATACGATTGTATGGGCAGACCTTGTTTTTCTTTACCATACAGATAGGCCTACAACTGGTTTGTATATTAGTTCATTAAAACATAAAACTAGTCTTCAAGTATCAAGAGCGCTTTCTAAGTTATTTTAGGCTGTAATTGGTTCTATATTACCTGAGTAATAGTTCTTGTAAAGTTATAGGCTATATGGTTTCAATGTGTAATAATACTAAGTGTAGTATATTGAAGATAGCAATATTATCACCAGAGTGCAATTTACTGGTGTCATCTAGCATCCATACTGGATCCATTGAGTTAAAGGGACAGTTCACCCAAAAATGAAAAATCTCTCATCATTTATTCACCCTCGTCATCCCAGATGTGTATGACTTTCTTTCTTCTAAAAACACAAATGAAGATTTTTAGAAGAATATCTCAGCTCTGTTTGTCCACTCAATGCAAGTGAATGAGGTCCAAAGCTCATAAAAGTTCAAAGGCAGCATAAAAGTAATCCATACGTGATATTTACATTTACATGTATGTATTTGGCAGACACTTTTATCCAAAGCGACTTACAGTGCACTTATAACAGGGACAATCCCCCCGGAGCAACCTGGAGTTAAGTGCCTTGCTCAAGAACACAATGGTGGTGGCCGTGGGGTTCGAACCAGCAACCGTCTGATTACCAGTTGTGTGCTTTAGCCCACTACACCACCACCACTCCTATATATATATGATATAATCATGTCTTCAGATGTGATATGATAGATGTGGGTGAGAAACAGATCAATTTTTAATATAAATCTCCACTTTTACTTTCACATTCTTCTTCTTTTGTTTTTGGCAATTCTCATTCTTTGTGTATATCGCCACCTACTGGGCAGGGAGGATAATTTATAAAATAGGCCTTAAATATTGATCTGTTTCTCACCCACACCTGTCATATCACTTCTGAAGTCATGGATTAAACCACTGGAGTCATATGAACTACTTTTATGCTGCCTTTATGTGCTTTTTGAGCTATTTTTAGCTTCTATATATTGAGCTATATTGTAAGCAGCATTCTGAAGTACAATGACACATAAGGGATACACTTCTTGCTCTGTACTGTAAGTCACAGCTTCTGCATTATGTAATGCATGTTAAAACACTTTAATTATAACGTACATTGAGTAAGTTAGATTTTAGTTTACCGCATTTAAATTTTACTCAATTTTAGCATATAATATAAGTTAATTATAGTTCTACCTATTTTACATATATTACAAATGCAATTTACCTTTGTTATAAAGGCAAAGTTTACTTTTAAAAATTGTGTAACACAAGCTCCAAACTGAAAGTAATTTTTACCTATTTTTTATTTTACTACATTTAACTAAATCTATTTATATATTCCTCACAATATATTATAATACATTAAAATACTTTTTTTTACCTGATTATGTTCATTTAATTTTTCATCCCCACTAGAGATAGACCGATAATCGGTTTTACCGATATTTTTAACTGATATTTACACATTTTAAAGTTAATGCTTTGTATACTGTGCCCAATATTAGTATTGTAAAGCTGTTCATCTTCATAAGTTAGTATTAAATGATTAATTTGCCATTGTGCCTAAAAGTTAATCGGTTATCGTACACATATCGGTTACCAATATCGGCCGATCTCTCATCACCGCTGCTTGTTCTAAATTGTTATCAGATTCGTAATGCGATGTCCACAAATTCCACTAAGTTCACGCCTCTCAAACACGCTAAAACAACGTTGTCCTCCGCCGAAAACGGAGCGTTTCGAAAAGGCTCGCCATTACCGCACACTTCGACGTTAGGAAACTGAAACGGTGTGGCTGTGGCCTAAAGCATTACTAGTGCTTCCACTGAATACTCGTAATATTTAAGACACTTCAGCTTGTATATTCTCAACTTCTTGTCACACAATGCATTTGTACTAGGCTAGGCAATCTAAGATTAGATTTCTAATGGTCCATAAAGACTTTATTTTAAATGGCTCTGGTCACAGGCTATTTTAAGACGCTTTATGCTCGCAGAGCCGGTGGACAACTTAGACATTTCCCAAGAGACAGGAAAAGAGTCAGTCCACCCCACCCTAATGGTAAGTATATAGTACCGACGTAAAGACATAGTGCCCAAGTAATGCCAACAGGAGAAGTAAATGGAAGCCTATAATGCACTGAAGCAAAGAAACCATTAGTTCAGCTCAATATTGTGAGGTTAACCTCAGGACTAGAACAGCCTTCTTCCACCTCAGAAACATTGTAAAGTCTCAGAACATACTCCCAGTTCATGATGTAGTGAGGTAAGTTCATGTGCTCATAACTTGAGTGCAAGACTAAATTACTTTAATGCACTATTGGCTGGATGCCCTTCAGTCTCCGCAACTTCGGTCGGTACAAAACACTGAAGTCAGAGAGTTCTTGATTTATATTTACATGTATTCATTTGGCAGATGCTTTTATCCAAAGTGACTTGCAAATGAGAAATAGAAACTTGCTTACCTCATTAAAACAGCTGATGAAAAAGCTTCCTTTGTCAGCGGTTTGAAGTCAATGTTAAACGGCATTTGCAACCCATTTTATTTCCATAATGTAATGTATTTCTGCTTGAAACAGACTATTCAATGAGAAAACATTTAATAAATCATGCACAAACATGCACGGAGTACGTAAATAGCTTCAATCTTGTCTTTATGACTTTCATTCACTTCTACTTCACAGTTCTCAGTGATTGGTTGACAATGACAGACACTGTGATGGGCACTAAAGGTGTCCATGTGCAAGCTGGACCCGGTCTTGGTGCTGACCTGACTGATGAGGAGAAGGAGATTATCAACAATGTAATCGCCCGTGCTGAAAAGATGGAGACGATGGAGCAAGAGCGGATTGGGTGAGATGAGTGATCACATGTTTATTGATCGCCAGTACTCAATACTGTCCGTCAGCCCTGTAGTTAATGAAGTGTTGGGGGAGGCACTTCAGATCTGTGCTTTGTCAAGCTACAAGCTCCTCAGACTTCAAAGTAGTTCAATCACAGTCAATCTACCCTTTTAAAGACGTTGATAGATACAAGCTTCCACCAAAAAGTAGATCACACTAAATTGTAGATATTTTAAGGGGGCAGTACTTTTTCCATGTGCACTCTTTGAGAAATATTTCAAGATGATCATATTATAGGGGCCTGAGTAGCTCAGCAAGTGAAGACGCTGACTACCAGCGCTGGAGTCGCGAGTTTGAATCCAGGGTGTGCTGATTGACTCCAGTCAGGCTTCCTAAGCAACCACATTGGCCCGGTTGCTAGGGTGGGTAGAGTCACATGGGGTAACCCCCTTGTGGTCGCTATAATGTGGTTCTCGCTCTCGGTGGGGCACGTGGTGAGTTGTGCGTGGATGCCGCAGAGAAAAGCGCGAAGCCTCCACACATGCTAGGTCTCCGCGGTAACGCACTTAACAAGCCACATAAAATTCGCAGATTGACGGTCTCAGACGCGGACGGAGATGAGATTCGTCCTCTGCCACCCGGATTGAGGCGAGTCGCTACGCCACCGCAAGTACCTAGAGCGCATTGGGAATTGGGCATGCCAAAATTGGGGAGAAAAAAAAAACGATTATCATATAATGTTGTGTTTGGGCTCGTTTGAATCGGGATTGTCTGCTGTAAGTTACGATATGTCTTTGTCTATGTTATATGTATGTTTTAGGATGCAATAAGGAAAAACATGACAAAAAGACACTTCTGTATTGTTCATTATTGTTCATGTGTGTCTGTGGGAATTTAATACTCTAATACTCACGGCAGATTGGCCTCTGAGTGAAACAAATCTGCTCATTGCATTCGACAACTTTGACCTTTCCAACGATACACTGTATGTGGTAGGCTTTTCATTAACTTACATCTGCGTACTTGGACTGCGCCTTGTTTTATTTATGCTAGACGTCTGGTGAATCGTCTGGACAACATGAAGAAAACAGTTTGCGGAGATGGTGTTTCTCGCTGTCTGTTGTGTGGAGAGCAGTTGGGTGCAGTTGGTGTGAGCTCAGTGGTTTGTGAGGACTGCAAAAAGGTGAGAAACGTGTGAATCATTTGGATTGGGATTGCTATATATTCTAGACATAAGCTAGTTACATGCATCATGTGCACTCTCAACATGAAGGTAGACCGAAATGCTGGTAATAAATGTATATTTCTATCAATACGGAAAATTGTAGTACAATAAAAAATGGTTCAGACTAATTATAAACAAGCTATTTTACCTAATGTCTGTGTGCTGCATGTAGTTCTATGCTTATTACAGTATTGCATCATTAGATTTTCCACATGAAAACGACAAACTATTGAAAGCAGTTCTGATTTAAGTCTTCTCATGAAGTTGCTGCCCATTCCCATTCATTGAAATCTGCTGCTGGAAAGAACCCAGAAGTGTGGTTTCCTGCCGTGTGACATCAGAGTAATTTCATCAATGTGGGCCAAACGCACTGCCGAAATGTTGCCAAATTCGTCCCAAAGCTATTGTGATACCTGGGGAGATGTCAAGCAGAACGTTAGTCACCCGTCACTTTCATCGTATGGAGAAACTCATGACAGAATTGTTATTTTTGGGCACAGTTTGAAGACTACTCATGTGTATCTGTTGTGAGACTTGTTCATTATTTACTGTATTCTGTACTGTGCTTAAATAAGCAATAAGGCATGAGCGTTAGTGCTATATTGTGAATATCGTCACGGCTGAAGGGCGTTGTTAGGCATGAGTGTCTGGAACCCCTTCAGCCGTGACGATATTCACAATACGGCACGGCCTTGAGTGCATTATTGTTTTGTTTTTTTGCAAGTAAAGACATTAAATGCCATCCTTCTGCCATAAAATATAGTCCAGTAAACAGATCGTTGCTAGACAACAAGAATAACTGTGAACTATGGGTACTGTGTGGCGTGATACAATTAGAAGTTCCGAGAAGAGGTCAGAGCTGTGATTTATTATGAATAAAGAACGGCTGTTAACCAATCAGCATCCAAGACCGGAACAATCCATTTAATAATTAACCGTATGTGACATTTAGTCTGTTGTTCTCATGTTTTTCCACTCAGAACATGTGTACCAAGTGTGGAGTGCAGACTAACGCTCGGCCGCGGTCTGTGTGGCTCTGCAAGATCTGCAGTGAACAAAGAGAGGTGGGAACTCGTAGTAGTATTATATCTTTAAGGAGTGGCCCTTCTCTAAGCCCCGCCTTAAAAATCATCACTGACCTTAGCAACTGTTGCCAGCCACCAATTTAAAAGACACACTTTTGCTCCTTTATAATGCAAGTCTGTGGAAGCACTGTGTGTTTGGAGAGTTTTAAAAATGGTTTATTATAGAAATTATACCAAAATATGGTAAAATGTTGTTGCAGAGGGATTTGTTGCAGTGACACACTTATGTTGGAGAAACGTTAGTAACAGCTATGTTCGCTAACACTTAAGTTTTCAGTTGTGATCGATATCAAATGAGGCTTTTCTCTTTTTATTTGACTGTGATTTGCCGGTTTTAATCACATTACTGTGTGATAACAGTTTCTATAATGAAAAACATCTGATAAATAAAGAAAAATGAGCGAACAGACATCCGTGATGTTACAGTATTTGCATCTTTATCCATTAAAGGTATGGAAGCGATCTGGAGCCTGGTTCTTCAAAGGCCTCCCGAAACAGTTCTTACCCTCACCAATGCCCATATCCCGACCCAAAGAGCCCAGTCCACAACGGAATCACCCAGCTGCTATGCAATCTCAAGCACAGGTCGCAGGTGATTTGGACAAGCAGTGATTTTAACTACTCTGCATACATTTTGTCAACCACAGTAGCTGATAAAAAAACTGCTGATGTTTGTAGGTTCAATGGAGAGTCAGCCTTCAGCCTTCTCTCACCCTCATGCTATCAGATGTGT
The DNA here is from genome assembly GCA_032164185.1 of Moxostoma hubbsi. Taxonomy (NCBI): domain Eukaryota; kingdom Metazoa; phylum Chordata; class Actinopteri; order Cypriniformes; family Catostomidae; genus Moxostoma; species Moxostoma hubbsi. The sequence continues at coordinate 58,599,635 of JAVLUX010000003.1, forward strand.
ATGACCTTCTTCTGCAGAACACAAACAAAGATTTTTAGAAGAATATTTCTGCTCTGTTCGTCCATATGATGCAAGTGAATGGTGGCCAGATCTTTGAAGCTCAAAAAGGACATAAAGGCAGCATAAAAGTAACCCATAAAGTGGTTTAATCCATGACTTCAGAAGTGATATGACAGGTGTGGGTGAGAAACAGATCAATATTTAAGTCCTTTTTACTATATTTTCCTTCCTGCCCAGTAGGTGGCGATATGCGCAAAGAATGTGAATCGCCAGGGGCCTGGGTAGCTCAGTGGTAAAAACGCCGGTTGCCACTCCTGGAGTTCACTAGTTTGACTCCAGCCAGGTCTCCTAAGCAACCAAATTGGCCCGGTTGCTAGGGAGGGTAGAGTCACCTCCTTGTGGTTGCTATAATGTGGTTCTCTCTCTCTCTCGGTGGGGCGCATGGTGAGTTGTGCGTATATGCCGCGAAGGATGGCGTGAAGCCTCCACTCCTGCTATATCTCCGCGGTAACGCGCTCAACAAGCCACGTTATAAGATGCACCACGAGGATTTAGAGCGCATTGGGAATTGGGCATTCCAAATTGGGAGAAAAGGGGCGAAAAAAAATCAACAAAAACAAAGAAGAATGTGGAAGTGAAAGTGAAAATGGAGATTTATAGTAAAAAAAAAAAAAAGGACTTAAATATTGATCTGTTTCTCACACACACACCTATCATATCACTTCTGAAGACTTGGATTAAACCACTGGAGTCTTATGGGTTTCTTTTATGCTGCCTTTATGTGCTTTTTGGACCTTCATAGTTCTGGCCAACATTCACATGCATTGTATGGACCTACAGAGTGAGGCATTTACAATGTAAGTGAATGGGGCCAATCTGAAACCGTGAAAATACTCACCGTTCCAAAGTATAGCCGGAAGACATAAACAATATGCATGTTAACATGATTTCAGTGTGATCAAATAGTTTAATAACCTTTTCTGTGTAAAGTTATATTCAAATTTACAACTTTTTTCCATGAAAACATAATGCTGTAAACCCTGCAATCCCGGTAAACAATGATTTATACAACTTTACATTTTTAAAAATACACAAGTTTTAAAATAAAAATGTATGTAAGTGCTTTTAAAGTGTTTCTTCTGCCTTTAAAGTCCCTGTGAAGTGCTTTGATGCTGTGAAGCGGTTCAATTTGGTGTTTTGACGTATTTCCTACTGAAACAGGAAGTGGGGGCATGACTTGTCAAACGATTTTGCAAGAATGACCCTACAGCATTGATAGCGCTCCCTTCAAAGTGCCCTGCGAAGGCTTTGTCAGTGCAAGTTAGAACACAGAAATGCTTCTAGAAAGCATTTGATTGACAAGTCTGAACCTCTAAGTGATGTCATGGGTGTTCCTGAGTCTTTTTAGCCAGAAGATTTGAAATGCTTATATCTCCTGAAAACTAATTTTGTCAGCGTTTAAGTACACTAGCATATATGTAATGGGAGCCAGCTGGTAGGTTGCTGTGAAGTGTGTAAATCTCAGGCCTTTAGCCTCCTCATTAACACACCTGCCTCCTATGTGGGACGCACCGGTTCGAATCTCGCTCAGAGCGGGTACAGTAGGACCGGTTACAGTGGTGCCATGACCCGGATGGGAGTAAGGTTTAGGGGGGTGAGTGTAACGTAACCAGCTACTAGGTAGCTGTGCAGTTTCTCACTCCCCTGGCCTCAAGAGGCACACTAGCGACTGACGCTAGAGGCTGTAGCCTTTATCCTCCTCGTTAGCACGCCCTGCTTCCATGCAGTAGACGCCGGTTCGAATCCCATTCAGAGCACGGGACATATAGATGACCTTAACACTAATAGATATGGACTAAAAGCAGCTACATTTTTAGTTTTATTTCACACTTTAAACCCTTCAAAAATGTATCCCATTCACTTCACAGTCATTCACGATTCATTGTGCTCACATGGTACTAAACAAATTTAAACTAAGATATTTATTTGGAACTACAAAGCTGAATTTTTTTGTGTGCAATATGCATGCACTATATACTTCAATGTCTGAATGTGTATGTTTGTTGTATAGCTCCAGAGCCAACAAGGAATCCAGCAATCACTCCAAAACCACCCGGGGCTCCAAAACCTGCTAATATTCAGTCCAACTGTTCAACAGAGTCTGATGGAAGCTCCCAGAAATCTCCAGTGGTGATGAAGAAAACTGTGAATGTTCATACTGCCAGACCGCTGTCATCAGCCACAAACCAGCCGGGTGAGAAAAAACATAGTCTCCCAGTCTGCTCCGGTTTCCTGGTTTTAGCAGCATTTAATGCAATTATTTTCATTTAGCTTTCGTAAGTTTGGTTCCATCCTGTCCTAAGGATGTCTCCTTAAACACATACTCAAGGTGAGTTCTGTATATTCTTAATATTCCTGAATGAATCTAAGGGGATGTTATTTTTTTGTGCAGCTGCTCAGGAAGCTGAGAGAGCATCCTACCAGTCCAGTATTGTGCAGGAGAGACCGCCCCCTGTAGAAAGGGAGGAGCAGCGGTCTGCTGTCTACAACCCTCCACCTGCCCATCATCAGAGCGCTCCACCAGTGGACGATGATGAAGAGGCAAACAGCTACGACTCTGATGAAGCAAGTAAGACAAGCAGGGCAGTTTTTAATTAAATATTACATCTAGTTTTATTGTTTTCATTAAGCAATCCTGTTGCGTTCCATTTCATGTTGCTTGGTGTGATTTAAAGGAAGTTGGTTTGTTGTCAGAAGCTGTTACACCAATGCCATCTTTTTTCACTCTTTTTAACTAGTCAGTTACATATCTTGAGCACTTTTGATTGAACAATTGTCTCAGCAGAAGCATTTTAGTCTTTGAGTACTTCTGAATGCGATATGAGTGGTTTTTACATTTTCTGTTGTTCATGGCTGAGGCCGTTTTTCAAATGATGGAAAATAATGTTATGACTGGGCATATATTCAGATGCCCACTTTCAGCATTTGAACCCTTTAAGCTCTGAAGGTGTTAATGGTGTTAATCCACTGTTTCAGATTTTCCCAAAATTAAAGGCTTACAACTTGACAAAAACAATCAAACAAAAATAAAGAAACAAACAAGGGTTTGTGTCATTGTAAAACTTTTCCAAACTAAATTAATGATATAGATTATAATACATTCTGAGAGTCCCGGCCTTAGAAACTGCTGAAAAATCACAAAAAAAATGTTACCCACTCTTAATTTTACATGATATATCTCAGGGTGTGAATAAGGTGGCTCAAAAAAATGCTTTTGATTTGTTCCCAATCATGTCAACTGTATCTGAGATTGCTGATACTCTGTGTTGATACGACAAAGCAATCAAAAGTTATAACATTACAAAAAGAATGTATCATAGTGTCCAAAAACATCTCCAAACAAATAAAACATAATAATTGTACATAAGAACTAATTACACATGCAATCACAACAATGACTAAAGGTTTGTATGGCATGCAGACATGATATTAGCAATGAGATTTTACAGAATGAGTTTCATTCTGTGCCGTTTGAGTTATCATTGAGTCAGTGTTTTTGGCGCCATCTCCTGGTGGCCATATGTAATATTGTGATTCCGTGTGGATTATCTAATGATCTTTGCATCTGATTACCTTGTGTGTGGGCTCCTTTGAAAGGTAATCACTTCCTCTAAGTTATGGTGTGTGATATTTTATGTTCCGTTTGTGAAGTTATAAGCAAAATGCGGCATATAAGAAACACCAACATGTTTGTCAAAGATATATACTCCGATATTACTCGCTATATTTTGGTCTGTGAGTAAAACAAATAGGCTGGTTGTATTCTACTCTTTGAGAGCTTTCCAACAACATATAACACATGGATATTTGATGAGACTGATGTTTTTACTGATTGCAATAATATGTACAGAGCAAACTTATTATAAATTATCAAAACACTTCTGATTTGTCAGAATCAGTTTTGGTCATAATGCCTACATCATTGTAATGTAGAGCTTCTAAACATTTGATACCTATTTTGTGTTGGTCAAGAGTGTAGTTATTAATATTTTGATGATTAATTTTTTTCTCGTGGGCCTGCCGGGTCCAACCAAGCATATTCTCATAGCGCTTTAAACTAGAAAATCCTCATCAGAATTCAAATGAGTCGCACACATTTTGTGGTCTGCACCGCGATATCGATGGAAGACTGTTGACACGCGTGCTCTAGAGATACAGTAGGTTAGAGCAGATCAGATCAGTGTGAAAATTAGGCTTTAATTGCCCCACAAAGATATTGTGTTGCAGTTTAGAAGCATATTTAGCACTTATAATGCTTCGAACACAAGATTCAAATTACATTCGCTTCGGCAGCCCTAACGTGTTGCTTGGATGGTCGCCGAATTGTTTTTTAAATGGAGGGAGAAGAAACACTGGACTAAAGGTTTTATTTTTTTCTCCAGACCTCTATGTGGCAACTTATATGTGGGATCTTCCTCACAGTGAGACACCAAACTTAAAATATGAGGAACACAATCATGTCTTCATGCTTTTGTGACAGATGAGTTTCAATGAGAGATGGAAACTGACTTGTATCTTGTCAATACCACAATGACTGGATTTTCACTTAAAAACTGGATTTTTGCTCCTTGTTGAATTCAGTTATTTAAAATGAGCTAATTTTAATAATTTAATTTAATTGCATGCAAATGTAATTAAATTTGATTAAGTTAATTATAAGTTTTGTTGTGTTGTTTGTCAAAAATATGGATACAAATGTCTGGAAAGAAATGTTTATGGGCAGTTTTACCCATCATTGGAAGTTAGAGGGGACCTATTATGCAAATTGACTTTTACATGGAGTTTGTACATACATACATACTTGGGACTCAAGATGGCGGCGAGTATGGCTGCTGCATTGCGAGCTCCGACACAACACTGCAGTTTATTGTTTGTTTTGTTTACAGTTTTTCATTTTTTTTTGGTCTTGGATGTTGTCTGCCTTATTGTGTACGACAGACAAACGCTTTTGGACATTGGTTCAGCAATTACATACCGAAAACCGGACTTCAAATTCCTCAATGCTGAACCGCTGTTTACAAACACGCCAGCGGAGCCTTTGTCTGGGCTGCCCGGCCACGGAAACGCAGAAGGAAAAGAGGAAAAAGAGCCGGCGTTCTCATCAGAGTAAGACGTCGCGCAAATCGACCCCCGCTACCCAGTATACTCCTGGCAAACGTTCAGTCTCTGGACAACAAGCTCTGCGAGCTGAGAGCGCGGATCTCTTTCCAACGAGAGACGAGGGATTGCTGCGTTATCTGCCTTATAGAAACCTGGATGTCTGTGGAGATTCCAGACTCGGCCATCGAACCCGTGGGGTTCTCCGTGCACCGAGCGGACAGAGCGAAAGACCTCTCAGGTAAAAGCAGAGGTGGAGGTGTATGTTTTATGATCAACAAATCGTGGTGTGATCAGAGGAATGTACATTTTATCAGGTCTTTCTGCTCTCCTGATCTGGAATATCTCATGCTTCTGTGTCGACCATTCTGGCTACCGAGGGAATTCACAGCGGCCATTATCACAGCTGTGTACATCCCCCCACAAGCCGACACAGCCCGGGCACTCAAGGAACTGTATGGGAGTATAAGTCAGCAGGAAACCGCGCACCCTGAGGCCGCGTTCAATGTTACTGGGGACTTTAACAAAGCCAATTTTAAAACAATAGCACCAAAATACCACCAACATATCAGCTTCAACACACGAGGGGACCGGGTTTTGGACCATTGCTATTCTCCTTTCCGGGATGGCTACAAATCCCTCCCCCCGCCCACCATTTGGCAAATCAGACCACTCTTCCGTTCTGCTTCTGCCCGCTTACAGGCAGAAACTGAAACGGGAAGCAGCCACCCTCAGAACGATCCAGTGCTGTTTGGACCAATCAGACTCTGCGCTACAGGACTGTTTTGATCACGTGGACTGGGAAATGTTCCGGTCCACCTCTGTTGACGACATCAAGGTTTGCGCTGATAGCATAACGTGTTTCATCAAGAAGTGCGTAGAGGACGTTGTGCCAACCAAAACAATACGGATCTACCCCAACCTGAAACCATGGGTTAACGGCGATGTTCGCACGGCACTTAGTGCACAGACCTCGCTTTTAATTCTGGGATCGTGGAGGAGCGTAAACAAGCCAGTTATGCCCCCAGCCAAAAGCCAGTACAGGCACAAAATTGAAGGACAGTTCAACACCTCATCTCTAGAAGTATGTGGCAGGGAATTAACATCATCAGGTGGTTAGAATGGGCAGCAACATCACCTCATCACTGACCCTCAACACTGGAGCCCCGCAGGGCTGTGTTCTCAGCCCACTCCTGTATTCCCTGTACACACATGACTGTGTGGCAACACATAGCTCCAATGCCATCATTAAGCTTGCTGATGATACGATGGTGCAAGGTCTAATCACTGACAAAAAATCCACCCACTTCTCTTTCTTATATTTCTATTCATCAAAAACAGTGTGTCAAAATGAACGGTTTTCATTTCTGCTCTAAAGCGATGTCACGTTAGAGCAGGCCACGGCCACAACTGGTGACGGCCTCCACCCTATTATCATAGATCCTCCCCTGAGTGAGCTACACACAGTCCGACATTTTTTTTCCGCGCTGGAGCAGTTACAGTGAGAAGAATAATGTCTCATTAGTGTTCTGTTGTTGCTGTAAAAGTGAACATAAGAGACTTCATGTCCCGGTATCAGAGCCACTGAAAACGCAGTGAACAAATTTTGTTTTTGAAGGAAATGTGCCCCAAAACATATGAAATTTGTGTGTGTTTGTGGAAATAATTTTATACCAGACTGCTTTGTGAATGAGTGTCAATATAAAACAGGATGTTTGCAAATGGCCTTTCTGAATGTGCTTGTTAGCTGATTCCACGGCTAATGCAGCTAAAGTTAGCATTGTCTCTGACTGTATTCACAGAGACCAGAGCTATGTTGGGGGTTGGGAGTAGCAGCTCATTTGCATTTAAAGAGACACACACCAACAGCGTGTTTTTGATTCCACCCAAAAAGAGGCATTTACAACATGGTGTAATAAATGATCCGTGGGGTATTTTGAGCTGAAAGTTCACAGACACATTCTGGGGACACCTGAGACTAATATTACATCTTGTAACAGGGGCATAATAGGTCTCTTAAATAAGACAGTCCTGTCTTATGTCAAAGATGTTGAGTACTTTATTCAGATAAATTCCCTCTTTCCACCACTTTTTTAAAATCTAACATCACAATTGTTTTTTTTATTACCATTTTTTTTTGTAGTCTGCACCATTACATTAAGGCTTGTACCTCGCCTGGAATTTCAATTAGAATATGTGTGCAGCTATAAATAGCTTTTGGTTAATCATTTCATTTTTGTCTCCCTGCACTGCCGAGCAAAAGATCGCTTTGATCTCATCTACTTCTGTGAAGTTCACTATGATGCAGCAGTGCATCTGTACACAGACTACAGAACTGGACACATTTACAAATGCATTGACGAAGCACCTAAATACACAGTGCGCAGAATTAATTAACTACCACAGACTACAAACCACAACTGCATCACATGACAGCCTTTCTATTACAAAAGCTGAAGACATTCTAATCTTGATTTGACACACATATACACTGACGGCCAAAAGTTTGGAATAATGTACATATTTTGCTGTTTCTGAAGGAAATTGGTACTTTAATTCACTAAAGTGGCATTCAGCTGATCACAAACTATAGTCAGGACATTACTGATGTAATAAACAGCACCATCATTATTTGAAAATAAAAGTCATTTTTGATCAAATCTAGATTATCCTAGAGCAATAATGCTAAATTGCTAATTTGGTACTAGAAAATTACTTTCCATTATATCAAAGGCACTATAGGGTGGTTTTAACGTAACCTGTCAAGAAAATGTCCTGGTCATATTGAACTCCTAATAAATACAAAATAAATAAAGAAAATAAACTAACTGCACCAAACTTTGTATTGACATTTAAAAAAGACTTATGGCACGATGACATCATAATAGCTTGTTATGTAAAATAAAGAGATCTTTATAATTACAGAGGAGGCTGCATTTATGAAAATACACAGAAATATTAGTTCACACTTTACATATATCTTATAAATGTATATGTCAGAATTGTCAAAGTTCTGTGATTGTATTTTGTGGTGAGCATGAATGTAATGTAATGAAGATTGAGAGATATATTTCTGTTGAAAAGCCTGTTGTATCATATTTGATACATGGATTTCAAAGAGGGATTTTCAATTAAATAATATACACATTTTTAACCAAGCACAAGTTGCTAATATTCAGCAAATACTCATTTTAAAATATCAGTAACAATATAATCAATACTGCCACTTACTTATAATCTGTCATTTATCCCAACATAAGAGTTACTTTTTATACAAGTCTGCCATTGTTTTAAACAGATCAATATACACATTGAAACCACTTTTTTCCACAAATAACCACTAGATGGTGCCATAAACCATACAAACACTGATTTAATAAAAAAAAAAAAAAAAAATTGTATAGGACCAGGACATTTTCTTGACATGTTTTATGGGAATTATCCCATAACATCATGTCTAATGATCTAAAACAAATTTAATCAAGCTTAAAACATAACTAAACAATTATTTATTAAGTGCAAGGCTTATTTATTGCTAGGGATGAAGTCATAAGTTTTAAAAACTGGACAAAACACTCTGAGGTGTCAATTAATATAGTAGAAAGACGTTTGACCAATAAACGATCTAAATGTCACAGATTGACCTTTTGGCTGAATAAGAAAACCCCACAAAGCTGCTGTTGCTGGGTTTTAAAGTCTAGTGCGACCACAATAATCTGTGATGCATTATGTGATGAGTGTAAATGTGACAGTGTATCCCATGGTGGGGATATGGAACTGCACCGACCCATTTTTGTTTTATTATTGGTTGTGTAATATTCCATTTTTCTTTTGGGGTTTCAGGAATGGTTGTCTGAATGATCATATATTGAAAATCATACTTCCTTTTCCCTGTAGCAGCGGTGGGATTATCTCTTTAATCCTGCTTCTCTAGTTTTCGTAGAGTTGTTTGGCTGTTTTATTTTTATTTCTCAATAGTACTTAACTGTACACATGATATAAGTACAACATATGCAGTATTTAAAAAAAATATATAGAATAATAATAACAATTAGATTATATTAATTATCAATGTTTGAAATGCTACAAATACGAATTTGTATTTAAATGTTTCATCATATTTTATAAACAAACTTTTGAAAAACACACTTTCACAGAATGCTCTAATTGACTTAATATATTGTACAGCTGTCCGACACCTTTGTGTGTTTTTCTTTCTGTTTAAGTTCTTTATTAAAATATTATTTATATTGTCAAGCCGTTTCCCGCCGCCTCCTTTCCATTAATACCTTTACACTGGTGCCGATTGCATGATAAGGAGGACATGGTAGGCGAGTTGCTCCACTCACAGTTAAGGATTTTTAATGAACACACTGCAGCGCTTACAGCTGTACAATAACAGCTCTTCAGGTTCACAATAAAAATTCTTCAGGTTCACAATAATAATAACTCTTCAGGATCCAACTCTCTCTCTCTGTCCCACTGCAGTCTCCTGTCAGCCTTTATCCCTCTCTGAGGCTTGATTAGTCTCATTAGGGGCCAGGTGTGAAGCATCACGTCCTGGCCCTGCCCTCCGCCCTGTCACATTATTCCAATCCATAAATAGAAAGGAATTTTGCCCAACCCTGAAATGTATACATTACACCGATCAGCCACAGCATTAAAACCACTTGCCTAATATCATATAGGTCTCCCTTGTGCCACCAAAACAGCTCTGAACCGTCAAGGCATGGACTCCACAAGACCTCTGAAGGTGTCCAGTGGTATCCGCACCAAGATGTTAGAAGCAGATCCTTCAAGTCCTGTAAGTTGTGAGGTGGGGCCTCTATGGATAGGACTTGTTGGTTCAGCAAATCCCATAGATGCTCAATCAGATTTAGATCTGGGAAATTTGGAGGCCAAGACAACTCCTTGAACTTGCTTGGTGCCTTGGGCACCCATGGGTCTGTCACTGGTTCATCGGTTATCCTTCTTAGGACCACTTTAGGTAGGTACTAACCACTGCATACTGGGAACACCCCAAAAGACCTGCCATATTGGAGATACTCTGATCCAGTCGTATAGCCATATAATTGTCAAAGTAGTTCAGATCCATACGCGTGCCCATTTTTCCTGCTTCCAACACATGAAATTCAAGAACTGATTGTTCACTTGCTGCCTAATATATCCCACCCCTTGACAGGTGCCATTGTAATGATATCCCAGCAGAGGCACAGTAGGCATCTTCTGTTTTATATCTCTCCTCAATGATTTTCAAGTGCATGATTAAGCTCATCCACATTCGCAATGTCCGTCAGAATGGAACTGATGTGAGGGACTTCGCATGTGGCATTTGATTGCAGTGGACGAGCTGGACTATGATGAGATGGATCTCAAAGAGGTTTATAACATCTGCCTTGATCAACCTCTCAGTCAAATGGAGACGGAGAAGCTGGGGCTGGGACTTTTTGACCACCTTTACGAGTGCAGGGAGTCTGCCCAGGATCCAGGAGTGATTTCCATACCAGGAGGGATTCCATTGTTCCTCCCTCAACAAGCCCAATCCCCAGTCCTCCTATGACCCGTAAACGGAGGAGGAGGAAGAATGGGTCAGCTACAGCCCCCTGCTCAAGGCTGCTGCCAACCAACAGGAGGCGGAGGAGGCCACTGCTGACTGCTAGGAGGCCGTTCCCACTGCAGTGATTCCGATTGTCCAGGGGAGGAGAAGAAGGAAGCTGAGTAAAGCATCCATTCACAGTCACTGCCAGCATTCCCAGCCACAGAGGCCGTTTCCCAGTCGCTGCCAGTGCTCACAACCCCAGCGAACAGTTCAGGCTCACGTGCAAGGAAGAGGCGAGAAACCGGCTTGACATACAAATACCATGTGTGTCACATTCCTCCCTCGTTCTTTCAGGCTGGGGACCTCCGGCCTGACATACATCCCCTGTGGGGGGGGGCCCTCCTGCGCGGTCTGCTGGCGGGTCATCCCCATCAACCTGGACGAGGGAGGGGGCAAGGGGAGGGAAACAACAATAATTAAAACAGTGTGGGCACTGAGCAGTACCTCCCCTCCCAAAAACACCATAATTTAAAAAAGAGGGAAAAGTCCAACGCAGAGCGGCAGTGAGAGAGAGAGGAGAGAGAGAGATAAAAATAAAAAAAAAACCTTGCCGGTTCTCTGATGTGCCATAGCTCGTTCCTCAGCCACTTCTCCACCCTCTACAGAATGACAGCCGCGCCTCTCCGGGCGGATCCGAGGCAGTCCTCCAGCCCCTGGCGGACGGAACGTCCCGCCGCGTTCTCGGGGAGCCGAAGGGGACGAGGAAGAGGCGAGAAACCGGCTTGACATACAAATAAAGGTTTAATGTAAAACTCAAAAGACAAACACATAAGACGACGGACATGTCCGTAATGATCTCTCTCTCTCGTACGTCCTCCGCAATTGGCCTTTAACCCTCTCGGAGGCTTGATTAGCCTAATACGGGACCGGGCGTGTTGAGTCACAACCCGGCCCCGCCCTCCACCGTGCCACACTGTCCAGTTCCCCATGTTCATCAAGTCTGTCCAGTTCCTCGAGTCTATTGATGAGTCTGTCCAGTTCCCTGTGGCTGTCGACGAGCCTGTCCAACCCCAGTGACATTCAATGATAGGACACAGCACACAGCCCTGTGGTATGCTAGTGTTCAGAATGAGGGAGGAGGAGGTATGATTGTCAAGCCTGACAGTCTGTGGTCTGTTAGTTAGAAAGTCCAATGTTCAGCTGCAGAGGGAAGTGGTAATGATCAGTGATCTTACAGATCAGCTTGGATGGGTATAATAAAATAAAGTTATTCTTTGATGTAATGGAATATTGTGTTTGTTTGCAGCAACTCTTGGAGCACTAGAGTTCAGTTTACTTTATGATCAAGGCAACAACAGCCTCCACTGCAGTATTATCAGAGGAAAGGTAACTTAATATATTTGACCATATTAATGTTTGAACTCACTGTTTTGAAAACATCTAAACAAACTCTAAAACACAGTTCTTTTTAACACTATATTCTTGTCCATTGTCTTTGTGGGTGACTGTGTTATATGTTATAGAATATGTTATATAATATTATACTATATGTACGTATTTAAATGTGCTCCATTTTCTCTTTTTAACAAATTTAGCATTGCTCTGTTGAGTGTGTTTCATATGTATTTGAAAGTCTAAACTCCTTCATAATGAAAACCTAAGTCAAATTGTAAGTGTATATTTATACATGTTTGTAAAAATACAGAGTTTAAGATTTTATTTTAAAGTAATAGTTCACCCAGAAATGAATATTCTGTCATAATTTACTTACCCTCATGTCATTCAAAACCTGTTTAACTTTCCTTCTTTGGAACATTAAATAAAAGTGAATTTTTCAAAGAATATCCTGGTTGAATATCCCATGTTTATGCTTTTTGTATAAAGAAAACAGATGGGGACTAGGTCTGTACATTTTTGGGTGAAGTCTTCCTTTAATTACAGTGTCAATAAAAAGTATGTGAGCCCTTTGGAATAAGCTGTTTTTCTGCATTAATTGTTTATAAAATGTGATCTCATCAAACACAATGTGCTTAAGCTAACAACACACAATTATAATCTGTCATGTCTTTATTAAACACATCCCATTAAACATTCACAGTTTAGGTTGTAAAATGTATGTGAACACCTAGGCTAATGTTGTCAACAAAAGCTAATTAGAGTAAGAATTTGGCAAACCTGGCGAGATTAGAGCTACTTTGACTTATTGCTTTTTGCACTCAAACATTTTGAGTTTGCTATTCGCAAGAAACATTTGCTGATGTGGACTATGCCTCGCATAAAAGAGATCTCAGAAGACCTATGCTCAAGAATTGTTACTTTGCATAAATTTGGAAAGGGTTACAAAGTTATCTTGAAGAGCTGAGATATTCATCTGCCCAAAATTAGACAAATTGCCCATAAATGGAGGCAATTTAGTACTGTGGCTACTCTCTGTAGAAGTGTTCGGTCAGCAAAGATGACTCAAAGGACACACTGCAGAATGCTCAATGAGGTAAAAAAATAACCCTTGAGTGACAGCAAAAGACTTGAAGGAATCATTGGAACTGGTTCACATCTTTGTTCATGAGTCTCCTATATGGAAAACATTTCCATGGTGTTCATGGCAGGACACCACGAAGGAAAAACATTGCGGCTAACTGAAGTTTGCCAACGACCATATTGACAATGCTACCAAAATGTTTTGTAGAATGATGAAACTATGAATAAATGAAAAATGAATACCCAAGTTAATCAAGATATCCTACAGGATAATGTCATGATGGCTGTGCGGCAGCTAAAGCGTAGTATAAGTTGAATGATACATCAGAGAATATATGCTACAGAATGGCTTCAAAATAAGAAAATCCCCCTTTTGGAGTGGCCCAGCCAGAGCCCAGACCTTAACCCAATAGAGATGCTGTGGAATGACCTCAAGAGATCCGTTCACACCAGACATCCTCAGTATATGGCTGAACTGAAGCAGTTCTGTATGGAGGAATGGCCCAAAACTCCTTCTGAACATTGTGCAGGTCTAATCCGCATCTACCGGAAATGCTTGATTGAGGTTATTGCTGCCAAAGGAGGATCGACCAGTTATCACAGTTGTTTTTCATCAAAGTCACAAATATAGACAAATACAATGTGTTTAAGCTAACAACACACAAACAATTATAATATTTCATGTCTTTATTGAGCACGCTCCATAAAACATTCACAGTTCTGTGGAAAAGAAGTGTACTCTTGGATTTAATTTTTATGACCAAATTAATGCAGAAAACCGCCTAATTCTAAAGGGTTCACATGCTTTTTTCTAGCTATTGTACATTGCACTGTGCACAATCTATGTGTTATTGTGACATCAAATCTTGATAAAAAAAAATATATTATATATTTTCTTTTTCTATTAGGGTTTAAAGCCAATGGATTCTAATGGACTAGCAGATCCATATGTTAAACTGCATCTGTTACCTGGTGCAAGTAAGGTGAGTGTTTTTAATATAGTACTTAATTTAAAACTCTTCCTATTATATTTGAATGATCAAATATTAATAATTAAATATCATGTTGTAACTGTTCAATGAAATGAGGGAGGCGGCAATCCCAACTTTATTTATACAAAATAAAACACGTTCGCTTAGAGCACAACGGTGAAGCTTCAATTTAGAACCCTTGCCTCCACATACACTCACTGCCCGACTCAGTCCAAGGAACCATCCGGACTGCCCTCCCCCCTTCCCTTTCTGGAGAGGAAGTCCACGACAGTCATCTGCGCCCCCTGACTGTGGACCACCTCGAACTTAAATGGCTGGAGTGCCAGATACCAACGGGTGATATGTGTGTTGGCATCCTTCATGCGGTGGAAACACTGGAGCTGGGCATGGTCGAGACAGAGGGCGAATGCTCGTCCCAACAAATAGTAGTGGTGATTGAGGGCTGCCCATTTGATGGTCATCCACTCCTTCTCTATTGTGCTGTGCTTACTCTCTCTCATAGAGAGCTTCCAACTAATTTACAGCACCGGACACTCATCCCACTCGACCACATCGGACAGTACAACACCCAGCCATCTAATGCGTCCATCTGGAAAACAAAAGGGAGTGAGAAGTCAGGGGAATGCAGAAGTGGCCCACCACAAAGTGCAGCTTTTACCTGCATGAATGCGTGTTGGCATGACTCCATTCACTGGACTGGGTCTGGAGCTCCCTGTGTAATGAGATCAGTCATCGGGCTGATCCGAATAATTAGGAACAAACCTTCGATAATAGCCAGCCAGCCTCAGGAAATGTCTCGCCTTCTTTTTGGTCTTGGGTCGCGGGCAGGTCGCAATTGCTGTGGTTTTATCAATTTGGGGCCACACCTGACCGTGACCCAAGTGGAACCCTAGATACCGTACCTTCACCCAACAAACTGTGCACTTCTTGTTTGCCGTGAGTCCCGCTTGTCTCAGCGATCTCAGAACAGCCCTCAGATGCTGCATGTGCTGCTGTCAATCATTACTTTAAATAATGATGTCATCCAAATAGACAATATAATATTGTGTGGCCTGAGGACACTGTATATAAGACGATGAAGCGTATCCGGTGCCCCAAACAAAGTGAATGGAAGGGTCACAAATTGATGTAAACCAAACGGTGTTGAGAAGGCCATTTTTTCACGGGACATTGGCGTTAAGGGGATCTGCCAATATCCCTTTGTCTAATCCAGTGTCAAATAAAAGTGAGCCACGCCCAACTGATCGAGCAGTTCATCAATACTCTGCATTGGATACACATTAATATTTGACACCGTGTTGACTTTCCTGTCCCCTGAACATTATCGTAACAGTCAATACAGGATAATCATGAATATCCCTGTGCGCACACCTCACTTTCACCCGATTATTTGTGTCCAAAGCCCCGTTTTGTACCAAGCATTGATGAATGGAGGTTTGATTACAACCTGAATGCACCAAGGCTTGGTATGTACTCCCCTTGACACTAACCTGCACTGGATGAAAAGAGGGAAGAGATGGGGTTTGTTGGCACACAGGGAGACAGGGGAAAGGGTATGGGACAAGTCGGCCCACGAATACGCCACCAGATGGTCTTCCACACTGGACTGGACACACTTGGCCATCCCCTTTGGCAGCTGGGAGACAAGCACCACCAATTGATGATGTCATTAGCGTGTCCTCCTTGGCCAGCACCCACCACTGACAGACGTCACAGAGCTGCTGAGCAAAGGCAAACGGGCAGCCAAACTCACTCAGCATCAAGGAGCGGAAACACTGGCAGTGTTCTTCTGGGCTGCAACTGACCCGTTGCAGGATGGACTTCTTGGAAATTGTGGTCCAGGAGGTTGGCGACCGGAAGTTGGCTTCCCCGGTCAGCAGTGGTAGAAGATGTACTTCCCATTGCTCCTGCGGCCATTTCTGGGCTTTGGCCATCTTGAGGCCCCATTTTCGTGAGCAACATGTGAGGATTCGCTGCTGCCGGTGTCATACTTAATGTAAAACTCTTCCTATTATATTTGAATCAAATATTAATAATTAAAAATCATGTTGTAACTGTTCATGCAACCTCCTCCTGGGGCACTAAGCTCCACAGCACCTACCGTTTGTCCTTCTGGGCCCGAAGGAGCACCTCAAAACACTGGGACCTACTCCAGGGACCTGAAGACTACCTTCAGTGGTGATGACTCCATGGCAGCGTATCCTTCTTCCTCTTTTCCCATGTTTCGGCACAAGTTTAACTGGTTCAGTGAAATGAGGAAGTGATTCCATCTCAGAAATATCACTTTTTATTGATGCAAAATAAAACATGTTCACTTAGAGCCCAACGGTGAAGCTTCAATTTAATGGCAGCGGCCATCACACAACAGCCTTTCAGCTGGGCTCACTCTGAGGACTGGCCCCTTTTATATCCCGTCTCTTACTGTGAACACAGAAACAAGCAATTACAAGCAATTCATCTCAGGTGAGAACTCTTACCGCTTACTCTCTTTCCTGATGAATGCTTGACCATGCCCTCGCCTCCACACATGTATATAATGTTGATTCAAGTAATAATTCTAAAATATTTTTTTTTTTAAAGTACAAATATTCAGTGTAGTCTCTCAATTATTATGATGTCAAAAAATGACATCCATAATAATTAGAATTATTTCCAAACCAAAATGTTAAATAGATTTAGATGGAGTTTAGCATGTCACATCACAGTCAGCTATGCATTTGCTTTAGTTAATAAATATAGAACTTTCTACAGTACTTTAATACATCTAGAAAACTCAGTGGTTCAGTTTTACTTTATTTTACAGCATTCATATCTAGTTAATCAATGAGGTTCTTTGTTTCCAATGCAGTCAAATAAATTACGCACTAAGACTCTTCGGAACACTCGTAATCCGGCCTGGAATGAGACGCTGGTTTATCACGGACTGACAGATGATGATATGCAGCGCAAGACCCTCAGGTTACAAGACCCACACTACACTGTACTTTTGCACCTTTTCATAATATTAATATTATACTATTATTAATGTCACATTTAAGCTAAATACAATTCAATACCGCAGGTGAAAACAGACTCAAAAAGTTGCACAAACAGAAGGTAACTGACCAAAATGACCTTTATCTCCACATATACTGCTGTGATAAAAGTGTCAATTCAAATACACATGTGAGACTCGTTTACTAAATCAACGCCACACTGAAAAACATTATAAGTAAGATTCACTTCATTTTCAGTTCTCAAGTTTTTGCACACAGTTTTTCTAAGTAAATTGTAATGCTATAAAATTAAGTCAAGTCTACTTAATTTCATGACATAATACTGATTGAAGTGAGAGAGTAAATTTAACTTAAACATTTAAGTAACTTAAAGAATTTCTGCTTTACATGTTTAACAAAGCAAAATCTTTCAAAGTACCCCCTGGAAAAAACAAGTGATTTTAAACTTAAAACTGTTATTATTATTTATGTTGTTGCAGATTATCAGTCTGCGATGAAGACAAGTTTGGTCACAACGAGTTTATCGGCGAGACCAGAGTTGCCCTGAAGAAACTCAAGTTCAATCAGAAGAAAAACTTTAACGTGTGTCTAGAGAGAGTTGTACAGGTGAGTCCTAAACAATTTTACACGTATACACAGAAACACCTGACACTGCAGCTGAATATATAATCATATCAAATATATAGGCAAACATTTCTGCCTTTTTTATATAGACGAAGAGAACATCGACTGCTGGTGGTGCCCGAGGAATCGCCCTCTATGAGGATGAGGTAAATGATTATATCCTTAAACTTGTACAGTATTAATAGTGCATTAGCAAAATAATGCAAACACCTAACAATAAGAGATCATCTACCGAACTGACCCATTAAACGCTCTTGGCACTTACAAACCTCAGTAGGTGCTCAAGGGGGCGATAGAGTTACCTTCAAATATCTGTTCCATTAAAACAGATCTATTCCTCTGTCATGTTAATAGTTGACCTGAAAGACAAAACTGACAGTCAGTTAAACACAAAAGGCCCATGCAAGATATATATATATATATATACACAAAGTTAATTTTTTAACTGTGTTTTTGTGTATGTTTGTCTCTCTAGTCGGGGAAGGATGGAGGTGAGCAGGAAGAAAGAGGTCGTGTGCTGATATCCCTCATGTATAACACTCAGCTGGGTCGTCTCATTGTTGGCGTCATACGCTGTGTGCACTTAGCCGCCATGGATGCAAATGGATACTCTGATCCTTTTGTCAAAATGTGAGTCTATCTTGATTAAACCCAATGCACCCCTAAACCTAACAAAAATGAACCATGAGTTTACTACAGTATCAACAAGGTATTTTGTAGTGAAATCATAGTGACTACACAATTAAATGTGGATACTATATTAACACCATATTACTGTCGTAAAATCATTGTTAATTGCATTAAAACTATGAATTGATTCCAAAAAACATGGTTGCTATAATATTACCATATTAAAACCAGATCAAACCTTCTCTCAACACCCCGACCTTCACTGCGACCAAATCTCTGCTATATATATTCATTTTTATGTATTGTTATAAGTAGTATTAAAGGAAATATTAATAATGGAGACAGGAAACAGGATAGGAAAAAGTGGGAATCGAACCCGGGTGTCTGCACAAGAAAAGCACATATTACCGCTTACGCTTCACGACCGCGCGCAACATCGTTTGACATCCAATTTTCGTGAGAGCGCTTATTGCAAGTGCAGTTTTCGTGCCAGCACAAGTGGGCATGGGTGAGAGTGTTTGCGGTACTGTGGGTGTATTTTATGTTAACAAAGAGGCGCAAAGTGCAATTTGTGGTTTTGCTAAAGAATACTGTATGTCATTGCGTGAAGACATTTCAATACCACCAGGGCTGGACTGGGAAGAGAAAACGTGCCAGGATATTACATATCAACCGGCCCAACCGGGGGGGGGGGGGGGGGGGGGGGGGGTGTTCGCTCTCCTTTTCTGCATATCAAGGTGGCGTTTTGCATAACGCGACGGCTCATTTAAGCTTAACGCGGCCCATTCGGCCCGTTCAGCGGCTGACCCATCGACCCGCTCGGTTCTTCCGATGGCCAGTCGGCCCCTGAACGGCCCAAAAATGTGTCTGCCCACCAGGGAAATGCCCAATATTCCAGATTACCAGTCCAGCCCTGAATACCACCTCTTAACTCTGCTCTGTTCCTGCATTTACACTGTGGAGATTTCACCAGCAGGTGCTAATAAAACTCATGAACAAATTCTGAATGTACAGAACATCAAATTCTGTCCTTGATGAGCGCTGTCGAAGCCATTTGTTGAAACAAAAAAATATGAGATTTCTGTTCAACTTTAGAGGTCATGGTTTACAGTTATTATTATTATTTTATTGTTTTGTTTATATGCATTATTATTGTATTTATGATTACATTTTGATTAGTAATTTTCCACCTGTTGTCATAGTGATTTTTAAGTCACCGCAAGAGAAGAAGCTGGAGAGGGTAAAATGTTTGGATTTTGTATATTTTTTTTAACCA
Organism: Moxostoma hubbsi; assembly: GCA_032164185.1. Taxonomy (NCBI): domain Eukaryota; kingdom Metazoa; phylum Chordata; class Actinopteri; order Cypriniformes; family Catostomidae; genus Moxostoma; species Moxostoma hubbsi. Next base: position 58,619,327 of record JAVLUX010000003.1, read on the forward strand.
CTTAATTATTTTTATTATATTTTCGTTTCACCATCCAAAGACATGCAGGCTAGGTTAATTGATGTCTCCCAAAAAATTGCCCTAGGTGTGGATGTGAGTGTGAATGGTTGTCTGTCTATGTGTGGCCCTGCGATGGACTGGCGACCTGTCCAGGGTGTACCCCGCCTTTCGCCCAATGTTAGCTGGGATAGCCTCCAGCCCCCCCGCGACCCTGTACAGGATAAGCTGTTGACGATGGATGGATGGATGGATGGATGGATATTTTCATTTCATTTGAAAAGTTATTTGAATTTAGAAATATTTTTGGTTTAATTTTCGTGTTTCGTAATATTTATTACATTTTTCAAAATCAAAATCGACCTGTAGAAGTGAAGTGTGTGCAGATACAATCACTAGATGAAAATGATTAATAATATTTAATTTAATGGAGTGAACATCCAAATTCTGATGAGAATCACATTTTTCATGCATATAAAAGTAGCACGTGTCACTGTCATAGAAATATTTCGGACGTTCATCAAGGACGCAGTTAATGCACAAAAGAACATCATTTTCTATTCTTCTAATTCATTGCATACAGTCCATTTACACTAGTCACTGTCTTTGTTTACATCGCTGGTGCTAGAGGGAATGGACTATATAATAGGACGTAGATGCAGGAATAACCGGAGAAGAACCACAAAGTTTAATTTTACTTGACCCATCCCATGTGCGTTGTGCAGGCGATATTGTCAAACCCACTTGCGCCTAGACTTGGAGCATTCTTGCACGAAAATACCAAAACTTCATGGCCATGCCCACTGACTTTGCGCTTATGACTTGAGCGTTACATTTATATAGAGTTTTTCTGACACTACACACAAAGCACTTTACACAGTGAACAGGGGACTCTCCTCAACCACCACCAGCGTGCAGCATCCATATGGATGATGTGTCGGCAGCCATAGTGCAGCAGGAGAGAGTAGAGTGATATAGCCAATTCGTGGATGGGGATTATTAGGAGGCCATGATTGAAAAGCACCAATGGGTGGAATGTAGCCAGGACATCAGGGTTACACCACTTCTCTTTTCAAGAAGTGCCCTGGGATTTTTAATGACCACAGAGAGTCAGGACCTTGGGTTAACATCTGAAGGACAGTGCCTTTTTACAGTATAGTGTCCCCATCATTATACTGGGGCATTAGGACCGACAGACCGCAGGGTGAGCACCCCTACTGGCCTCCCTAATACCTCCAACAGCAACCTTAGTTTTCCCAGAAGGTCTCCCATCCAGGAACTAACCAGGCTCAACCCTGCTTATCTTCAGTGGGCAACCGGTCTTGAGCTACAGGGCGATGTGCTATTTATGCCTAGTGCAAATAGTCACTCCGTTATATATTATATTCATATTAAAATAGCTAGAAATCGTAGTTTGAAATATACTACCAATTAAAGGTTTGGACACACCTAATCATTCATAATTATGACTTTTCATAGTTTTTATGAAGTCATAAAAACTATGAAATAACATAATTTTGCACAGAACATTTTTGTGGTAATCAATATTATGCCGCAAATGCTGTTGAATGAGCTGAACTTGTATTGAACTTTGAATATTCCTTTAATAAGAGTTATTTACACAGTTTAGGGGGCGGCTGTGGCTCAGGTGGTAGAATGGGTCGGCCACTATTTTCAGAGTTGGTGGTTCGATTCCTGGCCCACACGACTCCACATGCCGAAATGTCCTTGGGCAAGACACTGAACCCCAAGTTGCTCCCAATGGCAGCTCTGCCACCATTGGTGTATGAATGAGACAGTGTAAAGCTGTGTGAATACCGCTAAGGTTAAAAAGGCGCTATATAAGTGCAGACCATTTACCATTTTATCCCCTGCCTTATTTTGGTAAAAGTTCAATGGTAACAAATTATAACAGGAACTTGATTATTTTTACAATGATATTATGAATGCTACAAACAAATGCATGAACATGCAAAGGCAAATTCAGTGAATGGATCATAATGCTGTATATTATTGTTTGGATGTGAATTTGTTTTCCTGTCTGATGGATATAGATGTCTGAAACCTGATATGGGGAAGAAAGCAAAAAACAAGACGCAGATTAAGAAGAAGACGCTCAACCCGGAGTTTAATGAGGTATGAACCGCGTGCGGCTGTTTGCACATATGGAGCATTCTCCTTTATGCTGTTTTCATGTTTCTTGGATGACCCCTGCTCTGTCTTATGAACTGTTTCTTCTGCAGGAATTCAGCTATGAAATTAAGCATGCAGAGCTGGCCAAAAAGACTCTCGATATCTCAGTATGGGACTATGACATCGGCAAATCCAATGATTATATAGGTAGGACCTTGGTTATGTTTTATGTTTATTATGTTTCATGGATGATCATGTAATAAAATATCGCTTCTGCATCCTCTTCTTTTCCAATCAGTGCTCTACGATTCACATTAACCCTCCTATGGTATTCGGTCATTTATGACCGTAATACATTGTCCTCATTTAATACAAAGTGTTTCCTTTATCTGAGCGGTACAAGATTTGGTGACTTTTCCACCATTTGCCATCTGAACATACAAAGGTATTGGCTTTTTCGGCTAAAATTGTCCGACCATTGAAAATTTGAATATTTAATTTTTTTTAATCTGTCACACAGTGCGTTAACACGGAGACCTAGTGTGTGTGGAGTCTTCACGCTATTCTCTGTGTCATCCACACACAACTCACCACACGCCCCACCGAGAGCGAGAACCACATTATAGTGACCACGAGGAGGTTACCCCATGTGACTCAACCCTCCCTAGCAACCGGGCCAATTTGGTAGCTTAGGAGACCTGACTGGAGTCACTCAGCACGTCCTGGATTCAAACTCACGACTCCAGGGGTGATAGACAGCGTCTTTAATTACAGCTCGTTTATGTTTCTTGATGTGAATTTTCTTGACATTATTATGCATTTACTTTGAGTTATTAATCTTTCATGTTTGAAATAAATGAATGGTAGAAAAATCACTATTCTGCATCTCCTCTTTGTAACACCATGGTCAGGTTTGATTGCGAGCATAAAAACTGACACTTCAAATCAAATTTAAAGTGCTAAACTTTGACAAATATTAGTTTGATAATGTGTAAATACATATCCAAATACAATCTAGTTGGCTGTTACATGGTACATCATCATCATCAAAAAAAAAAGGTTATACATCGGAACCTTCCGGGCAGAAATGGCCGTGAATACCAAAGGTGCCATTTTTAAATACCATAGGAGTGGTAACTGTCAAGAAGCAGAGCTTTATCAATGATTTTCAATTGCAAAACTATGTTTTAATAAGCATTTAACTGTGAATGATTAGAACGAGGCATGCTATCTTTCCGTTATTAAATGATTTAATAGCCCCAATGTTTTTCTAATATCAGGCGGATGTCAGCTGGGTATCACTGCAAAAGGAGAACGCTTGAAGCACTGGTACGAATGCCTGAAGAACAAAGACAAGAAGATTGAGCGCTGGCACACTCTTCTGAATGAAAACCAAATCTCCAGTGATTAGAGGATTCAAGCGTTCTGCATGCCTTAGACAATTCACTTCCCTGATCTGTACCTGCTCTTTTAGGTAACTAAAGTTCTCCACGGATTGCATTTCTGTGGGAAAACTGATTCCACTCGCATCCGATTGTCACCGGAGATGCTTTCAAAACGATGCCTGAAGCTCATCTGCCCATACAATTCATTCATTTTAATGTGTGCAAAAAAACAACCGCACGATGGACCTCAGTCAGGGCAGACACTATATTTAATCTGACACAAATTCAACTTTGATGCTTTGAGGATAGACGTACAGTCTGTTCAGTATGTTGCACTCTTGATTAATGCCAACAGTGTACAGCACCAATAAAATATCCACAACATTTTCAGAAAAAAACATTTTTTTTTTTTTTTTTTTATTTGAAATCAAAATTTCAGGCAAATTATCCATAGCTTATAAACTTAAAGATCATTTCTAAAAGTGAGATTTCCAACATTGTTTTTGTAATAGCCTTATTTTCAATTGCATCAAACTGAAATGGCGTCAACACTTCTTAAAGGAAAACTTACCCAAAAATGAAAATGATCATCATTTACTCACCCAAATGCCATCCAGATGTGTCTGACTTTCTTAGAAGAATTTTTCAGCTCTGTGGGTCCATGCAATGTACGTTAACGGGGTCCAGAACTTTGGAGCTCAAAAAGGACATAAAGGCGGCATAAAAGTAATCCATACAACTCCAGTGGTTTAATCCATGTCTTCAGAAGAAATCTGATAGATGTGGGTGAGAAACAGATCAATATTTTAGTCATTTTTTACTATAAATCTCTACTTTTGAACTAGCGATCTTCAACAGTTCATCTTTTGTTTTTGTTGATGTACATTCTTTGTGCATATCACCTCCTAATGCGCAGGGAGGACAATTTATAGTAAAAAATGACTTAAATATTGATCTGTTTCTCACCCACACGTATCATATCACTTCTGAAGACATGGATTAAACCACTGGAGTCTTGAATTACTTTTATGCCGCCTTTATGAGCTTTTTTGAGCTTCAAAGTTTTAGACCCGGTTGACTTGCATTGTATGGACCTACAGAGCAGAAATATTCTCCTGAAAATCATCATTTGTGTTCAGCAGAAGAAAGAAAGTCACACATCTGGGATGGCATGAGGGTGAGGAAATGACGAGAGAATTTTAATTTTTGGGTGGACTGTCCCTTTAAGGTCCATCATGTCCTTTTTAGATGTTCTCTTATCTGGCCACAGTAACATTAGGATTGAAAACCTTTTTCTTTTTAATGTTACAGCAACTGTAAAACTGCAAATATTTGGCTTGTTGTGGCATGCCTTAATATCACGTCTTTCTTGTTTAAAAAGCATTGTGAATGTTTTGCTCCTTGTAAAATAAGAGGCAGATATATAGAGAATATATAAGAGACACAAGCAGTCAAAGGTTTACATGTCATCATAGAATGTCAGGTTACATTAATTCTATAGCAAATGTGGCTTATGTTGGCTAAATAATAGTACCAGATGGCAAAATCGTAGGAAATCGTACGAGTTGGCTCATACAAAACTGTCCGCTACTACCATAGTGAAGTGTAAAACCAACCCAAACCATAAAGTCTTACCCCTTACCCAAACTGTAAACCTTGCCATAATTTGAATAGGAAAATAACTGTTGTGTACCCCGGAAAAAAACCCAAAACATATGTATATATGTATACACACACACACACACACACAGTTATTGACATACATCACTCTTTTGTTCTTACGATTTCTCCATCTCATGTGAGTTATTATGAGACTATGTTGCATTCACCTTCAAAATCAAGTCAAAGCTCGACATCTTTTACAAGAAATGCTTTGAATGATTTGAACTCCAGAGATGTTTACACAGCACAGATGATGCACGTTTAAAAGCCCAAATCAGCACATTTGAATTCACTATTATTTTGATGTGATCTGTTCAGCAAATGACACGTTTACAGTCTTCTGATGAAGACAAGCAATATTTTATGACACATCCTGTTTTCTTGCATGTGTTGCCTGGCGTTGATTGTTTTGCGTGGTACAAACAACCACTGCTTCTGGAAGCACATTTGGGGCTTTTTCACTGTACGGTACAACTCGACTTGACTCAGCTCGCTTTTTTTGTTTTTTCCACTGTGGATAGTTCCTGGTACTTTTTTTTAGTACCACCTCGGTCGAGGTTCCAAGCGAGCCGATACTAAATGTGACGTCAAAACCCTGTAGATCACTGATTGGTCGGGGAGAATCGTCACTAGCAGCGTCGCTGGATTTCCGACATGTGACATCAACCCGCTAATTTTATAGTTAGCAACAGCGATAGCAGTATCATTTGTTCACGGGACATTCGAATTGTAAAAAGAAATGGATGTGCGCCAAACCACACCGTGGCCAATAAACGAGGTGCAGACGGTCCACTCGTTAGCGATGAGCGAAACGATAAAGTCTCTCAGGAAGTGTCTCAGCTGTTGGCCGTACACCGCTACCACCGGACCTACCAACAGTGCAGGGAAAAGTTAAATAAACTTATAAGTGACTACAGAACCATCATGGAAAAGTGAAAGTGGTTCGACCAAATGGATGCCATCTAAACCGGCGAGCAATGGGAGGAAGAGAGACCTGGACATTTTGTTACGTTTACTCTACACTCTGCTTGAAAGCTTCACTTTATTTAGTCGACCAGCTACTGGAAGCTTCTAAAACAACCAGGACAATTTAACTGTTACACTTGTGTAAAATTACCATGAACAACTGCTTTATGTAGCACAATGACCTAGCAGCTAACAGCTAGCGCTCGTGTTATTGTTTTGGTCAGTTTGTGTCACGTTTAAGATGATGTCACGGCAGTAGAGGTGGTGCAACTATGACGATCTGCCTATAATCCCGCCCACGTTGAGGCGGCACTAAACTGCAGTGGAAATGCAAGCTCAGAAACGTAAAGCGAGTCGAACGTAACGTGCCGTGGAAAAGTGCCAAAGTTTCACAAACTCCTTCTGTACATGCAGCAAACAAATGTATATTCATTTATCAATTTAAAATGGAATTATAGTATATTATATTATATTATATTATATTGCCTTTATTTAAGAATTGGTTCTCACAAATTCAAAGTTTACAGAGTCTAGAGTTTGAAGTTTACAAAGTGAAATATAAACCATGTTTACTTGTTTATGGTCTATAATGTGTTAACGGGGTCGTATCATCAGGGATCACATTTTCCTTGATGTTTTGAGATAAGAGCTTGATGTAGTGACCATGAAAACATGCTGTAACTTTAGAAACCAAGGCACAACTCACCAAGCACTAGTCTCTCTCTCTCTCTTTCACAAGAAATATGAAAGGGAAATGCAATTGTAGTTAGGCTGCACAATTTATCGAAACTGTAAACAATCAACTAATCGGAAAAACTGACAGTTATAGTATTTCATTTAAAGGAATATTCCGGGTCCAATAGAAGTTAAGCTCCGTCAACAGCATTTGTGGCATAATATTGATTAAGACAAAATTAATTTCGACTCATCCCTCATTTTCTTTCAAAAATCCAAACATCGAGGCTCCAGTGAGGCACTTACAATGGAAGTGAATGGGATTCATTAACTGAGGGTTTAAAGTAGAGATGCACCGATACCAGGTTTTCTCCTCCGATCCGATTCTGATATCGGAAATCTCAGTATCGGCCGATCCCGATCCGATACCAGTGTTGTTGTTTTTTTGCATAATCAGTTCAGAATATCTTTACATTATTGTGTGGAACTCTTTAATATGTAAAGAAACACAAACCTCTAACTACACATTATTTCAATATAAATGTACAGCTTATTAAGAAACACTTTATCATTAACTAGTGTGCTGGATAATGTAGCAGCAACATTAACAGTAATTCCAGAATAAATCAGGTGTTTTTTTGCTTTTGGAAAATATTTGTATCTAAAAAACTTGTATCTGGACTTTAAAGGACTCAGATCTCTTTTTTTGTTTAATTTAGTCATAAATTATCAGCTCACTTTTCATTCACACAGTTATTTTTCAACTTAAATATTGTTATCATTTGTAAACAAATATTAATATATTATAATAGTAATATATCTCAATCGTGCACCTTAAACTTTTAAACCCTCACGCTTTTATTTTGACATTCTGAACTCTCCAGGACGTCCTGTATGTGTCTGTTTGTAAGTTCACAGTAGTTTAATTCTTATTTAAATTCTGGTAAAATCACCTCCGGTGCCGTTCTAAATGCATATTATAAGTGAACCGAACTATTGAGCATCTACATCTGAGATGATGTTCTTGAGTAGCGCTCAAATATTGCGCACCGCGTGAAGGTTAAAGTAGCCACGAGTGCATCAACAGCCTGTTCATGAGTTTGTGTCAACAGAGCAGCACCATTCACTAACACGCTGGCGCTTCGCATACTATATATTTACTTATTAAACAGCCGTTTGTGATTCACAGAGCTATCGCACGTCTTCAAGTGGCTTTGAATAAAATGCACGAGTCATATGAACTGCTTTAATGGTGTTTTTATGTCATTTTTGGAGCTATACAAAAGCTATTCGACAATAACGAAAATGACACAGTATCAGACCGATACCGATCCGTTTAAAATCTTCAATATCGGAGCCGATACCAATTCAGGTATAGGATCGGTGCATCCCTAGTTAAAAGGCAGAAATGTGAAGCTTTTAATTTTAATAAAAGAGCTTAGATTACTACTTCAGATAAACTAATTATTTCAGCTGTTAAGTAGGACTTGGTTTTGATACAGATTTTCCAATTCAATTTGATTCTGATTCAATTTCAATTCATATGGGTACATTTCAGTTATAATGCTGTATGAAACAAATTCTCTTCCAGATAATGCTGTTAATTATAAAGGGGAACTTCTAACTAGTTGCATAATACATTAAAACAAGAATGTTGCTTTTTCTCCCAATTTTGGAATGTCCAAAGCAATGTGCTTTTAAGTCCTTGTGGTGGTGTAGTGACTCACCTCAAGCCGGGTGGTGGAGGACGAATCCCAGCTGCCTCCGCGTCTGAGACCGTCAACCCGCGCATCTTATCATGTGGCATGTTGTGCGTTGCCACGGAGACATAGCGCGTGTGGAGGCTTCACGCCATCCAGCGTGGCATCCAACTCAACACGCGCCCCACTGAGAACGAACCACATTATAGCAACCACGAGGAGGTTACCCCATGTGACTCTACCGTCCCAAGCAACCGGGCCAATTTGGTTGCTCAGGAGACCTGACTGGAGTCACTCTGCGATTTACTCACATAGTAGAGAGTTGCGCATATACTAAAAGATTGAATCAATTTCGAGGTTGTTCAAATGAAGATCGTGATGCATTGATATTTTTACCCAGTCCTACTGTAAAGTTGTTTAAATCTGAATTTTTACGGTCATTTCAAGGGTTTAAGGTTTACAGTGTTACGTCTCAATGGCAACGTTGTAAAATTACAATTTAATTTGTAATTTTATGACACTAAAATCACGTTAACACAAATATTGTTTATGTCTTTTGTCTAAACCTTTGAAAGTTTACTTTTGTTTACGGATTGGCCCAATTCTCTTCCATTGTAGCTAAAATTTTAGCTTTTTTTTTTGATTTACAGAAAAAATTTTGTGCTAATCCACATTGTGCCACAAATGCTGTCAATTGAGCTTAACTTGTATTGAACCCTATATATTGCTTTAATTCTACTTTACGTTCTACATTCTACTGTACTGTTGCGTTGGTGTTTTTGCAGCGGTTGATCATTCGAACCAATCCCAGACATGACCGTTGAGCAATGAAACGACAGTTTTAGTCTTAAGACTTATCAGTATAAGTTTTAAAAAGATGCTTGCTTTACAGCATGTTTCACCTCTGTTTGCGGTGGCACATGAAATTTAATGCTGAAGAAACATCACGTGACACTCGAAAATAAGCTTTAAAACAAAAGCAAAAAACACAGTCGTCATTTGGAATTATTTTGGATTCGTTACGTCGCGTATCTCATTTGCAATGTTGACGGAAAACACACACCAAACGAGCAACGTGGCAAAACTTCAACACTCCCATTGTAATCAACAAGTCGTAGACGCTGTGAACGTAAGTGATTCATTTAATGTGCCATGTAGACCGCTTGATTTATAACGAGAACATTCGATATAATCGTGATTACAATATCAAGGGAAATAATCGACATGTAGGATTCATGTCATAATCGTGCAGCCCAAAACTGTAAGAGATCAAATTTTAGACTAGGCTATTTATATTTAATTATTCTCAGCTCTTTCTATCTAAAGATTGGTCTTTTGAGTGCAGCCCGATCACGTGAACATTAAAGCACATTTACAAAGGAATGACCTCAATATTTCTATTGCTCTTTGCATTTATCATTGCAACCCTTATGCATGAGTGTCTCTTTGTTCTTAGTATAGAAAATAATTCATTTTCTTTGTAGCATTTACTCCCGATTGTAGTCCAAATAGGTCAATTCGTTTCTCAAAATAATGTATTTGATTGTATTCTCATGCAGCGCTATGATTCTGTTATTTTCAAAAACAAAACAAATACAGCACACCAGTCTAAACTTGTCTAGACTGTATTTGCCAGTTTAGTTTGTGAATGTATATTGGTATACTGTAAATTTGTTCTGTCATTAATGGTGCATTTGTATATATATGTAAATAGATATATATAGATATAGTGCATGTATTTGGCACAGCAGGGAAGTGTTTATGTTTGAACTTTGCATGTAAAGATTTTACTAGGAGTTCAAACCACAGAGGCCAATAAAAGCCAATGTTAACTGCAGACATTTGTTTACTTAATTTTTTTTTTTGTGCACTGTGAATTCCACGATCCCCGGATCTGTGATCTGGTTGGGTTATGCGGACAAACCAAATCACAGAGATAATGATGTGCCAGATTGTTTAAGGATTTATAGATACATGTTAAAATCTTAAAATCAATTCTGATCAAGATTTCTGATTGCACCCAGTGCAAGGAGATCAGGATGGGAGTGATGTGTTCATATTTACGACTGCCAGTTAAAAGTCGTGCCGCAGCATTTTGGACCATCTGCAGGCGGGATAGAGCTGATAGGTGCAGGCCAGAGAACAGGGAATTACAGTAATCCAAGCGTGAAGAAATAAAGGCATGGATCACAATTTCAAAAGTTGTCCTGGATAGGAAAGGTGTTGTTTTAGCTAGGTGATGTAGGTGGAAAAAACTCGATCTAACCACTTCGTTCATTTGTTTGTCGAACTTTAGGCTACTATCAAAAAAAAAAAGCCTAGATTCTTAGTGTGAGAAGTGAGATAAGGGGTGAAAATACCCGTCAATGTTGTTCACTGTTTTAAGCACATATGGTCCAAACAGGATAATTTCTGTTTTATTCTCATTTAGGTGTTTAAGACATTTTCTGTCAACCATGTTTTGAGTTCCTGCAGACAAGCTAAGAGTGGGTCAAGAGCTTGTTTGTCATGACATTATATAGGTACATAGATCTGTGTGTCGTCAGAGTAACATTGAAATGACACCCCATATTTGTTGAAAACAGTACCCTTAGGAAGCATTTATAAAGAAAATAGGGTAGGAGCGAGGACCGAGCCCTGCGGAACACCACAGGTAAGCTGTAGCGCAGAGGAGGTGTGCTGGGCCACTGCAAGAGAGAAGCGTCTATCTGATAGTATTACCGGAACCAATTCAGAGCCGTACCTTGAATACCAACACAATGCTCAAGGTGTGAAATAAGGATATTGTGGTGAACCAGGTCAAGTGTTGAGCTAAGATCGAAGAGGACCAGGACTATGACATTCCTAGAGTCTGTAGTCATTAGGATGTCACTGAGTACTTTCAGTAGAGCAGATTCTGTACTTTGTAAAGCCTTGAAACCTGATTGGAGAGGTTCAAGGGTAGAGTTCATATTTAAAACTTAACTGGGTTAAAACTGCCTTCTCCATTATCTTTGCAATAAAAGGCAAGTTAGAGATGGGCCTAATTGGTACAGATTGTGGGATCCATAGTGGGTTTTTTGAGGAGAGGTGTCACCGTTGCATGTTTAAGGCAAGTCGGGACAGTCCCAGTACAGGGACAGTTCTTAATAATAGACAGTAAATCTGGACCAATTGTGTCAAATATTTGTTTTAAAAAGCATGGTGGTATGACATTATTTGGAGATAAGGTAGGCTTTAGATGTTCAGTGATTTCTCTGCATAATTGGATAGAAACAGGCTCAAATTCACTTCAAACAGCTGGACAGGATGGAGGCTCAACCAGGTCATGAACATCTGGCAGCAGCTGGGATCGAATACTGGTAAGCTTTTCGGTAAAAAAAGTACGAAAGTTTTCATGTTTCACATTACGAGTTTCATATCTTTATATTAATCCTAACCGTTATCATAATTGACACCTAACTCAACACTACTAACCATAGATGAATTAGCACAGTGGGTTATTACAAGAACAAAAAATGCTACTTGGTTTACAACAGTTTACAAAAAAGGCATTTACAATTGTCCTTTACAGAAAAATTTTAATATAGACAATACCAAGAATTTTGATTAAACCTTTGTATAAGTAATCAAGCCAGCTGAAATAATATAAATATGAAATTATATAAAGTGGCAAGAAAAAGTATGTGAACCCTTTGGAATAAGCTGGTTTTCTGCTTTAATTGGTCATAAAATACTTGTGAAGTATAGACAAACACAATGTGCTTTAGCTAACAACACACACACAGTTGTAATCGTTCATGTCTTTATTAAACACATCCCGTTAAACATGCACAGTGCTGTGGAAAAATTAAATGAAGCATTGGATTTAATAACTGGTCGATCCTCAGCAATAACCTCAATCAAGCATTTCCAGTAGCTGCGGATTAGACCTGCACAACATCCATAATGAATTTTTGACCATTCTTCCTTAGAGAACTGCTTCAGCTCAGCCATATTCTTAGGATGTCTGGTGTGAATGGCTCTTTTGAGGTCATTACACAGCATCTCTATTGGGTTAAGGTCTTGACCTGACTGGGCCACTCCAAAAGGGGGATTTTCTATAGTGGATTTACTTCGATGTTTAGGGTAATTGTCCTGCTGCATCACTCAACCTCTACTGAGCTTCAGCTGACACACAGCAAGCCTGATATTAACCTGTAGGATATCTTGATAAACTTGGGAATTCATTATTCCTTCAATGATGACAAGCAGTCAAGGCCCTGAAGAAGGAAAGCAGCTCCAAATCATGATGCTCCCTCCACCGTACTTCACCGCTGGGATGATGTTTTCATGTGGTGCCCTTTTTATGTCATTCATAGATTTTTTTCCTAAAAAAATTCAATGTCCATCAGTCCACAAAACATTTCCCAGAAGCGTTGTGGAGTGTCATTGTGGTCTTTGGCAAATGTCAAGCATGCAGCAATGTTTTTGTTGGAAAGCAGCTTCTTCTTTCTTGATGTCCTGCCATTGACCCCATACCTCTTTAATGTTTTCTGTACAGTAGACTCATGAACAGAGATGTTAACCAGTTCCAATGATACCTTCAAGTCTTTATCTGACACTTTAGGGTTATTTTTACCTTATTGAGCATTCTGCAGTTTGCCCTTTGAGTCATCTAGGCTGGATGGCCACTTCTAGTGAGAGTACCTATAGTACTAAATCATCTCCATTTATAGACAGTTTGTCTAACTGTGGACAGATGAATATCTCAGCTCTTCGAGATAACTTTGTAACCCTTTCCAGCTTTATGCAAAGCAACAATTCTTGATTGTAGGTCATCTGAGATCTCTTTTTTGTGAGGCATTGTCCACATCAGAATGGCCCATTCTTCTTCTTGTGTTGTTTAATGGCGGTTGACAAGCCAACATATGGTGTATTACCGCCACCAACTGGACTGGAGTGTGAAGCATTAATAAGAAGGGGGAAAAAACTTTATATAATATGTTTATTAAACCCTGTTTTCCAATCCTGTTTTCCTGAGATAATTAAGTATTTCTCTTTGTATTTTTGATTAGGTTTGGAAAGGTAAAACTGATTATCTATATTTCTCAATTTTATTAATAACTACTCTTTTTCATTGTAAATATTACACAGTGTAATAATACATGTTCAACAGTCTCTGCTTCACCACATGTCAAGCATAATCCTGTTTGATGTTTCCCTATTTTAAGCCAAAATGTCCTATTTGGAGCCGAGTGAAATTTTATCTTCTCTCCTATTATTGAGACCTATTCTCCCTTTTCCAGTATGTTTTTGGATATTGTATAGACACCTTCCCTTTTTTTCCCTTGTCCCACATTTCTTGCCACTTTATATTCACAAGTTCTCTAATTCTTAATTTTACCTCTTCTTTCATGAGTGATATACGAACATCAACAACCATATGATCCATTGCCTGTTTAGCCAGTTTGAGGATGAACATCCTTTACCCATTGCACAGCTAATTCTGTTGTAAAAACTGATACATAATTAGTTGTCCATTTTTGAATGTTGACTTTGAACCTCTTAATATATACTGCTGCAGCTGTTTTTCTTGATGTAGAATTGGTGAATATGTGGAGCATTGAAGAGTATTTCTGATCTATGTACTGCTGTAAGAACCTCCTTATGTGTATATGTTTCATTCTTAACATTTTGGGCCATGGGGAACAACCAGTGAGGTATATTTGGTACTACAGTTGTTGGACTAACTGAAATTTCTGTAATTCCCAAATTCATAGCCTCTTTTTTTTTTGCTGTCCAACCAAAACTTCTTATATTATTATTCCCATACTCCAAGCAATCTTTTAGTATTTCTTTAACTGGGTGTGTCTCAGAACGTCCTTTCATATTAATCCAATAATTCATTGTTCATTTTAACTTGCACATGGGCATTTCTCCCACCTCCACTTGCAGTGCCTGTTATTGGAGATGATCTGAAAGCACCACGACATATTCTTAACAATTGTGCCTGTACTGTTTCAATTTTCCTCATCAAGGCTAATAACGCAGACCCATATATTATATATCCATAATCCAGTACTGACTTGATCAATGAACTATAAATTTGTTGTAAAGATATTCTACTAGCTCCCATTTCCATTCCTGCTAGACATCTTAATAAATCATTCATTTTTTTACACTTCTCTTATAATTTCTGAGGATGAATCTTAAAAGTCAGCCTAGAATCCATCCATATCCCTAGATATTTTATTTATCATTTTAACCTGTTGTATAGTTTCACTTAAATTTCAGGGATCCATTTTTACTTAGTATATTTGATATATTTTGGAATATGATGTTCCAACCCTTACCTGAACTGTTCTATCAAGCAAAAACTCCTTTATCCAATTAAACATTCTACCTTCAACCCCTAGTTGTTCTAACTTTATTACCAAACTCTCCTACCAAATAATGTCAAATGCTTTATCAATGTAGAAAAATATGCCTACTACCACCTCTTTATTTACTTGAGCTTTTCTTATGTTTGTCTCTAAACATATAGCAGCATTTTGTACTGCATCCTTTATGGAAGCCACTCTGGTATGGTGATATATCCCATTTCCTTTCAAATGTGCAGTTCAGTCTACATGCAATCAACTGTTCCATTGTTTTACACAAATTTGACGTAAATGCAATAGGTCTATAATTGGCAGCATCATGCTTGTTCTATGCTGTCTTTAATAAAGGAAAGGAAGTCTACCTATGTTCCATACCAAATAAACATCTGATACATTTTTAATCATCATATAACATATTTCATCCTTTCCTGGAAATGTTTTCTTTACTCACCCAAATACTCTCTGTAATTCATATAATGAGAATTCCACATCAATAGGGTCACCAGAAGGCCTTTTCCCCACCATAATATTTGGATGTTCCTTTCTACTCTGTTCTCTACTTATTTTCATTTCTTCTGATATATTATTATTACTGTGAACCTTTACAAACAACTCTGCTAACATTTCTGACTGTTCGGCATTTGTCACAGCTATTCTTTCCCCATTATTCAGAGCAGGTAGACCTACATTTCTTTATAAACCACCCATTTTTTGGATCATATTGTAAAATCCTCCAAACCTCCCACCTCCTTGTTTGTCCCGTCTGGTAACCTTTCTTTTTCACTATCTGTTCCCGATTCATGTCTACAAGTTTTCTACTCTACTATTCCCGCTAATATTTTCTTCCTCCATCTCCGGATCACTTCTGGTACTACCGTCACTTCCTTCCATCAATGCTCCAGTTACAGTCCAGTGTTGTCAACCCACTTTCCCCCTATACCTCCATTGGCAGTGCTGGAGGGCCTCTCAAAATTGCAAAGTCAAAATGTTCGACTGCTTTTATAAGTCAAAGTAGCTCTAACTCACACCTCCAATCTTGTTACATTAATTGGATGCCAGGCTTGCCAACTCCTGACTCTAATAAGCTTTTGTTGACATAATTTGCCTAGCAGTTCACATACTTTTTCCAACCTACAATGTAAATGTTTGAATGATGTATTCAATATGTACAAGTACAAAACAATAATCTGTGTGTTATTAGTTAAAACAGATTGAGTTTGTTCACTGTTGTAACAGATGAAGTTCAAATCAGATTTTATACTTATATATTTATACATACACTGACAGCCAAAAGTTTGGAATAATGTACAGATTTTGCTGTTTCAGAAGGAAATTGGTACTGTAAATCACCAAAGTGGCATTCAGCTGATCACAAAGTATAGTCAGGACATTACTAATGTAAAAAACAGCATCATCACTATTTGAAAAAAGTAATTTTGGATCAAGTCTAGACAGGCCACATTTCCAGCAGCATCACTCCAACACATTTCCCTTGAGCAATCATGCTAAATTGCTAATTTGGTACTAGAAAATCACTTGCCATTATATCAAACACAGTTGAAAGCTATTTGGTTCATTAAATTAAACTTTAAATCATCTTTGTGTTTGTTTTTGAGTTGCCACAGTATGCAATAGACTGGCATGTCTTAAGATCAATATTGGATTTCATCCAATGTTGTACACTACAGTCTTCAAAGGACAACTGTCTCTAACAAGGACAGAAAGAGATGTGGAAGACCAGATGTACAACTAAACAAGAGGATAAGTACATCAGAGTCTCTAGTTTGAGAAATAGATGCCTCACATGTCCTCCGCTGACAGCTTCATTGAATTCTACCCACTTGGTGAATAAAGTACCAATTTCTTTCCAAAAGAGCAAGATCTGTACATTATCAATCTGATCAATCACACTTTCCCCCAATCTGCTGTGACTGCCATTAATCCAACTGACTACATCCTCAAACTCAGCAGCATCGCTTCAAATTCATCCATCAAAGATTTTAAAGGAAGAACAGTAAGCTTTTCAGCAGGAAAACAAATCTGCATCAACTTTAACAATGTCGGTTGTATCAAACCAGCATGCTGTTTTCTGCATATCTGCAGCTTCTGTGGAGGAGCCCACACTCACTCCATCTGTCTGGTAAAAAATCTTCAATAAAACATTAATTCAGAAAGCACCTCTATACTCCTGTCAACATTTCAACACAAGCTAAAGACCTAGTCAATTATCCAGACAAAACTTTCACAATTTTTTATTGTCCGGTTTAAAACACGGTTTCAACCCCGACGTAGAAAGCCTGCAGACCTCAAATCTCATCTGTCACAACTTGCAATCAGCCCAGTTCAACATCAAGTAGTCGACGATCTCCTTAATGAATAAGTCAAATCCGGTTTCATGATGGGTCCCTTTGTCAAACCTCCCTTTGAGAATGTTTGCATCAATCCCATTGGAATAGCCACCAGAAAAGTTTTTGTTAAAAAAATGGCTCATCATAGACCTCTCAGCCCCTCATGGTGGGCCTCACCAGAGCATCAATAGCTCGATCTCAATCAATGAATACGCTCTTCACCATCACAACATCGACTAAGCCATACAAATGATTAAAAAAAATTGGCAGGGAGCCATGGATCGCTAAAGTCAACATCACTTTGGCATTTAAAATCATGCCCCTGCGCCCAGATTTCTGGCACCTCTACAGTGTCTGTTGAAATGACAAATTCTATTTTGCTGTCCGCCACACCTTCGGCTGCAAAAGCAGCCCTAAAATATTCTACACGCTATCAGAAGAAATCTGCTGGATTTTGTTAAAAAATTACCTCATCCACCTGCTTGATGATTTCTTCATAATTTTTTCCCCACAACTCTCCCCTGGCTCTCCACCTTACCAAAGTTATGAAAGTATTCTCTGACCAAGGAATTCCTATCGCCCAAGAAAAGACCGTCGGCCCTTCCACTTCCATCAAATTCTTAGGTATTGAAATCGATTCGGCCAAATTTCTTGCTTCCCTACCCAAAGAGAAAATCGACAGGATTATTTCTCTCTCTTCTGACATCCTATCAAACCCAACACAAGCACAACTCTCCCTCCTCAGCCACTTAAACTTTGCTATGCACATCATGCACACCACGCTCCTTCTCACCACTGACCTGCTAATCAGATGTTTAAATACTCTCTGACAGGGCTTCATTTCCCCAAACACCACATAAAAACTAGAAACAATGTTCATCCTCACCTTCTTTGGCTTCCTTCACTGTTCAGAACTCACTACCACAGCTAAATTTGACACAATAATCCATCCCACCATGTCAGACCTTCATATCATAGACAATGAGACAATCAGATACTTTATCAAACAAAGCAACCAGATCAGACCAAAAAAGGGCATCCAATTTTCATTTTCAATCTACTAACTCCCATCCAGCCCTTCCAATCGCTAGCACACTCTCTCCATTACAGAAAATCCCTTACCAGAACCCCTCTAGTTCCACTTTTTTGTAGACAGCAAATACCTTGCAGTTTCCCGAGTCTGGTTGCAAAAACCCCTAAAACCTGTCTTGATAAAATCTGGTATTCCTGAAAAACTATACTCATGCCATTCCTTCAGCATCAGCGCCGCAACCACATCAGCCCAAAAAGGACTGCCCAAGCAAACCTTGGGTTGTTGGTCATCTGATTCTTACCTCATCTACATTCGTACTAACATCTCCATATCAAAAATGCACAACAAGCTCTCATCAGCTAACCACAAGGCTTTCATGACCAGGGCCGGGGCAGACGCTTGCTTTTCCCTGTCAACCAGGCTGGCCCCACCATTCGCGGGGGTCTTTGTGGCCAGTCCGAGGGCCCCCTCCCCATCTCAAAATGCTGGACGGGCCTATGACTACGCTCAAGGGCCATCCTGTTAATATTGCAGCAGGGGGTTCTCCTGTTCAAAAGCATGCGAGCTAACTCACAAATATTTGTATCGTGGGCTCCCCATTCAAAGTGCAAGGAGGACTCCCCATTAGAATGCTGTGAGGGCCACTCCATTGTGTCAGAAGGGTAAGCCAGGTCGGTTTTAGTGGCTAGGATTCACGCCTCCGCTCAGGCTGATCCTGCCAGATCATGGGTGAGGCACACATGATATGTGGTGTGGATGAGGAGTGGTGGTGTGGTGGCTAGAGCACAGGGCTGCTAATCAGATGGTCACTGGTTCAAACCCCACAGCCACCACCATTGTGCCCTTGAGTAAGGCACTTAACTCCAGGTTGCTCCGGGGGGATTGTCCCTGTAATAAGGGCTCTGTAAGTTGCTTTGGATAAAACTGTCTGCCAAATGCATAAATGTAAATGTAAATGATATGGCAATGCAGACTGTTTAACAGTGGGATCTCCTGCCCAAATGCAGTGAGAGCTATTTACATAATTTGTATCATGGGCTCTCCCATTCGAAGCCGGGTTGACTCCCCCGTTGAATGCTGTGAGTGGCCTTCCCGTTTGAATGCTTGTTGGACTTGCTTGCTCGAGTGGCCACCAACTCTCCCATGGGGCTCGCACCATTTGCCACACGAGCCCATCCATCAAACCAAGCCAGGAGAAAGGCTTAAGGTTGGCCAGGGCGGTCAGGATTCACCCCACCGTCCAGGGCGATCAGGATTCATCATGCCCTTTCTCAGGGGTGGCCCCTGCATTAGGGCTTTATGATCCCTTCTACACACAACAGCTCTTCAGTATAAATGTGCTTTGACTAATACAAAAGCCATTTTGAATATAAGTGGTAAATAAATGGTAGATAATCTTGAGAGGAATATTTACCTAGCTCTAACCTTGGTCATAGCTCGTGCAAATACAGTAAATGCACACAAACAAAACTTGTCTCCCTTTAAGCAAATTTGCTTATTCATGGAGGGCCAATAGAGGGCAGCAAAGGACACCTGAAGTGATCTTTGTTCCTCTGTTCTAAAGTGCTTGTAATCTATAATAAAAATGTATTGAGATTTTATTCATCCAGTCTAGTGGTGGAGGAAACTTCTAATTAGTAATACTTAAAAAAGAAAATAAATAAATACAAATAAAAGACAGACAGTATTCTGAGGACATCTGCTGATTTGCAAGAATGGTGAGTTAAAGACTTAATTAATTTGATAGAATAACCAGTCCTATGTCTTGTTAGCAACCTAGATTTTGAAAGCAAGTTTGAAAAGCAGTTTTAAAAAAATACTGTTAGAATGAAAACCTAGATAAAACTTTAAATGTAAAATATTAAAACAAATTAAAAAGTGATGTTGAAATAACATACTTGTCATTGACTAATAGGCCTCAGCCAACATGCAAATAAGGGGAGTATCCTCTTTCCACTTCAAGCTCTCCTTTCTGCTATTGTAATTTTACTCAAAAATTAAAGGAATATTTGCTAAATTATTTTATCATGGCTCTCTGATGGCACATTCAGCCTACATATGTCTGTTAAAGAGCATTTCAGCTGGAAATCATCGCATTCGAATTAACATCTGCTAAACATCTTAAAAATATCCAAATCATAAATGTTCCAAAGACACCTTCTGAATATCTATTTGACATCTGAGAGGAAACTTCTCATAGATGTATTGCAGATGTCTCCCAGATGTAAACACACACACATCAAATACAGTAGATGTCTGGGAAATGTACATGTGCTATCAGGGTAGAGGCGCTACAACAACAACATTTATTCACTTTCACACATATCACAAGAATGCTTTATTATGACATCTTTTACTATAGTGCATGACTTGTAAGGCGATGTATTTTAACGTTTGCATTAAACCAGCTACATTTCCAAGGTTGCTCAATTGTGTTTAAATTACGCATTAGATGTCTGTATTTTTAGGCTGCCATCAGCAATTTTTCACACTTAAATTTAAAAGCTCAAATTATTAATAAATAATATTGTAAATGTTAACAATTTTATGATGAATATTGTGGCAGCAGGGGCGTGGTCAAGCGCCCGTCCGAAGGGAGAAAGCGGTAAGGGCGCTTGCACCTGAGCTAAATTATGTCTAACACCTGTCTCTAATTTCAGTGAGTATGGGGAGAGCGGCATAAAAAGAGCACCAGTGCCTCCAGTCCAGGGAGAGAGAGAGCGCCAGTCTAGTGTTGGCAAGCTAAAGTCCAGAAGAGTTTATATTCGAAAAGTCTGTGTTCATTATAAGTACCTTTTGTTCAGTTCTGTAATTTTACTTTGGAGAGATTAAAAAGCCTTACCTTTGTGTTCCACCCCGCTTCCGCGTCCTTCCTCCTCTTTGAAGACGCTAAATCCTGTTACACTGGTGCCGAAACCTGGGAACAAAAAAAACAAAAGGTACTTATAATGAACACAAACTTTTCGAATATAAACTCTTCTGGACTTTAGCTTGCCAACACTAGACTGGCGCTCTCTCTCTCCCTGGACTGGAGGCACTGGTGCTCTTTTTATGCCGCTCTCCCCATACTCACTGAAATTAGAGACAGGTGTTAGACATAATTTAGCTCAGGTGCAAGCGCCCTTACCGCTTTCTCCCTTCGGACGGGCGCTTGACCACGCCCCCGCTGCCACAAATATATATTAATTATTTTCCAAAATTTGTAAGGATGTAACTTTGGTACTGTTCACCCATCTCCCTCAAAATAGTCTTATTATATTTCGCTAGTTGGCAGGAAGAATTAGACGTATTTTTTTCCCTCTATCATCTTCTGTCACAATATGCCTATCTGAAATGTAGGTGGTACTATAACGCATTTTAGCCCCACAGACATGTTTGTTTATAGATATTCAGTCTAATTTTCAGTTCATATGCCACCCCGATTGTTTTCATCGGATATCTTGGCCTCTGAGTGGACTAGAAGCTCAATCTAAGTGACATTAGAAAGATTCTGCCCTTTGCAATAATGTATAACATTTTATCATTAATAGTCAATAGCATATATTTCTGATTATTTGTTTTGCATGCTTTTCCTGCAGCACTGCATATTTTGTTCTGGACATCTAAGTTTTAACATTTAGACACAAGCAAGCTCACAGACAAATAAAAAATGGTTAATTTTTTATAGAACGTCCTACAGTAAAAAGAGATATAAAGATTTTAGCTATTTGGGGCTTACAGCAGCAGTGATCAGTGCATGAAAGAGACGTTTGTATGTGATATATACTTGTATATGACAAATTTCTCTTTGTCATGGTATTAGTGCAACAAAATAAATGGTACTTTCTCTCCTGAGAATGAGAGCCTCCATTTGATTTGTCTATTTAAGTGCCATTATAAATTCTTCAATATTCATAATAATATTTCTACTACATAACCACGAGGTTGCGCTGATTTGCGACGCGGATGTATTTAGGCCTTATTTTGTTAATTTAAGTAAAATAAATGCAAAGGTTCAGATTCTAGGCTTTCAAACGATTCCACGTGTCTGACTTATGCATACAGGGTATTGAGCATTTTAAGCGTAACATTTTTCCCGATATAGCGCCCCCTTTTTCACTCGCCGGCGAGTCTACAGAATTTGACACCCTTTGACACTTCATCACTTTGGGAGAAAATTTAACTCGCTTTTAGCGCCACACAGTGGACATTTCCCCCTCAGAACCTTCACGATATGTGAAATGAACCATGTAAATATAATTTGACAAGAATATCGCCACAGTCATGTCATTTGCATGTGATCAGGCTGCCTACAACACAGCATAAATGTAATATTTATACAGATGATGTGTTGTTGAACAAAACAAAAGCAAGTTCCTTTTAACTTTCTGTAAGGGGTCAGCAACAGGTCAAAAATCATTCTCACATTTTCTGTTACATTTCAAATATATTTGAATCAGATGTTGACATCACACATTGAATAGGCCCATTTAATTTACTGGAAGGATTACAACTTTGAAATGAAAATACAACCCAAGATAAACGGATCTTTAGTCTCATTTCTCTCATCATTTACTCACCCTCGTTCCATCCCAGATGTGAGGACTTTAAGCCCTCCTTTGTGTATTCACAAGTTCTTCTGTTTTGCATTCTTCATGTATTTCCCCACCAACTGGCAGTTCGAAGAAAGAAAAAACAAATGATGGAATAAATGATTAATAATTCATATTTGCATAACAGCCCAGCGGTTGGTGATATGCATGAAGAGAGCAAAGTCCTTTATCATTAGGGTGACCACATCAATTATCTGTGAGCATTCCTATTAATTTCAATGGCAGTTGCTCGGTTGGCATCTAAACCCCCTGAGGTATACAACCTGCATGCTGCCTTCTGTGCTCATGGGCATACTTTACAAGTGAACACAATTAAGTTCGGACAATAAAGTTGGGATTCACGGCGACTGATGATCATTCGTAAATGATTAAAAATAAGAGTTTGAATCTGACATATACATATCCTAC
The DNA here is from genome assembly GCA_032164185.1 of Moxostoma hubbsi. NCBI lineage: Eukaryota > Metazoa > Chordata > Actinopteri > Cypriniformes > Catostomidae > Moxostoma > Moxostoma hubbsi. Next base: position 58,642,567 of record JAVLUX010000003.1, read on the forward strand.
ATGCACTCATTACTATGATTGTCATTAAGTTATACCTAACAGACTGTGTAACTTTATTAACTATACTTTATATACGTATCTAATAAATTAGGTTGATTATTCAAAAGCTGTTGAAAATATTTGATAACAAAATTTTGTCAAATTTAATTATGTAATTTTTAACCAAATTAAATTAAAACTTAAAATATTTAGATTTAAATGTTTTTCTCAATTTGATGGAATATTGTTATGAAATTTAAATGTGTAAATCTTAATTATTTTTGAGTGAATAACACAAATTGCATGAAATATGATTTTAATAGATTTTACTGCAACTTTTTGACTGAACAGCTTTGTTTTACATTAGTTCATTTAATTTGAAAACCAAAATACTGTATTTTTGATGAATATTTTATTGGTAAATTGATTCATTATTGGCTAAATATACATCAGTTAATAGTTAATGGAGTCTATGGGTGTCTTGCAGTGATATTCACAGTAGCTGGTGAACAGGTTTTTCACATAATTTCTGGGATGCACTTAAAGAATTACAAAATTATCACATTAAGTCCACACAATCATTTAGTAGTTTGTCAATGTCCACTGTACCATAGCTGAGTTATTGCCACTCCCATCTGCCCGGTGCTAAAAATGCCACTCCTGCTTGCCAAACAACACTCACCTTACGGCACAATGACAATGGAAGGTGCTGTTATGTAAGAAACTGAGCTTGAGACGTTCTATTGTTCTAGAATATCACTACAACAATATACCAGTGCGAATGAGACCTTTTGCATTCATCAGTACTGATGTCTGCTAGGATGTTGGAAAGACTGAACATGACTCAGGCTTAAATGCCAATATTATATAAATTATTGTTGAGGTGTCTAAAATCACTAGAAATGTGAGTTAATACCGGAGTCAGAAATAATAATAATACAGTAAAAAAAAAAATTATATATATATATATATATATATATATATATATATATATATATATATATATATATATATTATCTGTAGCATTTGTGTCATTTTCTATGGCATTTTTGTCCTAAAGCTATTAGTTCTGACTTTGGTTATACAAAAACTAATATTGGGTGTTACAGATAATTAATATATTATATATGTTGTAGATATACAGTCAAAAACACACATAACTTAAAAAATTGGGGTTGAATTATGGTCCAAGACCACACACATTATCTCTTCACTTTTCCTCTCCTCAGTTCCTCAGTGTGATTTAATCATTGCTGTTTTCTCTGGTTGTGTCTACTAGCACATTGCAGAATAAAGACAGGTCACAATTTAAAGACTAAAACATGTTTTATCCAGCAAGAAGAGCTTAAAACTATCCAGAAACTTTCTACCATGTCTTCATCTTTTATTTTGGCTACTTTTCAGATGACTTTTATATAGATTTAATTGTTTAATCTTTTAACAGACCCATACTTTCAATCTGATATATCATAAAAATATATCATAAAAATATAAAATATTACATGACTCACAAATCATTTCCAGAACCACAAAAATCACAGAAAAGTTTATTGAACATATAATGGAATATGATTACTTTTATATGGATGTTACATTTATTCATATATATATATATATATATATATATATATATATATATATATATATATAAAGTGTTTATAATCATACTTATGGATTTATTTTTATATTCAAATCAATGACCGCAATTAATTCCCTGCACAGCATTAATTCCCGTATTGGTCTCAAGCGCTCCAATGCAATATTTTGAAGTTGAATTAGTATGTTCCCAGCAGTTCTAATTATACACATAACATATTGACATTGTCCAGGACTAATGAAAGATTAGTTATTGGTGTTTTTTTTAGTCTAGGACAAGGGGTTATAGGAGTTCCTCCTTCAAAACCTAAAATAAGTGACGGGTATTATTCTAATGCATGTAAAAGTCCCTTAATAGCGTGAGAAAACCAGAACGTTCTGTTTTGTTTTCTGCAATTCTATTTGGAGCCATCGATGTACATTTACATCAAATATTTGTTAAAGAAAAGGCTGCATAAATATTGACGCTCTGACGTCCAGTTGTGGCTCTGCGCTTTAATCACGTTGGCAAATATTTCATAGTGCGTGCCATTCATGGTTACAATTTTGTTTGTAGCAGTTTGTGTAATTAAGTGTCAAGACTAGACATGACGCCCATTCACTGGACCATAAATAGCACCTTTTTCATTTGAAATAAAAAAACACATTCAAGTGATTCTCAAAAAGTGTTCTACTTATTTAGTTTATTTTAAAATGTCAGTGATCCCAGAAAATGAACTTCAGTCTTGCTGGATTGTTATATTATTTCATTGCAACATGTAATTCTTACAATATCCCCAAAACATGAAAATGTTAACATGAAAAGGTGTGGCAGGAATAAAAACTTTAAAGTGAATACTAGTAACCAAACGAGTAAATTTAACATAAGAACAAATTAACAACCAGTGTTGCAAAAACAATGCTATCTGCAAAGTACTGATTATTCAATATAGAAAACATCCGTCCAGAAGCAGGTTTGTGTATTTTAGTCATCCAGGTGGATGCTGCACACCGGTTCCCCGAGTACTATGTAAAGCGCTTTGAGTGCCTAGAAATGCACTATATAAATGTAAGGAATTATTATTATTATTATTAATTATTATTACTACTAGTATTATTCATTATTTTGGGGTTTTTCATACTGAGTGTTGAGAAATGACAACTCATACTAAAAGTGTGTTTCACTATTAAACCCTCAAGTTGACTTCACACGAAACTCAAAACAATACATAAAAAATAAAAATATAATAAAAAAATCCACAAAACAAGCACTATGTGATACAAGTCATTTTACCATTTTGAAACTATGCTTCCCTTTCACCCTCTTCAACTTGTGGTGAAACTGAACAGAAGAAGGGCAATCATGTACAGCTGTGGCCAAAAGTATTGGCAGTGACAAAGTTTTCTGCTTCAGTTTTTGTGGTGTTGATTCACATTGTTTCTAGATTATTGTGCAGAGTGATCAGATGCATTTAAATAATTGCAAAAAGCTTAATTGGCCCAAAAAAATGAATTATCACAAAAACCCAAATTTCACTGTTTTTTTTTGGCCCTGGCACAAAATGACCAGCTAACATCATTTCACTAATCATATCAGCAGCACCTGGGAAAGTGTGAACGAGTGCTAGTCAGGTGAAATCACTCTATCATTCTGATTGGATTATAATTACAGACTGATTGCTATAAAAGGAGGGAAGAAGTGCTTCCAATCCTTGTTTTCTTGTTCAGCCATCATCACTTTGCATCAAAATGGCCTCACATGCAAGGAAATTGCTGCAAAGAATATTGCACCTGAAAGGACCATTTCCTGGATCATCGAGAACTTCAAGGAGAGAGGTTCAACTGCAGTGAAGAAGGTTTCAGGATGTCCCAGAGTGTCCAGCAAGCACCAGGACTGTATCCTCCTGAGGAGTCAGCTGCGGAATCGTGTCACCACCAGCTCAATATTGGCAGCAGGTTGGTGAGAGGCGAAGACTTTTGGACAATGGCCTGGTGTCAAGAAGGGCAGCAAAGAAGCCACTTCTCTCCAAGAAAAACATCAAGGACAAACTGAAATTCTGCAGGAAGTACAAGGATTGGACAGCAGAAGACTGATGCAAAGTTATTTTCTCTGATGAAGCCCCCTTCCGACTGTTTGGGACATCTGGAAAACCAATAGTCCAGAGAAGAAAAGGTGAACGCTACCATGAGTCCTGTGTCGTGCCAACAGTGAAGTATCCTGAGACCATCCATGTGTGGGGTTTCTTTTCATCACAGGGAGTGGGCCCTCTCACAATTCAGCCCAAAACACTGCCATGAATAAAGAATGGGATCAAAATGTCCTGCAAGAGCAACTTCTCCCAATGATCCAATTTGATGATGATCCGTGCATTTTCCAGCATGATGGAGCACCATGTCACAAGGCAAGAGTGATAATGAAGTGGCTCTGAGATCATTACATTGAAATTTTGGATCCATGGCCAGGCAACTCCCCGGATCTTAATCACATAGAGAATCTGTGGTTAATCCTCAAAAGGCGAGTGGACAAGCAGAAGCCCACAAATTGTGATCACCTCCGAGCACTAATAAGGCAAGAATGGATCGCCATCAGTCAGGATTTGGCCCAGAAGTGGATATCCAGCATGCCAGAGTGAATTGCAGATGTTATGAAGAACAAGGGTCAACACTGTAAATATTGACTCTTTGCATAAATTGAATGTTTTTGCCAATAAAAACCTTATGAAACGCTTATCATTGTTTTCCAGTATACCAAAGAAACGTGAAAAAATTATCTACAAATACTGAAGCAGAAAACTTGGCAAAACACAAAATGTATGTCACTGCAATACTTCGGCTGTAAATCCAAGATGGTAGCTTTTTTTGTTGTTGAAGTTTTCAAGTGTTTATTTTCTTCAATATTGCACTGGATATAGAATTCTGAGCATTTTGGATTAATTGATTTGACAAGTCTTTGTGGATTATAAGGATTTTATTCCAAGGTCATTAAGCATGTTTTGCCTTAGTGGAATATCTTCACCTGTTGTGGCTTCTTCAATCAAGGTATTCTCCAGAACACCCGTGTTTGCTCTAAAAGGCTCTTTAATCAAGGTGTTGCCTGACGTTGCTTTTATGAGGCTGGACTACTTTGATTTTGGTAGTAGTGTGGGCCACAAACTCTTAAAACAGGCTCTGCTGTTTATTAAGTCTTGTTGAATTTGAACAATATGTGCATTCATTATTTGTACGAACACTCTTCTTATACATTTTGTGTGCACTGATGTTCGGTTAAACTTAAAGGTGCAGTATGTAAGATTCAGAAACCCTTGTTATAAGTGACACCTGTGGCCATTCAGTGAACAGCAGCAGCTAGCTGTTGCTTGTGCTCATGCACACACTCCATAGGGACAAGAGAGAGCGAGCATTGACCAAAACAATGACGTAACGTACAAAGAGACTGAACGTGATTCACCGGCATCATGCTGACAGATGAGGTAGCATAATTAAAATGACACAGTTATGAATGTTTTACTATAAACTTTGAGACTGTATATTATATCTGACTCTTCCGTGCTGGAACAGGGCTAAAACAAAGTGTGGATATCAGTCTATGCGAGATTGTAGTTGAAGTAATCACTTTTATATAGGGGCTATAATAGGGTTCAAAACAGTGCTACTATGAATGCAAACTATAATACAGTGAAATAGACACTCTATTAGCATAACATAAATATATATAAATAAATAAAAATGTCCATGTACTAAAATAACAGTTGATGCCATGAGTGTACCATAATTTACCATTACTATTATTTTAATGGCCATGGAAAATTAAGCAATGTGATAATTTTACCTGGTCGCAAAAAGTAGTCTGTAGACTTACCTGATGAACTTTCGCCTTTTGCTGACCCTTTAGAGTTAATGTGTGCTTCTAAATCACTTGCACCTTTTTTAGCAACTGACATGTCATACATTCTGCTTCTGACGGATCACCACCTGGACAAAAGCATGGGATTTTTTTGTGCAAAAATCCCTGTAAATTTGCACTTTCGTTTGGGCATTGTTTCAACTCCGCTGTCATTTGCTGCTACTGTCAAGCAACTTGTTGATGCCAAACACAACAGTGCTTCGCGTTCACAGAGCGATTGACAGGCAGGAATTTGTACAATAGTTGCTGCAAGCTTCTTATAAATCGACCAATTGGTGTGCGAGAAGGCGGGACTTACAAAGAGGGGTTAAAGCAATGCAAATATGCACACACACAATGAAGTATTAGACCAGAAGCACATCATAATGCAACTAATGCCGAATCAATGACATTTTTGCAAATTTAGAAATTTGAAATTTAGAAAGGTCTGAAAAAGTGGACATTATTTTGTTGCTGATGACGAAAATAATTGCTTTATATTCCTTTGTATGGAAAGCGTGTGTTGATGTCATTTTTCATAAAATAATAAATACATTTTGGTCACTTCACTTGTAAAGAGATGTACAAGAGGCCATGTAAAATAAAATGAAAATGTGCTTGGTTTAAATGGCTTTTTAAATTTTATCCCCTTTTCTCCCAATTTGGAATGCCCAATTCCCACTACTCAGTAGGTTCTCGTGGTGGCGCTGTTACTCACCTCAATTCGGTTCATAGAGGACAAGTCTCAGTTGCCTCCGCTTCTTAGACAGTCAATCTGCGCATCTTATCATGTGGCTCGTTGTGCATGACACCGCAGAGACTCACAGCATGTGGAGACTCATGCTACTCTCCACGATCCACACACAACTCACCACATGCCCCATTGAGAGAACCACTAATCGTGACCAAGAGGAGGTTGCCCCATGTGACTCTACCCTCCCTAGCAACCGGGCCAATTTGGTTGCTTAGGAGACCTGACTGAGTCACTCAACATGCCCTGGATTCAAACTCACAACTCCAGGGGTGGTAGTCATCGTCTTCACTAGCTGAGCTACCCAGATCCCCGGGTTTAAATGGCTTTAAATGTCACATACACAAGCACAGAATGCATGACCTCTGTAAAGAGCTCGTAAGTATAAAAACAAAACCCAATCCTGGAGATTTAGATCATTTAGAAATACTTGCCAGACACTTTGTATATGTATCTGTTGTTAAAGTGGTTTGTGATGGATGTTAAGTACCCCGCATGCTTGACCACAGAAATGCCATGCCATCTACAAAAACTTCTTTTGCACTCCGATGTTTATGTTCTAAACATGTAACATGGATCAGTTATCTGGATGCTGAGCGGATCCAGTTACAGGCATGACTGGTGCGCTCTAGTGTTACTGTGGCGGTAACAAACTTCAGTACTCAAGGAGGGCGATAGTTTCCTTTTAACGTCTGTGCCATTAAACTGGATGTGTTATTATTCAGCTAAATTGCTGTACATTTATTGACTTTACGTTCACGTACTTGCGTAGAGTATGTTTTGGCCCTAAGCCTCGATTAGTAGAAAGGTCAAATATGAACATGTTTGTGAACCTGCTACTTTGAATTGTGATGACAAGGAAGCAGGAATATAATTTCTAACAATTACTGTATTATTTTCTCTGTCTAGTCAGTTGATTTTGGATATATCAGTATCATATTTTGAAATTAAAGTGGTGGGTACACAGCAAGTCTTTAATCTGTTAGAAAATGGACTTTACTTGTTATTTCAGTTGCAACGTATTGACTCAATTCAGCTGTATTCATTTCCTCAGTAAACATTGGTTCAACACGTTTCTTGTTAAGTTTAGCTCCTAATGACAGGCCTACTTTTGTCATTGTCCTGATGGTTGTCTTGACATTTACACTTGGCTTCAGACACTCAACAGTCCACTGAAATCTGAGCACATGGCGAATCGTCAGAAAGGTCTTTGTAATATATGAGTGCAATCAATCATTAAGCAATGCATTAATTATGAACATCCTTGTTCATGAGAGGATACATTAAATGTGACTCTGAGCTTGGTAGGAAGACGCTTTTCATTAATGGCTGGATAATGAGTCAACAGATGTGATTATTAGATTAGTTTGTTCAACAATCATTTAACAATCGCTTGCAATTTCATAATCATTGAGTCACGTCACTGTACCTTTCGTATACCTTGGCAATTGTTTGAAATGTCTTTTATTAATAGTCATAGCATTTTTTTGTTTTTGGAAAATGCGTTCACAGTTGTCAATGGCTTCAGTTTTGCATAGAAGTTTAGCTTTATATCTGTTATCAGTGTCTTTAAAATTTTCCTTGAATTCCTGGAAAATATCTTTGTTAATTTTTTCCTTTAAGCACGTTAGCAAATTGAAGTTGTTTTTTTCAATTAGCCTCACTAACAAGTGGATTTCTTGTGGCCACGCAGATGTTTAGTCCAATCCTGTAGGTTCTCATTGCATTGTGCCTGTACAAATTTTTGTGAAGGCGCATGCGTACACCTTCAAAAAAGCTTACTGGGATAACTCCGTCGAATTGATCCCCAATCCTTGATTTTCTTCTTTCACATTTGTTCATAAACCTAAATTTTAAACTTTACAAACGTTGAACATATCTCCGATACTACTCTTTATAAAAAACAATCAGATTTCTTTGATATCGCTACTTATATCCAACTTTCCGAACTTCCGCTACTAGTCTTAGCCCGCTAGCACTGCACGCGTGGTCTCTCGCCTCCCGATCGTCTTACTTACACCTGTATAACTGAAAGCTATAATTCGCCATTATAGCACATCTGCTATAATGGCGAATATAGCGGATGTGTGTCTAACGCTACCTCTGTGTGCAGGTGAAGACACCTTTGAACTACATTCGGTGCAGTTGGAGCTCGAATCCTTCGAGAGGCAGATCCACGACCTGCTAGAGAGACAGGCCGAGCTGCGAGATCGGCGGTCCGCGCTTGAAACATCACGCGCCGATGCTCACAGGTCAGTGGTTAATAATTTTTTGACTCCGACCTCGTCTACTCCGTGTGTTTCTCTGCACAGGTCCCGAGCAACCAGGACGCGATCATCCCTGGCTTCATTCACTCCGGCACCGACACATCACCACGGACCCTGGGTGATTCCACGGCAGAAGACGCGAGCCAGGACCAGACCAAGGACCTCCCCGCCCCTCCCGGCTTTCGAGACCTCCACCCGGAACCGCTTCTCACCTCTTCGCGAGTCGGAGCGCGATGACGCCGTGATCATCGGCGATTCCACCGTCCGTCATGTCTGCGCTATCTCTGGCAAAGGCAAGGTGCGCACTCACTGCTTTCCTGGTGCTCGTGTTCTTGATGTCTCTACGCAGGTTCCCGAGATCCTGAATGGTGACTAGCGCGTCGGAGCTGTCGTGCTGCACGTGGGAACGAACAACACCAGGCTGCGGAAGACGGAGGTACTGAAGAAGGACTACAGGAGCCTGATCGAGACGGTACGCAGCACTTCGCCAGAAACAACGATCGTCGTGTCTGGACCGCTTTCCACGTACCGACTAGGACAAGAAAGGTTCAGTAGATTATTTGCTCTAAATGAATGGTTAATGTCATGGTGTAATGAACAGAGACTGCTCTTTGTTAATAATTGGAATCTGTTTTGGGAGCGACCTAGGCTCTTCCGTGCTGATGGCCTTCACCCCAGCAGAGTCGGAGCGGCTGTTCTGTCGGACAACATCTCCAAGAAGCTACACACCATGTGACTAGTAAGTCAAAGTCCAAATCACAGTATTTGCTGTCCCAACTTAATTGATATAAGTACCAATGTAGAACATTATATAGAAACTGTGTCTATTCCTCGTTTAGTAAAGCCAAACAATACATCTACTGTAGGATCTAGGAAAAATCTAATTGTAATTAAACCAGAAAATCTCAATATCAGTGAACAAAAACAATTTCTAAAGCTAGGTCTTCTAAATATTAGATCGCTCACACCTAAGGTGGTTATTGTAAATGAAATGGTCTCAGATAATAGTTTTGATGTATTTTGCCTTACTGAAACCTGGCTTAAACCAAATGATTATTTCGGTCTAAATGAGTCTACTCCGCCAGGATACTGTTATAAGCATGAGCCCCGTCTGATTGGTCGTGGCGGCGGTGTTGCAACAATCTATAGAGATATTCTTAATGTTACTCAGAAAATAGGTCACAGGTTTAATTCGTTTGAAGTACTTATGCTAAATGTTACACTCTCAGATGTAAGAAAAAAATCCCTATTATCTCTAGCCTTGGCTACCGTATATAGACCTCCAGGGCCTTACGCTGATTTCCTAAAAGAGTTTGCAGACTTTCTATCAGATCTATTGGTCAATGTCGATAAAGCAATAATTGTTGGAGATTTTAACATACACGTAGATAACACAAATGATGCGTTAGGGGCTGCGTTTTCAGATTTGTTAAACTCCTTCGGGGTCACGCAAAACGTCAGTGGTCCCACTCATCGCCTAAATCATACGCTAGATTTAATTATATCATATGGAACCAATCCAACCAATATAGATATTATACCGCAAAATGATGATGTCACTGATCATTACATGGTAACTTGCATACTACGTACCACTGAAATCTGTCATATTGCGCCACGTTATCGACCAAGCAGAACAATCCTTCCAACCACAATATATAGATTCTCAAATAGCTTACCTGATCTATCTCAGCTGCTCAGTGAACCCAAACAAACAGGTGAACTAGAGGAAATGACTAGCAGTTTGAGCACCATTTTCTCTGGTACTTTAGAAATTGTTGCACCAATTAGATTAAAAAAGTTTAGAGAAAAAACTAGAGCACCATGGTACAACAGTGCTACACATGCTATCAAGAGAGAAACTCGTAACTTGGAGCGTAAATGGAAACAAACTAATTTAGAGGTCTTTAGAATCGCATGGAAAGACAGTATGTCACGTTACAAAAAGGCTCTAAAAACTGCCAGGGCTGAGCACCTCTGCAAACTAATAGAAAATAACCAAAATAATCCAAGGTTCTTATTTAACACCGTGGCTAGACTAACAAATAAACAGAGATCACCTGAGCAAAATATTCCGTTACAGTTTAGTAGTAATGATTTTATGAATTTCTTCACTGAGAAAATAGAAAACATCAGAAACACAATTGTAAACACAATTGTTAATGTACAATCTTTTATGGTGTCTTATGATTCAGCCTCAATTATCGCCCCTCAAGAACAACTACACCGCTTTACAACTATAGGACAGGAAGAGCTAAATAAACTTATCATTGCATCTAAAACAACAACATGTTTACTAGATCCAATACCCACTAAACTACTGAAAGAAGTGTTACCTGTAGTGGAAGAGCCTCTTCTCAATATTATTAACTCGTCTTTATTTTTAGGTCATGTTCCAAGAATATTTAAGCTGGCAGTTATAAAACCTCTCATTAAGAAACCACAATTAGATCCAAATAACCTAGCAAATTACAGACCCATCTCAAATCTTCCATTTATGTCTAAAATATTAGAAAAAGTTGTGTCCGCTCAATTGTGCTCTTTCTTGCAAGAAAATGATATCTATGAAAAATTTCAGTCAGGATTCAGACCGCATCATAGCACAGAAACTGCGCTAGTTAAAATTACAAATGATTTACTTTTAGCTTCTGACCAAGGCTGCATCTCAATATTAGTTCTACTCGATCTTAGCGCTGCGTTCGACACTATAGATCATAAAATACTCTTGGATCGACTACAAAACTACACTGGTGATCAGGGACAGGCATTAAGCTGGTTTAGATCGTACTTATCAGACCGTTACCATTTTGTCTGTTTAAATGGGGAAAATACGAAAATAACGTCAGTCGACTATGGAGTGCCACAAGGATCTGTGTTAGGCCCTCTATTATTCTCAATATATATGCTGCCACTTGGTAAAATTATAAGAAAACATGGAATTAATTTCCACTGTTATGCTGATGACAATTATATATCTCATCACGACCAGATGAAAACACTAACAAATCTAACTTGACAGAGTGTCTTAAAGATATAAAATGCTGGATGACGCGTAATTTCCTGTTATTAAATTCCGATAAAATGGAGGTATTACTTATTGGTCCAAAAAACTACCCACAAAATCCCTTACAATACAACTTTAATTTAGAAGGATGTCCTGTTACATTATCCACTACAGTAAAAGACCTGGGTGTTATACTAGACCGCAACTTGACTTTCGAAAATAATATTTCATCTGTTACGAGAACAGCCTTTTTCCATCTTAGAAACATTGCTAAGCTACGTAACATGCTATCTGTTTCTGATGCAGAAAAGTTAGTTCATGCATTCATGACCTCGAGACTAGATTACTGTAATGCTTTATTAGCTGGTTGCCCTGCATCCTCAATAAACAAGCTACAGTTAGTCCAAAATGCAGCCGCTAGAGTTCTTACTAGGTCAAGAAAATATGATCATATAACACCGATTTTATCATCTCTACACTGGCTACCTATTAAGTTCCGTATCAATTACAAAGTATTACTACTGACCTATAAAGCCCTAAATGGTTTAGCTCCTGTGTATTTAACGGATCTTCTATCGCCATACAATCCATCGCGCTCTTTAAGATCACTAAATTCGAGGCTTCTGGTCATACCTAGGATATCTAAGTCCACTAATGGAGGGAGGGCATTCTCACATTTAGCTCCTAAACTCTGGAATAGCCTTCCTGATATTGTTCGAGGCTCAGACTCGCTGTCCCAGTTTAAAACTAGATTAAAGACGCATCTCTTTAACCAAGCATTCACATAATGCTTACTTTTTATACTACTGCTGAATCAGTTATAATGCATTAATATTATGAACATCAGCTATGCTAATTATTTCCCATCTGCTTTTCTGCTGTTATCTCGGGACGCCAGTCCCGAGGTAAATAGCGTTCGTCAGCTCCAGTTTGTATCCAGCCTCTCACAGAGACTTCAGATGCCCCATCACCATGGACTACGATCTTGAAATGGGATACATAGACTAATTATTGCCAACAAAAGCCTTCATCAAAGCCTTCATGGACTTCAAAGACACTGGTCACTAATCTTGCAGTTCAAACACAATCACTGTCTAAATACTGACCCTTAACACTTAATAAGTTTAATAATTTTTTAAATCATGTTTTTTTTTAACTATAAATAATTCTTATTTACATTATTCATGATGTTAGCCAGAGGGGAACTGGCCCCCCACAGTGAGTCTGGTTTCTCCCAAGGTTATTTTTCTCCATTAACCATCATCTTTTGGAGTTTTGTGTTCCTTGCCACAGTCGCCTTCGGCTTGCTCACTGGGGTTATTAATACAATTATTATTTAATTATTTTTAAACACGATAAAGAATCATATCTTATCTAATTCCACAATAGGGCTCCAAACAAAAAAATCAATTAAGGAGCCACTGGCTCCTATAGGGGGAAAAACAGGCGCCAAATATTTTCATTTTTAACTCCTTCCATTCCTTTTCGTCCCGCAGCTCGCATGCAAGAAAAACTGCACGTGCTAACAGTGTAGTCTGTGGAGCATTCTTCGCAATTATGTGATCACGTGCATTTTTTATGCTTGTTACTGTCACCGTGTTTTCTCACAGTCTCTTTTTTGAAATGGTTAGTTCCTGCAATGAACTCCGTTTTCCCCGCTATTTCTTTGATATAAACTTTTGTAATGTATTTCGGGAAATGTAATGCAAATTTTAAAATCAAAGGGAGTAAATTTTTACTGTCGCCAATGACGACCTTGACAGAAATTACACTCACAAATAAATTTATTTGGTCGCAAATGCGACCATTTTTAGTCGCAGTTTGGAGCCCTGCACAAGGATGATGATTTATCGACTTTATAGACATTACATTTTTATCGTCTGTTAATGCTGAACTTCTGTAAAGCTGCTTTGAAACGATGTGTGTTGTGAAAGGCGCTATACAAATAAAATTGACTTGACAAATGCTCTGACTTTCAAATCAAATCAAATCAAATCAAATCACTTTATTGTCACACTACTGTGTACACGAGTGCAACAGCAGGTGAAATTCTTGTGTGCAGTTCCGAGCAACATTGCAGTAATGACAGTGACGAGACAAACCACTTTACAATAACAACATATTTACACAAAACAATTTACATAACAAATGTACACATACCTACACAACAATTTACATATCAAATGTACACAATACACACAATGAAGAATACACATACACTAGATAAGGGTATAAATATATATATATATATACACTAAATGAATTGGGAGCGAGAATATATTGACAGAATGAGGATTAATAAAGTGCAGTGCTGATTGTAGATCGTGAGAGATCATGTGTTCAAAAGTCTTATTGCTTGTGGGAAGAAGCTGTCATGTAGTCGGGTGGTGCGGGTCCTGATGCTGCGATACCGCCTGCCTGATGGAAGCAGTGAGAGCAGCCCATGACTCGGGTGACTGGAGTCTCTGATGATCCTCCGAGCTTTATTCACACACCGTCTGTTATATATATCCTGGAGGGAGGGAAGCTCACCTCCGATGATGTTTCTGGCCGTTCGCACCACCCTTTGCAGGTCTTTGCGGTTGTGGGCGGTGCTATTGCCGTACCAGGCGGTGATGCAGCCAGTCAGGATGCTCTCTACAGTGCTGGTGTAGAACCGTGTGAGGATGTGTTGGTTCATTCTGAACTTCCTCAGCCGTCTCAGGAAGAAGAGGCGCTGGTGAGCCTTCTTCACAACGGCCTCAGTGTGGATGGACCATGTGAGTTCCTCAGTAATGTGGACACCGAGGAACTTGAAGCTGCTGACTCTCTCCACCGGTGCTCCATTAATGGTGATGGGGCTGTGTTCTCTGTCTTTCCTCCTGAAGTCCACCACAAGCTCCTTGGTTTTACTGACGTTGAGGGAGAGGTTGTGCTCCTGACACCAGCGCGTCAGAGTGTGCACCTCCTCTCTGTAGGCTGTTTCATCATTGTCAGTGATCAGACCTACAACCGTCGTATCGTCAGCAAACTTAATGATGGCATTGGAGCTATGTGTCGCCACACAGTCATGTGTGTAAAGGGAATACAGGAGTGGGCTGAGAACACAGCCCTGCGGGACTCCAGTGTTGAGGGTCAGTGATGAGGAGATGTTGCTGCCCATTCTAACCACCTGACGTCTGCCTGACAGGAAATCCAGGATCCAGCTGCACAGCGAGCTGTTTAAGCCCAGAGCCCGGAGTTTCACATCAAGCTTGGAGGGCACTATGTTGTTGAATGCTGAGCTGTAGTCTACAAACAGCATTCTCACATACGTGTTCCTTTTTTCCAGGTGGGAGAGAGCAGTGTGTATTGTAGATGCAATGGCATCATCAGTGGAGCGGTTGTTAGGGTAGGCAAACTGCAATGGGTCCAAAGAGGTGGGCAGAACAGAGCAGATGTGATCTCTGATCAACCTCTCAAAGCATTTGCTGATGATGGGGGTGAGGGCAACAGGACGCCAGTCATTTAAGCAAGTGATTTTTGATTGCTTCGGTACAGGCACAATGGTTGATGTTTTGAAGCATGTGGGGACTACAGACAGGGAGAGGGACAGGTTGAAAATGTCCGTAAAAACACCAGCCAGTTGGTTCGCGCATGCTCTGATGACGTGGCCCGGAATGCCGTCTGGACCCGCGGCTTTGCGAATGTTCACCCGTCGAAAGGATCGGGTTACATCCGCAACAGAGACGGAGAGTGAACCATCATCTGTAGTGTCGGCCGCGAGTGCTCTCTCTGTGAGGGCGGTGTTGTTGTTGTCCTCGAAACGAGCATAAAAAGTATTAAGCTCGTCCTGGAGAGAGGCAGCGGTGTTCATGGCGGAGTTTTTATTCTGTTTATAGTCCGTGATGGTGTTAATTCCCTGCCACATACTTCTGGAGTCAGTGGTGTTGAACTGTACTTCAATTTTGTGCCTGTACTGGCGTTTGGCTGTACTGATGGAGTTACGGAGGGGATAACTGGCTTGTTTACGCTCCTCCGCGTTCCCGGAATTAAAAGCGGTGGTCCGCGCAGTAAGTGCCGCGCGAACATCGCCGTTAACCCAGGGTTTCTGGTTGGGGTAGATCCGTATTGTTTTGGTTGGAACAACGTCCTCTACGCACTTCCTGATGAAACACGTTACGCTATCAGCGTAAACCTCGATGTCGTCATCGGAGGCAGACCGGAACATCTCCCAGTCCGCGTGATCAAAACAGTCCTGTAGCGCAGAGTCTGATTGGTCCGACCAGCACTGGATCGTCCTGAGGGCGGGTGCATCCCGTTTCAGTTTCTGCCTGTAAGCGGGCAGAAGCAGAACGGAAGAGTGGTCGGATTTGCCAAATGGTGGGCGGGGGAGGGATTTGTAGCCATCCCGGAAAGGAGAATAGCAATGATCCAAAACCCGGTCCCCTCGTGTGTTGAAGCTGATATGTTGGTGGTATTTTGGTGCTATTGTTTTGAAGTTGGCTTTGTTGAAGTCCCCGGCAACAATGAACGCAGCGTCAGGGTGCGCGGTTTCCTGCTCACTTATACTGCCATACAGTTCCCTGAGTGCCCGGTCTGTGTCGGCTTGGCTTTCAGTGTGTTTTAGTGATCTCCGCCCACATTTCTTCCGTGAATCTGCGGTTCACCACTATCCTTCCAGGTTTTAATAAAGCGTTGGACAGTTCTTATCCCAATTCCAGGGATTTCAGAAATCTCTTTAGTTGTTTTCTTTGCTTGATGCAGGAAAATAATTAGTTCAGAAACTGCTCCGATTGATTCACTTTTTCATCCGATTGATGAAGTGTTTTTGATTCACTTAAAAGAACCAGCTCATATGTGTCATTTGTTTGAGAATCGGAATATACCGGAATCACCGTATGTTTTTGCGCTGTATCTTTAAAAGTACTGCTCATTAGAATCAATCATTAGGATTTTGGACTATACCAGAAGTGCTGTACGTTTTGCGCTGTAGATTCAAAAGAGTCAGCTCATAAGAGTCAATTGTTCAGGAATCAAAATACACTGGTAGCGTTGTGTTTTCACACTGTAGACCCAGTAGAGGGAAGCGCTGCTGCTGATATGTGCTGTTGGAAACAGGGACAGAGTATTTGAGTACATTTTCCATCCTCATTGGTGTAAAATTGCATGTATGGGAGCCGTTAACGGAAAACCATGAAGATCATACGGTAACGATATTTTTTAAAGAATGGAACTCTGGGACCCAACCCTATTAAAGATGTAAACATATACAGACCTGTTAATTCGACACGCAAATGGCATTATGCCCCATCTCTGCAAGCTAGCAACATGATAAAACTACTCACTCTTGTTTACAACCAACAAAGCTGTCTACAGTGAAAGAGTGATATTGAAGCGATCTGATTTTGTCACGCACAGTGATGCTCACTCATAATACAGCACCTTTGACTAGTTAGGTTCAATTATTGGATTTCATTTATGTCTCAAAGTCTGCAAACATGCCTTTTACAAACATTTTAATGCATTTCTACAGAGCATATATAACAAATCAGAAATCTGCAATGATCTCACCATTTGGTATTAGGCTTCATGAGGTAAATGCAACGAGAATGGCATTTCTTATTTCCAAATAATTATTCTTCAAAAGTATAAAACAAACATTACTGGAATCTTTACTGGGACTGGAATCGTTATAGGGATACCCCTTCCTCTCTCTCTCATCATTTACTCACTTTCATGCCATCACAGATGTGTATGACTTTATTCTGCTGAACACAAACAAAGATTTGTAGAACCATATTTCAGCTCTGTTGGTCCATATAATGTATGTGAATGGTGACCAGAACTTTGAAGCTCCTAAAAGCACATAAAGGCAGCATAAAAGTAATCCATATGACTTTGTTGGTTTAATCCATTTCTTTTGAAGTGATATGAAATGTGTGGGTGAGAAACATCAATATTTAAGTCATTTTTACTATACATCTTCACTTTCTCTTTCACTTCCACATTCTCATTCTTTTGTTTTTGGTGATTCTCATTCTTAATGTATAACACCACCTACTGGGGAGGAGAATTTATAGTACAAAAGGACTTAAATATTGACCTTTCATATCACTTCTGATGACCACTGGAGTCACTGAATTACTTTTATGCTGCCTTTGTGTTTTTTGGACCTTAAAAGTTCTGGCCACCATTCACTCAAAAATCTTTGTTAGTGTTCAGCAGAAGAAAGTCATTCACATCTGGGATAGCATGAGGGGGAGTAAATGATGAGAAAATGTTCTGTTTGGGTGAACTGTCCCTTTAAAAGGAATACAAATTGGAACCGGAATTGTTAAATTCCTCACAATCCCCATCCCTAATCTTTAACATCTTTAAGTTCAGCTGATGCATGAAAAATGTGCTAACTGCATATGCTCACACTAAACCTCAACAAGTGTCCAATGGACAGCTGTAATGGACAAACATCTACCCATGCTGATGTGATTATTCATAAGCCATCTATGCTATTTAGACTGATAAAAGGAACCTGGTTTAATGGTGTTTACATGACCACAAGCATTGTCGCTTATTAAGCATAATTGGTGCAAGAACGTGCACGTAAACACGCTTGAGCCTTGATATTAGCCATTCAAAGATGAACCCGCTCTCTCTGCTTTGCCTGATATTTCCCAGTAATGATCTCCTCCAATGCCTTGGCCTTTCATTCCATGAGTTGCTGTATCTGCAAGGTTAAATCTCTTTTCCGCTAGATTTGTTAGTATTTTTTTATTAAGTACAAAGGTGAGGTATCTCCAGTAATTCAATGTCTGTATATTTTCCATTTCTGAGACAAGAAGGGTAAACTTGAATTTGAGTCATGTTGATGTACTAACTTCTAATGGCATTGTGTGAATGGGCGGCTGTTGAAAGACAGTAAATTATGGTGGCTAGTGTTAAAGTCAAGAATTATATGCGAGTAGCAGGCCCGTTTTCAAGCCTAGTTTTCAAAAAGTGGACATTTTTGCAGTTTTTCCCTCCATTTTGTATTTAATTATGAGGTTCAAATACTTTTTGATGGACTGATAATATTTACTAAAATGTTGTCAAATTGCTTACCAAATATAAGAACCGTACCCTGTTTTGCCATCTTTTTGAACATATGTTCAATATTCTGCGACAATGACGCTGCTGCCTGCTTTCTCTTCCGTCACTCCTGCTCTTTTCGCGCCATTCTCACTATCCAGCCGGATGTCGTCGGCCTCACTGATTTAGCGCGGTAAAGTGTGACGTTGGACATTCGGTTTAGCAGATGTAAGGGATCGTCTGAAAACTCCACTCACTACGCTAAAACATGGGAGATGTCCACTCATTCAATTCACGTGCAAGTTAAACATGAAAAAATAAACTATAAAATACATTTTCACATTCAGATTGTTCTTATAACTTCCCAGAGGACAGACAGACATACGACAGGTGATATTATTACAGTATGATCAATTATATAAATACAGTAATCAATTTTAGAGGATAGAAGGACTTACTCTAATCACTCAAATTCTAAAAAAAAAAAAAAAAAAAAAAAAAAACAGCCTTTAAAATTAGAAAATATAATGTTGGTGAAGTTTAGATATTTCTTCTTTAAGATTAGAAAATAAAATAAGATAATTGATTACTGTACTTATATAATTGATGACACTGTAATAATATATCCTGTAATAACTCTGTCTATCCTCTGGTAAGTTTCTACAGCCTTTAAAATGAGAAAATTTCATTTTGGTGAATTTTAGTGATTTTTCTTTCTAAAATAATTGATTACTGTACTTATATAATTGATGATACTGTAATAATTTTACCTGAAGTAAATTCATTTATCCTCTGGGAAGTTACCACAGCCTTTAAAATGAGAAAACATAATTTTGGTGAATTTTTGTGAATATTCTTCTAAAATAATTGATTACTGTACTTAATTAATCATACTGTAATATTATCACCTGTAGTATGTCTGTCTGTCCTCTGGGAAGTTATAAGAACAATCTGAATGTGAAAATGTATTTTACAGGTTTTTTTCATGCACCTGAATTGAATGAATGAGTGGACATCTCCTGTGTTTTAGCGTAGTGAGTGGAGTTTTCAGACGGTCCCTTACATCTGCCAAACCGAATGTCCAATGAATGTTGAACGTCAAACTTTACGCGCTCACAGATATTGCTAGGAGTGAATAACGTCAGTTGCTGCGCATGTAAATCCTGTAAAGGATGATATTAAAGTCCCTGTGGACTTTAAGAAAGTAAAATCTTTTAAAACACACTTTACACAGGATCACTAGTTTATTTAACCAGTTTACTGATCACTTCCAAACTAATGTCCTTTCCTCTTCATACAAAAGATGTATTTTGTTTGACAATATTTTGTGGTGGATATTGCATTTTGGTAATAAAATAGCAGTCCCCTTTGTCAAACTAAGGTCAATTTTAGAGCATTTTATGTTCAGTATTTAGACCTAAATACATGCATGCTCTTCACTAAACTATTATCTCTATGGTAACAAAGTACACTAAATTCACTAAATAAATGATACTTTATTAGTAGCAATAATTGTTGAATTGAAAAACAATAAGATGGTGCCGGTGTATATGGCATGCCATCTGTTGCTCTCCATGTCTGTATTTGTTTGGATGTTTCTATGTCTCTCTAACTGCTGGTTGCTTCTGACATACGATCGCCAGACACTCCCGGACATTCAAACCACATTTCTGGATAAATATCAGGCGAATTTGGATTACTTTATAATTAATCAGATGGCGAACAACTTTGAAGTGTACGTTTCTGACGATTTATGCCGGTGGCCATTCGATGTTTCCCTCAGAAAGCGCAGGAGAAGTGTCCTTAGCGGCATTTTTGTATGGCGGCCGCTGGATTTGCCCTTCCGTTGGCTTCGACCTATTCTCCCCGTAATCCTGAACATGTCCTCCCGAGACCTCTCTCCCCGGATCGGCCTTCGATTCCATCGTGGGGGAGTAACTCCTGCAAACCTGCGCTCCTTGGATAAAGGCACAGACTCCTTCAGTGTCATTACTCCTCAGAAAATGGCTTTAATCAATTCACATTCCTTGGTCAACAAGACATTTTTACTCAACGACTTCTCCACGCACAAGTTGGACTTCATGTTCATTACTGAAACCTGGATAAAGGTGGGAGATCTAAGTCCTTTTGCTGATCTGGCTCCTGTAGAATGTACATTCCTTAATGCCCCCTGACTTATTGGCCGGGGGGTGGTGGTGGATTAGCGGCCATTTGAAAAAACTCTTTTAAGTCTCTCTGCCAGATCGTATCGTGTACTAGGCATTCTAGCTTCGAAGCGCAGCTATTACGGCTGGAGTGGAATGGACCGGTGATACTAGCTGTCGTTTATCGACCTCCACACTTAGCGAAAGACTTTATACATGAATTCACCGAATTCGAGGGATATATTACTACAAAATGCGACCTCTTTTTTTCTGATTGGTGACTTTAACATCCATGTGTGCTGTCAGTCAAAACCCTTAGCGAAGGAGTTTCTCAGCCTTATTGACTCTTTTAATTTAGTCCAGTGGATAAAGGACCCTACACGCATTCATGGTCATACACTAGACTTGGTTATTTCATACGGTTTGTCCGTTGTTAATATAGATCACCTGCCAATATTATTTCATATGTCTACCCCTATGCTCAATCAATAAGCAACTCTAGCTGAAGAACTGGTCTGTTATTACTCTCCTCATTTCTGTAAAGATTTTAATCAGTGTTTTAATATGACCAGTACATCACTGTCCCTCGAATCTCCGTTACCGGATCTGGATCCTGACCACCACCTCAGGTTGCTAAACTCTGTATGGTTGGACGTTTTAAATGATACTGAACCACTAAAATAATGTAAACCGAACAGTAGATCTGAACCATGGCTCAACTCCATTACTCGCTCTTCTAGACATGCGTGCAGAAAAGCTGAGTGAAAATGGAAAAAGGACAAACTTCAAGTTTCTTTCGAAATACTGAAAGACTGCTTATTGGTGTATCAGAGAACTGTAAAATCAGCAAAAGCTACTTACTTTTCAAATTTAATTACAAATAATCACCATCGTCCAAAGGTTTTGTTTTCTGTTATAACCTCTGTTTTTACCCCCCTGTTAATGCTATACCTAATCCTTCTTTTGTACTATGTGAAAGTTTCTTGAGATTTTTTAGAGACAAAATTACGAACTTAAGATCACAGTTAATGCCTTGCATTGAGGATCAATTAAATGATATGCAGTCACTAGCCTCATGGGATGCCTTTGACACTATTACATTAAACCCTCCTTTTGCCCCCTTGATACTATTCATCCTCGGTACTTCAAACAAATACTAGACTTTGTAGGTCCTGGTCTGGTGTCCTTCTTGAATAAATGTCTGTCTACAGGGTACATCCCCAAATCCCTCAAAATTGCAGCTGTCACTCCTATGCTCAAGAAGCCTTCACTAGATGCATCTGTTTTAAATAATTTCAGAGCCATCTCTATCTTACCCTTTATTTCCAAAATAATGGAAAAGATTGTGCTTATGCAGCTTCAGATATTTCTTAAGAACAACCAAATCATTGAATCCTTTCAGTCTGGTTTTAAATCTTCTCATTGCACAGAATCTGCTCTTCTTAGGGTTTTAAAAGATATCCTAGTAGCTACAGATTTAGGTGATACTGTGATTTTAGTTCTTTTAGATCCGACCTCATCATTTGATACTGTTGATCATGCTATACTGCTCTCCAGACTAGAATCATGTGTGGGCTTAAAGGGAATGTTCTTAAATGTTAAGCTCGGCAAATTTACCTCTTCTGTGGCCCGCCTCACCTGCAGTGTGCCACAGGGCTCTGTACTTGGGCCAGCTCTTTTCTCTTTTTATATCTATTATCAGAAAGCATGGGATCTTCTACCACTTCTACACTGATGACACTCAAATCTACTTACCGGTTAAATGAAATGATCACATTGTATTACAATCTCTTCTAGCTTGCCTGGAGGAAATAAAAGATTGGCTAGCCAAAACCTTTTTGTTTGTGAATAAAGATAAGACAGAGGTGATTGTCTTTGGTCCTACAGAAACTCTTGATGTCAGTAATACTGATTGCAGAAATCTCAAAGCTTTCCTCTCCCCTCAAGTACAAAACCTGGGTGTCCAGGTTGATAGCCAGCTGAAATTTGACAAACATATTAGTGCCGTCATAGGTTCCAGTTTCTTTCATCTACGTCTACTCTCTAAAGTTAAACCCTTTTTGTCGGAGAAGACATTGGAGATAGCAGTTCATGCTTTCATCACTTCTCGTCTGGACTTCTGTAATTCTCTCTGTTGTGGAATTTCCAAACCTCTTATTCCTGGACTTCAGTTAGTTCAAAATGCAGCAGCAAAATTTCTAAAAGGAGGTCAGAAGTACGATCATGTTACCCCCATTTTAAAATCACTTCACTGGCTGCCGGTTCAAGCTAGAATTGATTTTAAAATGTTATTGTTTGTTTACAAGTCATTACACAACCAAGCTCCCAGTTACTTATCAGACTTACTACATCCTTACAATCCACCTAGAAGTATCCGATGATCAATATCTCCTCGATGTCCCATGCTTGAGGCTAAATCATAGAGGAGGGAGAGCCTTTTCAGTTGTGGGTCCTATTTTATGGAATAGTCTGCCTAAATCTTCTCTTAAAACTCATCTCTTTTCAATGGCTTTTAATAGCATGTAATGTCCTGGTCTTAAATTGTTGTGTGTTTTTATAACTTTGTATTTATAATTTTGTATTGTACATCACTTTGGTCAGCCTTGATGCTGTCTTTAAATGTGTTATATAAATAAAAATAACTTGAACTTGGTCATGGTGGAAATGACGGAGTGACAGTCGTAGTTTGTGTAAAAAGTGATACAAATAATTTTCACACAATAATTATTGAAATGATTTGTTTGTTTCATGCTTTGTAAAGATTATCAATGTTTTAAAAATGCCATTATTTTTATGTTGATTTAAGATTGAGACGCTGGGTCTGGGACAAGGGTAAAAAAAATCTATACATAAAATGTCAATAAAAAGTATCAACATTAAATGAAAAGGTGTCCGCAGTTGAACAGCGGTGAAAACCTTTTATTTTTTAATTTCATAAAAATGTCAATGAACTATAAATGATTTTAGATTGCTTTTTTATTTGACATTGACATTGTGACACAAAGCCAAGTTCAGCCCCTCCTTTGCCTTTACACAAAAGCGGGTGGTATAAGGCGTATAGCCCAAGGAGGTTCCGTTCTCAGACACCTGTGGATGATCAACGAATCCACAGGACAAGGATGGAGAAATGTCCTGGAATATTGAAATGGACGCTTGAATGGATAGTACTATATGTTGGAATAATCGCAGCACAGACAGGTAAGGAATCCTGCTCTTTTAAGAATATTATTGAGTGTCCACTGAAGTTTAAGAGAGTACAGAATCTCTTATGTGAACTTGACCAGAAAGGGACCTTTGAAAATTCTCTGTCTTGCTCTTCCAGTTTTCCTTCTTCCATTGTGACACCATAAGCCTGAGATATTATTCACGATTAAGCAATCCTAAGGAGAGGCATTAGGATTTCCTTTAACTAGGTGTTAGTGGTCATTGTTACATAATCTTAGTTTCACATTGATCATTGATGTCACTCATACATGAGACACAACAGTCAATATCATTCATCAAATGAACACAATGCGTGCGGTCTAGAGTTATAAAAGAATATTTATTGTTAATTATTGACTTATCATTAAGCTGTGGGCTATAAATATGGTGGTTTCCAAAGGGCCACATTGATTAAAAATAAAAATGATAATGTATTACGAATTTCATAGAGCTTTTAATCTAAAACCTGGACATTTTGGGGATTTTGACTCATTTAAAGAAGTATTTAAATAAGAAATATTTAATGATTGTGCACTTGGAAATTTGTGACATTTTCTTAACCGCTTTCAAAAAATACATATATATATATAGAAAATGTCAGATTTATTTTCATTAAAACACACATTTGAAGGTGTGTGTGTGTGTGTATATATATATATACTCAAATGCTGGTATAACATGGAACCATTAGGTTTTATCCAAAATAAGATATTTCAAATTTCAAGTGAACTTGTCACTCAATGCTAATAATATAATTTTGGTAACACTTTACAATAAGGTTAAACTAACAATGGACAATATCATATTTTTACAGCATTTATTAATCTTGTTTAATGTATAATTGTTCACTGTTAGTTTATCTTCATAATGCATTAACTAATGGTAACGTAAACAACGTTTCATTTTAAAAATGTGGAAACTAACATTAACCAAGATTAATAAATGCTAAAAGTATTGCTCTTTGTTTTTCATGTTTACTAATGCAGCTAAATAATGTAAACAAATGGAATCTTATGGAATGTGTTCCCATCATTTGTAATGAAAAATATAATTGTATTAAATTAAAAAAATGCAAAAGAGCTGCATTTTCACTAGTCTCGGACATTAGTACACTGAAAACTGCTTCCCTCAATGGAGTCTTCAAAACTCATGTAATTAAGTTCACATAACTTAGTCTTGGTGTTCATATAGACTTCATTTATATAATTTAAGGTAGCTAAATGAAAGTAGACTTAACTCAAATCTAATGTTTTAATAATAGTTGTTTCTGCTTAATCATTTCAATTGAATTGGCTCAAGTTTAGATATGATAATCATACAATAACTCTGCACAAAAAAAATTAACTAAGTGTTTCTAGTTCGGTTGTTAAACTTGATCATACGTAGAAGTGCATATAAAACTGCAGTTCAGTAGTACGTGCGGTCCGGCTTGACCGAAGGGGACAACAGTGACTTCACAAGAAACTATTTCCAACAAAACAACATAAATGCCATAAGTTTCCTTTAGACCAAGTAAACGTGATTCAATAATTCAAGTGTAATGTGGATATTGACCACAGCCTCAATTTTGTACTTGATTGTTTGGTTTATTAACACTTAAAATGTGAATTCTACAGCTTTTTGAGATAAGTACGTTTTTGGATGTTTGAGTTCAGTGCCAACACTTGACATTTCCGGTAATGCTTAGTGAAGAGGACATTAGGGTTTACGTTGTAGGGATTTGCAAAACTAAATTGACCAATATGATCACATTATTGAACAGGAGATAGCAGCTAATCGTTTTTCAGTTGAGTTAAAACAAGCTTCTTTTTGCTGGATTTGCCAATTGTTTGTAAACTCATATCAAACTTTGTGAACCTCTCATTCAGGAGTAAACCCCTCTCATAATGGGCAAATCTGTAGTACATGGGGGAACTACCACTTCAAGACATTCGATGGATACAGCTTCCGATTACCATCCACTTGTAATTATATCCTCACTGCGACGTGTGGAAGCAGCTATGAGGACTTCAACATTCAGTTGAGACGGCAAGTGCTACATGACCAACCAACCATCACTAGCATCAGTATGAAGCTGGACGGCACTGTAGTGGAGCTCATCAAGAGTTCTGTCAGAGTAGATGGACAACTGTAAGTATTTGGATGATTCTGTCATTATTTGCTCACTCGTTTTGAGTTGAATCCATAAGGAGAATTTAGAGAGAGAGAGTGTCTCAATTCACTTTCATTGTATGGGGACAAAAAGGTGCAATGAAAGTGAACGGTGACTAACATTCTGCTAAACATCACATGAGTGTGACTCAGTGATGAACGAATTGTCATTTTTGAGTAAACTATTCCTTCAATGGCCAATATTTGCCTTGTGGAATTGATTTTCAAGGGCATTTTGTTTTGTTTTTTACTTTTATGAGGGCATATGGTTTTTCTAACCATATATACAAATAAATAAATGTCAGTGTAGATCAAATGCCGGGGGTCTGGTGACTCGGCGAGTAAAGACACTGACTAAAACACCTGGAGGCGCGAGTTTGAATCCAGGGTGTGCTGAGTGACTCCAGTCAGGCTTCCTAAGCAACCAAATTGGCCCGGTTGCTAGGGAGGGTAGAGTCACATGGGGTAACCTCCTCGTGTTTGCTATAACATGGTTCGCTCTTGGTGGGGTGTGTGGATGCTGCAGAGAATAGCGTGAAGCCTCCATACGCACTAGGTATCCGCGGTAACGTGCTCAACAAGCCATGTGATAAGATGCGTTGATTGATGGTCTCAGACGCAGAGGCAACTGAGATTCGTCCTCCGCCACCCGGATTGAGCCGAGTCACTACACCACCACGTGGACTTGGAGCGCATTGGGAATTGGGCGTTCCAAATTGGGGGTTGGGGGGTTAGAACAAATAGTTCAATTAAACCAATTAATTGAAATAAATTGTCAATCTAAACATTTATGGCTATTGTTAATTATAGAATTATAGAATCACATCAACATCATATACAAAAGTAACTGTAAAGAATGCACAAGATATCCTAGCGCAGATAATCAACGTTGTGCTGGAATACATTTTAAACAATCTTCCGTTCCCAATGTTATTGTAAGCCATCATGTTTTCTTTACTGAAACAAAATCAAGTTGTTTTAATTAAGCATTATGTAAATGTCAAGGTTTGGGCTCATGACTCAAACATCTTTGGTCCTTGAACTCATTTATCTTAAAAGTCTATAGATTTACGATTTTAAAGGAATATTCCTGGTTCGATAACCTTAATCGACAGTGTTTGTGGAAGAATGTTTTTTACCACAAAAATGTATTTTGACTTTAATCTTTAAACGTTAAAATACTCACCGTTTCAAAAGTATAGCCACTAGAAATAAACAACGTGTGTTAACATGATTTCAGAGTGATAAAATCACTTACTGACCGCATCTGCGTAAATCTATGGCCAATTTTACAACTTTGTTGCCATGACAATGTAGTGTAACGCCAACAAATCCTAAAATTACTTTACAGCTCAAATAATACACACGTTTCAACAGAAGAATTAATGTAAGAGCTTTTATTAAATTATTAGCTTCACATTTCTGCCTTTAAACTCTCCAAAAATTGGCCCCATTGACTTCCATTGTAAGTGCCTCACTGAGACCTGACTTTTGCTTTTTTGAAAGAAAAGGAGGGATGAGTCAAAATCATTTTTAGCAGAAATCAACATTATGCCACAAATGCTGTCGATTGAGCTTAACTTGTACTGAACCCGGAACATTCCTTTAAGCGTTAATAACTCAGAAAATCAAGTTTCTCAACCTATAGTCCCTTACGCCTGAATTATTTAATTATGTTTTATCAGAGAGAATTCATTGGGGACATTTAAATAGTTGTTATTAAGGATTCATAGAGGTTTTTGCTCTTATATGGTATAATTTATGTTAAATAGTTATTTCGTTTAAAGGGCGATCTGTGCCCCCTGTGGTCAAGCTGGACCTGGCTTAGTTGTCTTTGTGAAAGTGAACTGCAGTTTTATATGCACTTCTATGTGGAATCAGGTTTATTGAACAATCGATGTAGTATCCGTTATCATTTTCTGTTTTTGTGATGTATTACTGTACGATTTTCCAAATTTGAACCAATTCAATTGAAATTCTGAAGTAGAAACAACAATAGTTAAATAGTTATCGTAAGTCTACTTAAGTATCTTAAAGAGTCAAGTTAACACTATATGGACACAAAGTTGTATGAACTTAAAGGGATAGTTCACCCAAAAATGAAAATTCTGTGATCATGAACTCACCCTCAAGTTGTTCCAAACCTGTGCAAATTTCTTTGTTCTGCTGAACTCAACGAAAGATATTTTGAAGAATGTTTGTAACCATATAGTTGTGGGGCACCATTGACTTCCATAGTATGAAAAAAAAAATAAAAAATTTGGTAGCCAATGGTGCCCCACAACAAGTTTTGGAGACAGCATTAATCAATTAAATGAAAGGAACAAGGTTACTCAATTCAATTGAGTAAAGTCAACTTATTAGGGGTTTCAGCTCTCTACCATCATGGTAGATTTCTATATAATCGCTCTATTAAGTTATGGA
Source organism: Moxostoma hubbsi (assembly GCA_032164185.1). Taxonomy (NCBI): domain Eukaryota; kingdom Metazoa; phylum Chordata; class Actinopteri; order Cypriniformes; family Catostomidae; genus Moxostoma; species Moxostoma hubbsi. Next base: position 58,670,975 of record JAVLUX010000003.1, read on the forward strand.
GCTGTGGGGAGTGCTTTTTGTTCACATTCAGAGTTTTTAATTCTAGTATTAGTTGTATTAATAAAACACAATTCATACTATCTTCATTAAGTAACTCTTATCTCTGGTTTGGAGGAATTTTTGTGCCCCATTTGAAATATCAGTGGCATTTTTATCACTTTCGGTGGCATTTTTGCCCACAGCCCTTTTCTGACTCTGCCTCAGGGTCAAAGTTAAAAATCAATTGTTGATGAAAAGACTGATATTCACTATAGTTTTCCCTATTAGGACGACTCTGCCTTTCAGCAACTATGGAGTTCTAATTGATAAAAGTTCCTCGTACATCAAAATCAGTGCCAAGCTTGGGCTAGTGGCCATGTGGAATGTGGACGACTCTTTCATGGTGAGTATAACATCAGCACGCTAACATGATCTCAGTATTCAAAGGTCATGTGTGATTGTAGCACACGCTTGTATAGACACTGAAATGTACAATATCAATGCATTGACAGTAAATGGTCTGCACTTATATAGTACCTTTTTAACCTCAACAGTATTCAAAGCACTTTACACTGTGACTCATTCACCCATTCACACTCATACACCAATGACGGCAGAGCTGCCATGCAAGGTGCTAGCCTGCCATTGGGAGCAACTTGGGGTTCAGTGTCTTGCCCAAGGACACTTTGGCATGAGTCTAATCCTGAGATTAGTGGCCAACCTGCTCTACCACCTGAGCCACAGCCGCTTTGAAACAAACACACAAGATGATTTCATTGTACTTAATGCCATTTATTTATTAGCCTAATTTGACATTGTAAGTGTTTCATTCTGTTCTGTGAGATTTCTAAACATGTTCATGTTTTACTTGTATTTCATACTTGTTGAGCTTCGTTGATAATAACATTCACTTATGCAAAGAGTGTGAATGGCTCCCATTTGGATTAATAAACTATTAAATTTAAATTAAGGTCTTTCTCTGACCAAGTTTCTCAGTCATTTACTGATCAATAAGTCTGTTCTTGTATAAAAGAGTTCACTTTGTTCAGTGTCTATGCAAATGCACAAAAATGTCAACGTAATATACAAATAACTAGGAATGAGCCTGAACATGAACAGCACCTATTGTTTCACAAGAAATACAAGCTTTAATTGCATTTTCTTTTTTAGGTTGAATTGGACAAGAAGTACCAAAATAAGACCTGTGGTTTATGTGGGGATTTCAATGGCATCCAGCTGTACAATGAGTTCATCAAAAATGGTGACTAATATACACATTATACAAATGGTAACACTTTACAGTAAGGTGGTGTACGTTAACATTAGCTAACGCAATAGTAAACATGAAATAACAATGACTTTGATAGCATTCATTAATCTTATTTGAAATTAATTTCTGGTTAATACGTTGGCATTAGTTAATGCATTATGAACCATCAATGATCAATAGTGTATTTCTAAATGAACATAAATCAGGATAAAAAAAATACTGTTAAAATTATTAAAATCATTAGTTCATGATATCTAACACATTAACTAATAATTTCTAGAACCTTATTGTAAGGTGTTACCAGATCAACTTTATCCTTTCCCAAAACAACTGTCTACAAATAAAATATGGTTTATTTGGATACTTATATAAAGTAAAAAATATATATCATTAATATTTTTTTAATGAAGGTGTTGAGACGTCTCTTTATGAATATGGTCACCTTGCAAAGATGGATGGTCCCACAGAGAGCTGTACAGAACTAGTCCATTCACCTGACGATTCATGCCAAAAACTGGTAAGATCTTTGATCTTCACTGTTTGACAATCAAAATTTGGAAAATAGAATTACAGTTACATTTATTCACTTGGCAGACACTTTTATTCAAACTGACTAACAAGTTAGGAATTTTCAATACAAGAAATGTAGATATTATTACTAATAATAACCATTATTATTATTTTATTATATAATTATTTCTTTGACTGGAATAAAACCAATGAATTTAGATGACATACACTCACGGAGCACCTGTACACCTACTTATTCATGTGATTATCTAATCAGCCAATCATTTGGCAGAAGTGTAATGTATAAAATCATGCAGATACAGGTCAGGAGCTTCAGTTAATGTCCACATCAACCATCAGAATTGGGAAAAAAAATTGGATCTTAATGATTTCGACAGTGTCATTATTGACCGTGGCAAATGGGCTGGTTTGAGAATTTCTGTAACTGCTGAGCTCCTGGGATTTTCACGCACAACAGTCTCTAGAGTTTACTTGGAATGGTACCGAAAATAAAAAAACATCCAGTGAGCGGCAGTTCTGAGGACGAAACGTCTTTTTGATGAGAGAGGTCAACCTTGAGGTGGATGGGCTAGAACAGTAGAAGTGTGATGGGGCTGCCATTGGCGGGGATTGAACCCGGGTCTGTGGTGCTCGAGTGTATGGTGCCCAGCTTCCATAAAACAGAGAAACAAAAAGAGACACAAGGGTCAAAAGTACAAATAAACTGGGAGGGCCGAGCTTCACCAAAAAACTGAGAAACGAAAGAGACACAAGGGTCAAAAAGGTACTACAAGGATGAGACTTAACTAGAGACCAGGTAACAGGAGGATCACGGAACAAAGGCTCAAAACTGAACACATGGTTGAGAAACAAGCATGCTTATATAGGGCTATGTACAGGTGAAGGGAATGAGGGTTAATGAGCAGATGGTTAAACCGGATTAGGGGCATTGGTGCCATCTGCAGGAGAGGAGAGGAGCATGACACGGGAGGTCCAGGGCGAACGCCCTCTGCTGGTCTGGAGAGGAACAGCACCCCAAAGAGGAGATCCTTACAAGAAGACCATGTTGGGGTCCACTTCTGTCAGCAAAGAACAGAAAGCTGAGGCTGCAGTGGCACAGGCATACCAAAACTGGACAGCTGACGACTGGAAAAACGTATCCTGGTCTGATGAATCTCGATTTCTGCTGAGGCACACAGATTGTAGGGTTAGAAATTGGTGGCAATAGCATGAATCCATGAACCCAACCTGCTTTGTGTCAACAGTCCAGGCTGGTGGTGGTGATGTAATGGCATGGGGAATGTTTTGCACACTTTGAGGCCATTAATACAAATCAATCATCACTTGAATGCCACAGCCTATTTGAGTATTGTTGCTGACCATGTGCATCCTTTCATGGCCACAATTTACCCATTTTCTAATGGCTACATCCAGCATAATAATTCACCATGTCACAAAGCACAAGTCTTCTCAAACTGTTTTCATGAACATGACAATGAGTTCACTGTTCTTCAGTGGCCTTCCCAGTCACCAGATCTGAATCCAAAGGAACACCTTTGGGATGTGGTAGAACAGGAGATTTGCAGCATGAATGTGCAACTGAAAAATCTGCGTAAATTGCGAGATGCAATCATGTCAATATGGACCAGATTCTCAAAGGAATTTTTCCAACATCTTGGAAAAGAATTGAGGCTGTTTTGAGAGCAAAAGGAGGCGCTACCAAGTATTAGTATAGTGTTCCTAATAAAGTGCTCAGTGAGTGTATGTGTTTTAGGGTAACAAAAGAAAATTGAAATTTTGAGCTGATGGTGGGGCTGTAGAGTTTGATTGGGTGACCCCAAATTTGGCCTGATGACTTTTCAGACCACCCCAAATCATTGTGCCAAATTTCATAACTTACCTCCAAATGCTTCAAAGGGCAATACATTCCCAGATAGAGTAATAATCATTATAATACAAAGAAGAATAGCAACAAAAACGAAGAAAATAGGGGCTAAGCCCCCCTTCTGGGCTTGGTCCCTTAAAAGCAACCAACATACCAAATGATGAAACAAAACATTTTGAAATGTATTTGTGTACATGTGTTGTTTTTGAAAATTTCTCCTTGTAATGCACACCCTAGACATCACTGTGTGAGCAGCTGCTCTCAGGCCCTCCTTTCAGTAGCTGTAAGGGCCTCGTAGACTCCTTCATCAAGACCTGCGAGTTGGACTTGTGCCACTGCACCAACACCACCAGATCCTTCTGCCTCTGCAGCACCTTCTCAGAATACTCTCGCCAGTGTGTTCACGCTGGAGGAAAACCTGACGCATGGAGAACTGAGCAGTTCTGCGGTACGTCTAAACAAACTCTTCAACAGTCTGTTCTAAAAGTGATGCTGTTAATAGTGTTAAGTGTTAAGTTGCTTTAGCATTACATAAACTTTTTGCAGGTCAATCATGTCCTTACCACAATATGGTGCACCAAGAGTGTGGAAACCCTTGCATCAACACTTGTTCAAACCCTGACAAAGCTCATATCTGTGAGGACCACTGTATTGATGGGTGTTTCTGTCCTGAAGGTAAAATTGTTTTTTAAATCTATACCATTCCATCTTTTAGTTAGTTATATAGTTTAGTTAATAGTTTAGTTCACGTTCACTTTTTGACATGCAAATGAAAAATTACTTCCACAGACCCCATGAAATCGAAATTGGAGTTTTGTGGCTTTTTGTTCATCTACAGCTCTGGAAAAAATTAAGAGACACTGCAAAATGCTCAGTTTATCTGGATTTACTATTTATATATGTGTTTGAGTAAAATGAACATTTTAGTTTTATTCTATAAAGTACTGACAATATTTCTCCCAAATACAAATATTGTCATTTAGAGCATTTATTGGCAGAAAATGACAACTGGTCAAAATAACAAAAAAGATGCTGAAAGGTGTTTTCAGACCTCGAATAATGCAAAGAAAAAAGTTCATATTCATTTTTAAACAGCACAATATTAATGTTTTAACTTAGGAAGAGTTTATAAATCAATATTTGGTGGAATAACGCTGATTTTCAATCACAGCTTTCATGCATCTTGGCATGCCCTCTGCCAGTCTTTCTCATTGATGGTGGGTGACATTATGCCACTCCTGGAGCAAAAATTCAAGCATCTCGGCTTTGTTTGATGGCTTGTGACCATCCATCTTCCTCTTGATCACATTCCAGAGGTTTTAATGGGGTTCAGGTTTGGAGATTGGGCTGGCCATGAGAGGGTCTTGATCTTGTTTTTGGCTCCATTCTGAGTAAATTCTAGAGACTGTAAATCCCAGGAGATCAGCAGTTATAGAAATACTCAAACCAGCCCATCTGACATCAACAATCATCCATGAGATTATCTAATCAGCCAATCATGTTGCAGCTGTGCAGTGCATAAAATCATGCAGATATGGGTCAGGAGCTTAAGTTAATGTTCACATCAACCATCAGAATGGGGAAAAATGTGATATCAGTGATTTCGAGCATGGCATGATTGTTGGAGCGTTCATTTTCAACGGTAATGTTTTGAGGTCTTATTTTGTTATTTTAAGTAACATAAATGCAGAAGTGATTGTTATCTATGAAAAAAAAATCTGATTCTATGCTTTTAAATTATACCTCATATGCCAGATTTATGTATACAGAGACTCTAAAGTTTTAAGCATAAACATTTTTGCAATATAGCACCCTCCATTGGACCCATCAACAGTCCCTCTCATAATACCACCTGTCACCGACTAGCAATAGCAAATCATGGTTCATGACTGTGACTTTAAACCTATTGGGTATTTTACAAATGAAAGGGACAAACCATTCAATATATTCCTCACAAACGTCTTAGTTCAGTAAAAAAATAGATCAACACAGGATATAAAACAACCATTTCATGGAGTCTTGATGCAACTGGCTATATAATTTGCTGTGTTACAGGATATGTGTTTGATGACCTCACTGATAAAGGTTGTATTGCCAAGGATCAGTGTTCCTGCATTCACAATGGAAAAATATACCAACCTGGACAGACTTACAAAAGCAACTGTAAAGAATGGTGAACATGTTTATTTATTGCATATATAGACTAGCTTTTTCACTTAAGTTACTTTGCAGCTCTACACTACCATTGAAACACTACACTACTGTACCACTTCTATACAATTATTTGTTGGTTCCCATAATTGGGGACATCACATTTTCTTTGTTTTGTTCACCATGAAGCACTTGTGTTAATGATCAATGGAGCTGCAAAGAAAATGATTGTCCTGGGACATGCTCAGTGGAGGGCGGCTCCCACATCACAACCTACGATGGGAGGACATACAGTTTCCATGGAGATTGTACTTATGTACTTACTAAGGTCAGTAATTTCCGAAAGTAGAACCTGTACCTGAGATTACAGAAGTAACAAACCAATGTATAGTATAACTGACATTGTCACATTTACAGAACTCTTTACGTCACTTACTGCAGCTTACTATATCTATTCTGCACATTTTATTTGATCAAATATCCAAAGAATACTAAAGATAATGCAATGGGGTAATTTGAATGCAACGTTTCGCATGTCGTCACACTTGATTGAAAGGTATTCCCTAGCAAGTCACATTGTTTAATTATGGTGCACAAATACTTGAAGGAATATTTCGGGTTCAATACGAGTTCGACAGTGTTTTTGACATTATATTGATAACCAAAAAAAAATGTTTGGACTTATCTCTTCTTAAAAATCAAAAAGCAAACAAATGATGTTGAAAACAATTATGGTGAATGGGGCCAATCCGAAAAGGTTCAAATACTCGGTTTTTCAAAAGTACAGTCACAAGACGTAAACAATATTTATGTTAACATGATTTTAGCGTGATAAAACCGCTAGCTAACCTTTTTGGTGGAAAGTTTTTTTAAAGCCAATTTGACAACTTTGTTACCATGATGATGCAGTGTCAACAAACTTTAAAGTGAATTAACATCATGATTTGAACAACTTAACGGAAGAATTAATGTAAGTGCTTTAATAAAATGAAAAGCTTCACATTTCTGTCTTTAAACCCTCCAAAAATTGGCCCCATTTATCCTCGACTTTTTAAAGAGGAGGGACAAGTTCATATCTCTGACTTTGCATACTTCGCACAGGTTGAGACACGATCTCGTCTGGAAGATTAAGAGAAATGTACATTCTCGGATAAACTGCCTCTGATGGTTTTTTAATGGTATTACGTGACTGTATATTTCAGCAGACCAGAGGCAATGAGTTCATAGTTTTGGGGGATCTGATGAAATGTGGTCTCACTGACACTGAAACATGTCTGAAGGCAGTGACCCTTTTTCTGTCAGAGGGGAACACAGTAAGTAATTGCACATTTAAAATGAATTTAAATTCAATGTATGGGCTTACAAAGTAATTCCTTTGTTTTTAATAGCGCTGTCAGTTGATTATTATTATTTTTATTGTTTTATTTCCATATCATTGAACTTAAGCCTATCGCTGACCTACCCATCCATTTCGTTTTTCAAAGCAATTCTCAGAGAATCTTTTTGCATTTGAATCGTCCCTTCTTAATGATTGTTTTGAATCGTAGGTGTTCAGCATTCAGTCTGATGGAAAGGTCTTCATAAACAGAATCTATTCACAGCTACCACTGTCAACTGGTAATTACATAACTATACAGAACTACTATGAAATCACCAAACAGACAAAAGTCATGTCAACTAAAAGTACATTTGTTGTTTTGCAGCGGGCGTGATGATTTTCAAACCCACCACATTTTTCATCATCGTCCAGACGTCTTTTGGGCTTGAACTTGAGATCCAACTCATACCAATAATGCAGGTTTACATTAAAGTGGATGTGAGTCACAAGCAGAAAACCAATGGTGAGAACAATTCTCATGATATATTAAATGTATGTTCTAAACATCCCGCTCATGTATTTGCTTTGTGCTAAACTAAATGGAGTTTTGTGGCTTTTTGTCCATGTCTGTTGTTTTTAAGGTAATCTAAATGCTTGTATGCCCCTAAAAGTTGGCATTTTTTATTTGCATTTCTAATTCTAAGTAGGTAGACTTTGGCCTGCATGTAATGAACATTATTTCTCATATAAAACCATTCACCTTTACTGTTTTTTCCATCTGATGTACAGTTTAAAAACGTATAACTGATCACCCTCTTGCACCAGGTTTGTGTGGGAACTTTAATAGTATTCAAGTGGATGACTTCATAACTGTTAGTGGATCTCTAGAGGGCACAGCGGTGGGCTTTGCCAACGGCTGGAAAACGAGAGCAAACTGCCCTGATGTTAAGAGCAACTTTGTGGATCCTTGCAGTCTCAGCATGGATAATGGTACATCTTGTTTTACTCTCTTGCACATTTCAGCATCGGTAATAGATGATGTCTTGTTGTCATAAGATGTCTTTTAATGTCTTTCTCTGTTCTCAGAGAGATTTGCTCAGAAATGGTGTTCTCAGCTGACAGACCCTAAAGGGGTTTTTGCTCCCTGCCACAAAGAAATCAGCCCTGATGTCTATCAAAAGGCGAGTTGAACCCTCAGACATCTAAGCATTGATATTGATTATGTATTTTAAATTTTTTGCTATCTTGAAAGTGATTAGGAAGCCACTGGTTATAAAAATTATGATGTTTATGCATGTTTTGTTTTTGGGTTATAACAGTTTTAAAAAATTAGTTTTATTTCATTCTGGTTTTATTTCAGTTTTGTTTTAGTTAGTTTTATTGGCACACTAATTTCATTCCTACCTCACCTATGGTCATGAAGGCCAGGTCATGACCGAAAGAACAAGGTCACGAGTATAAGCAGCCGAAATGGGTTTCCTCAGAGGGGTGGCGGGCTTCTCCCTTAGAGATAGGGTGAGGAGCTCAGTCATCCGTGAGGAACTCGGAGTAGAGCCGCTGCTCCTTTGCGTGGAAAGGAGTCAGTTGAGGTGGTTTGGGCATCTGGTAAGGATGCCCCCTGGGCGCCTCCCTAAGGAGGTGTTTCAGGCACGTCCAGCTGGGAGGAGGCCTCTGGGAAGACCCAGGACTAGGTGGAGAGATTACATCCCCACACTGGCCTGGGAACGCCTCGGGGTCCCCCAGTCAGAGCTGGTTAATGTGGCTCGGGATAGGGAAGTTTGGGGCTTCCTGCTGGAGCTGCTGCCCCCGTGACCCGACTTCGGATAAGTGGTTGAAGATGGATGGATAGTTTTATGTTTCATCCATTATAACTTCACAAAATACCATTTGTAACACTTCACAGTAAGGTTGTATTTGTTTAACTATATTAGTTAGGTTAGTTAACAATGTTAAAGGAATAGTTCAACCAAAAATGATAATTCTCTCATCATCTCCTTACCCATACGTCATCTCAAACTATCAAGATCCAAAAAGGAGATAAAGGCAGGATAAAAGTAATCCGTAAGACTCCAGTGGTTTAATCCATGTCTTCAGAAGCAATCCAATCATTTGATCTGTACATCTTGACTTCTGCAGTCTCTCGGCGCGATCATGATTTCACTTACTAGCGCCATCTAACGATCTGCTCATGCGTTAAGAACTAGGAAGAGCAATCAAGCTTGAAATCATGATCATGCCGAGAGGCTGATAGTTTGGTCACCATTCACTTGCATGGTATGGACAAACAGACATCATATCTCCATTAAAATATCTTCATTTGAAAAAAGTCATATGAGTTTTATCTTGGTTAATATATATTCCAACATATACTTGTACATTTTTAACATTAAAAGAACTACAATGAACATAATTGCCAAAATGTCAGTATGTGAGATGCATTGGTACACACATATCTAGAAAACAAGATGTCTACAGTGAAATCTATGCATAAACTTAGTAGTTAATATATAGCTTCTAGACATATATAATAGTTTATAGTTGTAGTTTCTTTCCAATGTGTCCAACACATTGTCCAACATATTGTGGTTTTCATCCAACAGACCTGCATGTATGATGCCTGTAATTGTGAGAAAAGTGAGGACTGCATGTGTGCTGCATTGTCTTCATACGTACATCATTGTGCAGCAAAAGGGATACTTCTCTATAACTGGAGAAACTCTGCATGCGGTAAGTGATTAAATAGAAACTCGTGCAGTTTGGACTATTGCTTGAAAGCCTCAAAACCTGTGTAAATTATAGAACTTGAAATAAAAGTTTTGTAGCTTTTTGTTCATTTCTGTTACATAGGACAAGCCCATTATGTTACAGTATGTCCTGCCCTAACTTACTGTTTCAATAGGAAATATGTCATCACAAGGAAACTGTTATCATCAAACCACTTCATGGTGTCTTTAATATAATGCATTGTTGTTTACAGGGAAATTTTCCGGTAGCTGCCCCAGCACAATGGTTTATTCTTACAGAGTTCAAAACAACAGTCGTTCTTGCCGTTGCAACAGCGACCCAGACTTCACATGTGGTGTCACATTTGAGCCTGTAGATGGGTGTGTTTGTGCAGAGGGAATGTACCTCCATGAAGAAGGACAATGTGTTCCACCAGCTAATTGTCCATGCTACATCAAAGGAACAGTTATTTCACCAGGGGAAGTTATCAATAAGGATGGTACTATGTGGTATGGATCCCTATGTTAATATCCATATCATTAAATTTAGCTGGAGAGATCTAAATAGATTTTACTTAAAATAATTAATGCAAAAAAGTCACAAAACAGAGTAATCAGCACAAATGACAGATGTTTAAAAAAAATGTATTGACTTCTATTTCAGCACTTGCAAGGGCGGAAAACTCAGTTGCACTGGACAGAGAATTGGTCGACCATGTGAGTAATCCCATAACTGAGTGTACTTGATGGAGAAGTGGTTCATTCATCAATCAAACGATTTGTTGAGCTAATGTGCCCAGATGAGCCGCTCAAACAAACCAATTGCAATTCAATTTGGTGTTACTTAACACCAAAGTTACTTAAAAAGCAATCCACTACAAATTGCTAATATACTATTGTAATCAGATTACTTTACTGATTACTTAATCAAAAAGTAATCACACTACTAAATACAGTTTTCACAGAAAAGTTCGTTTTTTGCTCAAATCATTCAAAAAATATGTTTACATATCCTCATTCATTTTTTCATGTAAGTCAAAATCAGCACCACTCGTTTCTCCCTTGCAATGTCTTAAGAAGAAGCGTATGCTCATTTGTTACAGGGGCGCAATGAGAAGTACATATAAACATAATTAATGTATGAAATTCTACATAAATAGTGCATTAAAACTGTAATCTGATTACTAGAATTGAAAATGTAATGTGTTACGTTACTTTTAGATTAAAGTGATTAGCTACTGTACATTAAGTGGTGGTGGCGTAGTGGGCTAAAGCACATAACTGGTAATCACAAGGTTGCTGGTTTAATTCCCACAGACACCACCATTGTGTCCTTGAGCAAGGCACTTAACTCCAGGTTGCTCCGGGGGGATTGTCCCTGTAATAAGGGCTCTGTAAGTCACTTTGGATAAAAGCATCTGCCCTCACAAATTTCTAATGGGTTATTGAGAATGGCACCTTTTTCAACTTTTGAGTACAGTAATGTCTGAAGTAAATATGATAGTTTTGTTCAACAACATAAATGATACACAGTCTTACACTAAATGTGAATTTTGAAGCTTTTGTGTGCTTTTAAAATGTAATTTGCTAAACAGTTGGTCATATCCTTGTGGGAGCTGTAGTCCTTATTTAGCAGCTTTTTAGCATTTTTTCTTAAAAATAACATCTTAAAAATAACTTTTTTTAGTTTTTAATGTACTTACACTGACATCATAGAATGATATTGCTAATAAATGACTTGTCTTTGTCATCAGCATGCCCCAAACATATGGTGTTCTTTAACTGCACTAATGCTGCCCCTGGATCTACAGGATCTGAGTGCCAAAAAAGCTGCAACACTCTAGATATGGCATGTGTAAGTAATCGAAATTGCCATATTTTGCAAACATACATCTCCCACATTCTTAAGCAAGGTAAAAGTTGTTGTGTGAGGTATATTGTCTTGTATCTCTCTATAACAGATTAGCACTGAGTGCATCTCTGGTTGTATGTGCCCTTCTGGACTGGTATCAGATGGCAGAGGCCACTGCATCGAAGAAGACCTTTGTCCATGTGTTCACAATGGCAATGCACACCAACCAGGAGACACAATCAAAGTGGACTGCAATACCTGGTAAAATCTAGTTTTTTTACTATTCTATATGCCTTTGTAAAAGGCCTAGCATCATGTCTGTTGTCTTGTGTGCATGGTTCGGCACAATTCAGAACCTAAGAATTGGCTCCCTTGAAATGTACAAATTGGAATTTGAAATGGCAATGCCTTAGAATATGTTGAATTGGAAGTTAAATTGAAAGGACTGGAAGAGGAATTTAATGAATTAGAATTTAAAGAAATTCGAAGCAGTAGTAAAACAGATGTTTTGTGGTGAAACATACAGTGGCAAGAAAAGTATTTGAACACATTGAAATTACTTGCATTTATGTATAAATGTGTCTTAAAATCTGTTTTGATCTTCATCTTAATTACAATAATGAACACAATTTGTTTGAACTAATAACACAAATTATTGCATTATTCTTGTACAAAAAAAAAAAACTAATTAGAGTCAGGAGATGACAAGCCTGGCATTGAATTAATGAAATGTGATTGGAGGTGTGGGTTAGATCTACTTTGACTGATAAAAAGCACTGAAATATTTTGAGTTTGCAATTCACAAAAAGCATTTGCTGACGTGGACCGTGCCTTGCAAAAAAGAGATTCCAGAAGACCTACAATCAAGAAGTGTTGCTTTGCAAAAAGCTGGAAAGGGTTACAAAGTTATTTTGAAGAGCCGAGATATTCATCTGTCCACAGATAGACAAATTATGTGTAAATGGACATGATTTAGTACTATAGGTACTCTCACTAGAAGTGGCCGTCCAGCCAAGATGACTTAAAGGGAACACTGCAGAATGCTCAATAAGGTAAAAATAACCCTGGAGTGACAGATAAAGACTTGAAGGAATCACTGGAACTGGTTAACATCTCTCTTCGTGAGCCTACTATATGGAAAACATTAAACAGGCATGGTGTCCATGGCAGGAAACTATGAGGGAAGCTGCTGTTTTCCAATAAAAACATTGCTTCATGCCTGAAATTTACCAAATATCACCTTGACACTTCACAACGCTACTGGGAAAATATTTTGTGGACTGAGTTTCAACTAAGTTTGAATCATTATGGAAGAATACACAGAACTACATGTGGCTTAAAAGGACACAGTATACCAACATGAAAACATCATCCCAACAGTGAAGTACAGTAGAGGGAGCATCATGATTTGGGGCTGCTTTGCTGCTTCTGGGCCTGGACTGCTTACCATCATTGAGGGGGAAATTAATTCTCACATTTATCAGGATATCCTACAGGATAATGTAGCTGAAGCTCAGTATAAGTTGGGGGATCCAGCAGGACAATGACCATAAACATCAAAGTGAATCCACTACAGAATGGCTTCAAAATAAGAAAATGCACCTTTTGGAGTGGCCCAGTCAGAGCCTAGACCTTAACCCAATAGAGATGCTGTGGAATGACCTCAAGAGATCCACCACTTATTAGGAGGATCGACCACTTATTAAATCCAAGGGTTCACTTAAATTTTCCACAGCACTGTGAATGTTTAATGGGATGTGTTCAATAAATACACGAAATATAAAAAATTGTGTTGTTATCTTAAGCACATTAATCAAATCAAATCAAATCACTTTATTGTCACACTACTGTGTACACGAGTGCAACAGTAGGTGAAAGTCTTGTGTGCAGTTCCGAGCAACATTGCAGTAATGACAGTGACGAGACATAAACCACTTTACAATAAACAACATATTTACCCAACACAATTTACATAACAAATGTACACATAATTACACAACAATTTATATATCAAATGTACACAATACACACAATGTAGAATGCACATAAACTAGATAAGTGTATATAAAAATATATATACACTAATTGAATTGGGGAGAATATATTTGACAGTCCAGTGTGTGATATAAGATGATGATTAATAAAGTGCAGTGCTGATTGTTGATCGTGAGAGATCATGTGTTCAAAAGTCTTATTGCTTGTGGGAAGAAGCTGTCATGTAGTCGGGTGGTGCGGGTCCTGATGCTGCGATACCGCCTGCCTGATGGAAGCAGTGAGAGCAGCCCATAACTCGGGTGAGTCTCTGATAATCCTCCGAGCTTTTTTCACACACCGTCTGTTATATATATCCTGGAGGGAGGGAAGCTCATCTCCAATGATGTTTCTGGCAGTTCGCACCACACTTTGCATGTCTTTGCGGTTGTGGGCGGTGCTATTGCCGTACCAGGCAGTGATGCAGCCAGTCAGGATGCTCTCTACAGTGCTGGTGTAGAACAGTGTGAGGATGTGTTGGTTCATTCCAAACTTCCTCAGCCATCTCAGGAAGAAGAGGCGCTGGTGAGCCTTCTTCACAACGGCCTCAGTGTGGACGGACCATGTGAGTTAATCAGTAATGTGGACACCGAGGAACTTGAAGCTGCTGACTCTCTCCACCGGTGCTCCATTAATGGTGATGGGGCTGTGTTCTCTGTCTTTCTTCCTGAAGTCCACCACAAGCTCCTTGGTTTTACTGACGTTGAGGGAGAGGTTGTGCTCCTGACACCAGCGCGTCAGAGTGTGCACCTCCTCTCTGTAGGCCGTTTCATCATTGTCAGTGATCAGACCTACCACCGTCGTATCGTCAGCAAACTTAATGATGGCATTGGAGCTATATGTCGCCACACAGTCATGTGTGTAAAGGGAATACAGGAGTGGGCTGAGAACACAGCCCTGCGGGAATCCAGTGTTGAGGGTCAGTGATGAGGAGATGTTGCTGCCCATTCTAACCACCTGACGTCTGACTGACAGGAAATCCAGGATCCAGCTGCACAGCGAGCTGTTTAAGCCCAGAGCCCGGAGTTTCACATCAAGCTTGGAGGGCACTATGTTGTTGAATGCTGAGCTGTAGTCTACAAACAGAATTCTCACATATGTGTTCCTTTTTTCCAGGTGGGAGAGAGCAGTGTGTATTGTAGATGCAATGGCATCATCAGTGGAGCGGTTGTTGCAGTAGGCAAACTGCAATGGGTCCAAAGAGGTGGGCAGAACAGAGCAGATGTAATCTCTGATCAACCTCTCAAAGCATTTGCTGATGATGGGGGTGAGGGCAACAGGATGCCAGTCATTTAAGCAAGTGATTTTTGATTGCTTCGGTACAGGCACAATGGTTGATGTTTTGAAGCATGTGGAGACTACAGACAGGGAGAGGGACAGGTTGAAAATGTCCGTAAAACACCAGCCAGCTGGTTCACGCATGCTCTGATGACGCGACCCGGAATGCCGTCTGGACCCGCGGCTTTGCGGATATTCACCCGTCGAAAGGATCGGGTTACATTCGCAACAGAGACGGAGAGTGAACCAACCTCTGTAGTATCGGCCGCGAGTGCTCTCTCCGCGAGGGCGGTGTTGTTGTTGTCCTCGAAACGAGCATAAAATGTATTAAGCTCATCCGGGAGAGAGGCAACGGTGTTCATGGCGGAGTTTTTATTCCGTTTATAGTCCGTGATGGTGTTAATTCCCTGCCACATACTTCTGGAGTCAGTGGTGTTGAACTGTCCTTCAATTTTGTGCCTGTACTGGCGTTTGGCTGCGCTGATGGAGTTACGGAGGGCATAACTGGCTTGTTTACGCTCCTCCGCGTTCCCGGAATTAAAAGCGGTGGTCCGTGCAGTAAGTGCCGCGCGAACATCGCCGTTAACCCAGGGTTTCTGGTTGGGGTAGATCCGTATAGTTTTTGTCGGAACAACGTCCTCTACACACTTCCTGATGAAACACGTTACGCTATCAGCGTAAACCTCGATGTCGTCATCGGAGGCAGACCGGAACATCTCCCAGTCCGCGTGATCAAAAACAGTCCTGTAGCGCAGAGTCTGATTTGTCCGACCAGCACTGGATCGTTCTGAGGGCAGGTGCTTCTCATTTCAGTTTCTGCCTGTAAGCGGGCAGAAGCAGAACGGAAGAGTGGTCGGATTTGCCAAATGGTGGGCGGGGGAGGGATTTGTAGCCATCCCGGAAAGGAGAATAGCAATGATCCAAAACCCGGTCCCCTCGTGTGTTGAAGCTGATATGTTGGTGGTATTTTGGTGCTATTGTTTTAAAGTTGGCTTTGTTGAAGTCCCCGGCAACAATGAACAATGGCCTCAGGGTGCGCGCTTTTCTGCTGACTTATACACCCATACAGTTCCCTGAGTGCCCGGTCTGTGTCGGCTTGTGGGGGGATGTACACAGCTGTGATAATGACCTGTGATAATAATAAGCTTGTATACTTTTGACTTTGATGAAGATTAGATCACGTTTTATCACCAATTAATGCAGAAAACCAGCTGATTCAAAAGGATTCACACACTTCTTGCCACTGTACATAGTAACATAATTAATTTTCAATAATTATGCATTTTAATTCCCTGATATGTAAAAAAACAACAAAAAAACATTCTGATTAGACCTATTTCTCTAAACTTAGTTCAATGCTGTCAAAATAGGGGTATTCAGCACCAAAATGGGTACATATATAGTTCTCATCAATCCGAACATCTTTCATACTCACAGTCATTATCTCCGCCCAACAGGAAGTTGGCCATTTTGTATTATTTGAAAATTGCAGGCTCTGAACTTTGAAATATTTCTCCTAGGGGATTCATGTGATTGGCACCAAATTTGTGCAACATCATGCCAAGACATTTTAGATGCTTTTTTATGACCAGATTTTTGATATATTGAATGGTGTTGCCATGGCGAGGCATTAAATTAATGGTGAAAAATGGGAAACAGGATGTGTCTCATATCTTCTGATTGCAACGTGTGATTTGGATAAAAATTGAGATGTATGTTGGGGCTAATCTCATGGATGTGACTATTTTGGTTCATGGTCATAGTGCCACCACCTGGCAGCAGGAAGTGTGGCTCTTACAACAGACTTTAAAATATTATTTTTGATATTTACCCAAATTGCTTCAAAATTGTTTGGAATAATGTCAAATGCATGTCCACCTTTAATTTTTTCCCGAAAGCCACCATGGTGGTAATTGACCCATGGTGCTTGGGCCCGTCATCGCTGTTTGCAGCTATATTTTGAAAGTGATATTCAACAAATATTGAAAACTCATTTATTTATTAATTTATTAATGTCTCCAAGCATATAAATGTTATCTGTGTTTATGCAGTACCTGTAAGGGTAAGAAATGGAAATGTACCAAAAACCCATGCCATGGAACTTGCACAGTTTATGGGGATGGCCATTATATTACATTTGACGGGAAAAGATATACATTTGATGGAGACTGTGAATACACATTAATCAGGGTGAGTACACAATAAATCAAGATACATCTATACAAGATATACTTTTTCAACATTTTGTGTCTTTGCCTTCACTAATTCATTTTAAATGGTGCTGTGGTTTGAAAAAATGTATTTGATCTCATAAAATTGCTGCATGCAAAACTATAAAATAATTAGCAAAGGTTTCAATTTATTGTATAAATGTTTAGAATGTCACACTGGAGGACATGTCAACTTTCCAAAAGTATTTAAAGACAAGTTAGACCAATAAGTGTTAACACAAATTTCTGTCATTTATACAGGATTATTGTGGTCATGCCAATGCCAGTGGTACCTTCAGAGTTCTCACTGAAAACGTACCATGCGGTACAACTGGCACCACCTGTTCTAAGGCTGTTAAAGTCTTCCTTGGGGTGAGAGCTTTGATCGATTGTTTTTTTTGTAACACATGATTGAATGAGCAGCTAACAGGTGACAGATAAATACACTTATTTCCCTCTTAGAACAAGGAGCTCAAACTGACCGATGGAGGTTATCAGATTCTTAATAGAGATGAGGGGGAGGAAATTACATTCCAAATTCGGATAATGGGAATTTATATGGTCATTGAGGCAAATAATGGACTTATTTTCATGTGGGACCAGAAGACAAGTATGTTCATCAAACTCAGTCCAAAATTTAAGGTGAGAAAACTAAACTACTGACATGCATTAAATAAATGATTGTATTTCTGTCTCAGCGACAGTTTTTACAGTTAAGCTGTAGATTTAGTTGTCTTGTGTATGACTGTTGGATGTTTTTATATGTTTTATATTAAGCATCTTTTCGTCCATGACAGGGTACAGTTTGTGGTCTTTGCGGAAACTATGATGGGAACGCTAACAACGACTTCATGTTGAGAAGTCAAGAGGTGGTAAACAAAGCCTTGGACTTTGGAAACAGTTGGAAAGAGTCCTCCAGCTGTCGGGTTGCTACTGAAATTAAAAATCCCTGCTCGAATAACCCTTACAGGCAATCATGGGCTCAGAAACAATGCAGTATCATCAAGAGTGACGTTTTTACAGTCTGCCATTCTCAAGTAAGTGAACACTACGTTGGGTCTGCTCACAATGCCTCGTGTTTCTTGTACAGATAATTAAGATACATTGAACTGTTAAGGTGGATCCATCTCCTTTCTATGAAGCCTGTGTGAGAGACTCATGTGCCTGTGATAGTGGTGGGGATTGTGACTGTTTCTGCACTGCTGTATCAGCCTATGCACAAGCCTGTAATGAAGCTGGAGCTTGTGTTACCTGGAGAACGCCTCAAATATGCCGTGAGTCACTGATAGCTTTGATTTGCATTACTAAAAAAATAAATAAATAAATAAAATAATTTTATATATATATATATATATATATATATATATATATATATATATATATATATATATATATATATATATATATATTAAAAAATTAAGCAAGTACAAACACTCAATGTTTCGTTTTTTTTTTTTTTGCAGCATTGTTCTGTGATTATTACAATCCCCCTGGTGAATGTGAGTGGCATTACAAACCTTGTGGAGCTCCATGTATGCAGACCTGCAGAAATCCAACTGGGCATTGCTCCAATCAGATACCAGCACTTGAAGGTAAAAAAGAGTAATGTTTTCATAATTCTAAAAATGAATAGAAGATATAAGGGCATTCCAGAAATGGTAAAGCTTAAAAGTGATGTATGGAGTCATATGTTTCAATGATAAAATACTTCCCTCTATACCGAGATAGACAACTCAAGGTTTCTAGGATTTGTAGCTGGATGTTTTCCGAAAAACATTGCTGCTTGTTTGAGCATACTGATCAGCCCAACACAACCACAAACAATTGCACGAGTTTGGGGTGGAATTATCTATCTAAACTCAAAAGAGAATTAGCATTTTTAAGTCATGCCAATGAGTTTTTAGAATAGGGTTTTTCGAGTTATGAGTAAAATAAGAAAGGTGCAAGGATTAGTTCAACCAAAAATGAAAATTCTCATAATTTACTCACCCTCATGCTATCCCAGATGTGTATGACTTTCTTTCCTCTGCCAAACACAAACTAAGTTTTTTAGAAGAATATTTCAGCTCTGTTGGTCCTTACAATGCAAGTGAATGATGACCACAACTTTGAAGATCCAAAAAGCAAATACAGGCAGCATAAAAGTAATCAATAAGACTCCAGTGGTTTAGTCCATGTCTTCAGAAGCGATCTAATCTGTTTTGGGTGAGAACAAATCACTGTATCATCAATTTCACTGTATAATTTGCCATGGCAGTCTTTAGACAAGATCATGATTTCAAACTCGATTACTAGCACTTGACGCGTGCACAGAGCGCTACATTGAGGTAAGAAGTGTAATCGAGCTTGAAATCAAGATCGCCAAGGAGACTGCAGATGTCAAGATTTATAGTGAAAAAGTTACTGTATATTTTTGTCTGTTCTCACCCAAAACCAATTGGATCGCATCAAAAGACATGGACTGAAACAACTGGAGTCAGATGGATTGATTTTATGCTGCCTTTATATGCTTTTTGGAGCTTCAAAATTTTGGTCACCATTCACATACATTGGACATACAGCACTGAGATATTTTCCTAAAAACCTTCCTTTTTTATGTTCTGCAGAAGAAAGCCAGTCATACATATCTGGAATGGCATGAGGGTGAGTTAGTGTTGAGATAATATTCATTTTGTGTGAAATGTCCCTTTAACGTTACTTGCTACCTTTTGCTCTATTACACAATTATGTTTGTTTGCAAGTTGCTAGATAAGTGCTACATGATACATAGATGATGTAGTTTTATGATTTGTATTTTATTTACCTTTTTTTTTTAAATTAGGCTGTTACCCCAAATGTCCCCCTGGACAGCCTTACTTTGATGAGGATACAATGAAATGTGCGAAGAGGGAGCAATGTGGCTGCTATGACAAGCAGGGGATTCATTATGACAATCAGGAGAGAGTTCCTACAACAGAAAACTGCCAAATATGGTACGCTATCATTGCATGTCCACTAATACAGAACAATTTGATAAAAGCTTATTTTAATTAAACATTTTTGTTCCTAAAGCTATTGCAATTCCATGGAGATCAGCTGCAAATACAATGAGTCTGGTAAGAAAATATATTTACACTTTTTATTCAGTGTATATTTCTATATATATATTACTTACAGTAAATTACATAATCTGAAATTTTCAGCTTGCACCTGCACATTCAAAGGGGATAAGTATCAGTATGGAGACACTATATATAATACTACAGACGGTCTTGGCAGCTGCATAACAGCTGTCTGTGAAGAAGATGGAATAATTAAAAAGAATTCCTACCCTTGTCAAACATCACATCCGACAACAACCTACACTCCAACTACTGTTTTTAACTTCTCAAGTACAGCAACAGGTATCTGTTATACTACTATCTTTAGAGGGTTTGTTCACCATTTTTAATTATTTTTTTTTAAATCTGTAATCATTTGCCCTCATATAGTTTCAAACCCATATGAATTTCTTTCTTTCATAGAACACAAAAGGAGATTTTGGGCAGATTGTTTGAGACTGACAACCTCAGTCACCATTTACTATCATTGATGTGATGAAAGTGAGTGGTGAATTAGACTAACATACTGCCTAATATACTGCTTTTATGTTCCAAAGAAAAAAGTCATACACGTTTAGAACAACATGAGGGTTAGTAAATGATGACAGAATTATAATTTTTGGTAAACAATCACTTTAACACACACACACACACACACACACACACACACACACACACACACATTCATGCTTTTAACTGCTTATTCTAGAAAGACCCTTTAAATAAAAGGTTGACTTAAATGAGGCTTAAACTATTTTTCTGAATTTGCCTGCTGCTTCAAAATTGGAGAACTGATAAGGGCTTTTAAGAATGTCTTGATTGGTATATAGTAGGACTGGGCGATATATAAAATATATTTATCTATAAAATATAGTGATATGCAATTATATCGCAATTAATTTTGCTTTGTCAGGGTACATGGTAACTTTTCTAAACTTTATCTGACGCTGAATGCTCAAGCAGCCTAATTTATACTTAGAAAACTTCCGATGTTGCTATAACAATGCAAAAAGCACTTAACTAATTTGCTTGAAGTTTAAAATCAGTCATCTCCTGTTTAATTAATCAATTGCATGATCATGCAGAATATCTTAGGTTTATAAATCCATAAGGATCTCTATCTCAACGGCAATAACAGCAGTGAAGACAGCCGACTCATCAGCAAGATCTCGGGCTTTTAAATTACGTACATCCCTTACAGCGTGATTGCTTCTCTCAAGTCCAGCTAGAAGGCCTGGACTGGGACTTATCCTAAATACCACACCCACAAGAACAAATAAATCAATCTGATTGGCTGATGAATCTGACAATCTGACTGTAGATTCCTATTCACTTACAGTGTTGAGGGATTCTGTAGAAATTCTGAAGGCCTGACTGGGTGGAGCTCAGACTCACGTGCTGCTTTGGCTAAGGAGCATGGCTTCGGGCTTGCAATTTGTGAAAAAGTTGTCACATTTTGCTTAGAAGCATCAAGGAATAAATTGTGATTGGATAAATGTTTTAGTTTTTTGCAGTTTGTTTGAAAATACATTGGCAAAAATGTCAATGAGAAAGAAAGGATAAAATATATTGATTTATTAGGCATGTTACGCCAGCAGATAAGGCTTTGCTGGCCCTGAGAAATCCCCACTGAAATTTAGCGAACTTCTCATTTGCAGCATTCTCATACATGACACTATACTTGCAAACAGTTTTCAGATGACTGAAACAGAGAAGAAAGAGTTATAATTCAAGACAGGCTCACGCTGCATGCCACTGATCAAACAACACATCAGACAACGGCATTGACGGCTTTTCTTTTGTCTGTTCTTGAAAAAATAATAAAGTGTGTTTTGCTGGATTCAGTCTTGTTGCATTTGATAGGTGGGGGATACAAATTTCATACACTGGGCTATGGTTTAATATATCTGGTGACTTCCCAGATCCATGGTTTTGCCATTTACTGACATTATCGATCATCGTCTGTCAAAGAGTGTCACAATCGTCATCGGCAGATTTGTAAGACATCGTCGCTATCTGATTGCATTGTCCTATCATCCAGCCCTAGTATGTAGTAGGGGTGTTCCCTAAGAACACAAGTGTTTCTTTTCAAGTGTCCATTTTCAGGAGTATTTAAAAATGGTTTCTTTGAAAAATAAATTTGGGCAATCGATCAGTGTGGTAAAAGAAATATCAGAAAAAAATTGTTTTTAGGTGTGAAATTTCTAAATGTAAAAATAGCAATACAGTAATCAACCTGTTATAAATTTGTAGTTAATGTTTCGACCATATTTTGGAAGAGGATACTGTGCCTAGGTAGTTAAAATATTTCCCTGGGCATTATGAAATGCAAAATCACTAATGAATTAAACTTTGTATTTCATTTCAGGGACAGCTGTGCCTCTAACAATTTTAACAACTACTCCAACTTCCAAAACACCAAAAACAACCAAGCTTACTCCTACTCCTGAATGCATTTGCCATTGGTCAGACTGGATTGACTTTGGTGGCCCAACAAGAGGTCCTTTAGGGGGTGAAATAATACCAATTAAAATAATAACAGAAACTAAACCTATTATCTGCTCAACACCAAAGGAGGTGGAATGCCGTGCAAAACTTTACCCTGGAGTTCCTCTGTCACAGATTGGCCAGATAGTGAAATGTAATACAAAAGACGGACTGGTTTGCTTAAACAAAAACCAAGCCATGGCAGAGCAATGTTTTGACTATGAGATTAGAGTATTCTGTTGTGATGGAAACTGTAGTAGCACTACTACACAACCACCAACTCTAACAACTACAATGTCTTCAACTAGCATGCATACACCAAATTTGACATCAACAGTCCAAAGTTCCTCCACTCACACAAGCATATCCACAACTGCAACATCTACAGTTACATATTCAAAGACATCAATTATTAAGCCTACACTACCAGCAGTAACACCAATAGTCCAGAGTTCATCGTTAAGTACAAGCATATCCACAAGTCCTACTGCAACACAGTCAACAACTTCAAGCAAACCTACACCACCAACTGCAACATCGTCCGTCCATAGTTCCTCAACAAGTAGAAACATATCATCAACTCTAACAGCAACGATGTTGACTACTACACAGTCAACAGCTTTACCAACTATACCACCAACTGTAACCTCAGTCCAGAGTTCTTCCACTAGTACAAGCTTATTGACATCTACAACAAAAATAAAAACTACAGCTCCTCCTTCAATTATTTCAGTTACACCAACAACTACACCACCCACTGTGAAATCAACAGGCCAGAGTTTCTTCACTAGAACAAGCATATTCACAACTCCAACAACCTCACCAACTTCCACTACACCAATAACAAACACGTTTCACTTCACCCCTGGATGCAATTGTCATTGGTCAGAATGGATGGATTTTGGTGTCCCAACATCAGGTCTCGAAGGTGGTGCAATAGTACCAATTAAAAGAATAACTGATGCATATCCTACCATCTGCTCAACCCCAAAGGAAGTGGAATGCCGTGCAAAACTATATCCTGGACTTCCTCTTTCCCAGCTTGGCCAGGTTGTGAAATGTAATGCGGAAGACGGACTGGTTTGCCTAAACAAGAACCAAGCTCTTGCAAAGCAATGCTTTGACTATGAGATTAGAGTGTCCTGTTGTGACAGAAACTGTGGTAGCGACAGCACCCATTCATCAACTCCAGCCACTATTAAGGTGTCTTCAAATAGCATTCCTACACCAACTTCGACGTCAACAATCCAGAGTTCCTCCACTCAGACAAGCATTTCCACAACTCCAACAAAAATGCCTACTGCTTTAGATTTAACAACTTCAGTATCATATTATGGAACACCAACAGTCCAGAGTTCATCCACTATTACAAGCATAACCTCAACTCCAACAACTATGTCTACTACTACACCTGCAAAAGATTCAATTAGCATGCCTACACAACCAGCTGCAACAACAATCCATATTTCCTCCACTAGTACAAACATATCCACCACTCTAACAGCAACAACTTTATCTGCTACACAGTCAACAATTGCAACAAGAACACGTACACCACCTGCAACATCATCAGTCCAAAGGTTGTCCACTAGTACAAGTGTATCAATAGCTACAACAACATCTACTGCAACACCTTCAAGACCATTATCAAGCATGGCAACACCATCAACTACAACACTAAATGTCCAAAACCCCTTTAATAGTACCAGCATATCAACAATTCCAACATCTACATCATCAATTACAACTCATTCACCAAACTCACCAACTTCCACTACTACAATAACAATCATGCTTCAATCAACCACTGGATGCAATTGTCATTGGTCAGAATGGATGGATTTTGGTGGCCCAACATCAGGTCCCGAAGGCGGTGCAATAATACCAATTCAAAGAATAACTGATACCTATCCTACCATCTGCTCAGCCCCTAAAGAAGTGGAATGCCGTGCAAAATTATATCCAGGACTTCCTCTATCCCATCTTGGACAGGCTGTGAAATGTAATGCAGAAGACGGACTTATTTGCCTAAACAAAAACCAAGCCCTTGTGAAGCAATGCTTTAACTATGAGATTAGAGTGTCCTGTTGTGACAAAAACTGTGGAAGCACCAGCACCAATTCACAAACTCAAACCACTATAAGGGTGTCATCAATTAGCATGCCTACACCGACTTCAACATCAACAATCCAGAGTTCCTCCACTCAGACAAGCATTTCCACAACTCCAACAATATTGTCTACTAATTTACATTTAACAACTTCAGCTAGCACATCTACACCACAAACTGCAACACCAACAGTCCAGAGTTCATCAACTAGTACAAGCATAACCTCAATTCCAATAACTACGTCTACTGCTACACCTTCAAAAACATCCATTAGAATACCTACACTACCAGCTGCAACAACAACAACCCAGTCTTCCTCCTCTAGTAAAAACATATCCACTACTGTAACAGCAACAATTTCCAATGCTACACATTTAGCAACTTCAACAAACACACGTACACCACTAACTGCTACATCATCAGTCCAGATTTCCTCAACAAGTAAAAACATATCTTCAACTCTAACAAAAACAACTTTGACTGCTACACAGTCAACTAATTCAACAAGCACACCTACCCCACCAACTGAAACAACAACAGTCCAGACTTCCTCCACTAATACAAACATATCTACAGCTCAAATATTAAAATCATCAATTACAACTCATTTAGCCCCACTAACTTCCAATACGCCAGTACAAACCACACTTAACCCTGCCCCTGGATGCAATTGTCATTGGTCAGATTGGATGGATTTCGGTGGCCCAACATCAGGTCCTGAAGGCGGTGCAATAGTACCAATTAAAAGAATAACTGATTCCTATCCTAACATCTGCTCAACCCCAAAGGAAGTGGAATGCCGTGCAAAACTATATCCAGGACTTCCCCTTTCCCAGCTTGGCCAGGTTGTGAAATGTAATGCAGAAGACGGATTGGCTTGCCTTAACAAAAACCAAGCCCTTGCAAAGCAGTGCTTTGACTATGAGATTAGAGTATCCTGTTGTGACAGAGACTGTGGCAGCACAAGCACCCACTCAGCAACTCCAACTACTCTTAGGGTGTCCTCATCTAGCCTGCCAACACCAACTTCGACATCAGCAATCCAGAATTCCTCTACTCAGACAGACATATTCACAACTCCAACAAAAACATCTAGAAATTCAGGTTTAACAACAACAACTATCACGTCTACACCAGAAACTTCAACATCAATAATCCAGAGTTCACCCACAAGTACGAGCATAAACACAACTCCAATAACAAAATCAACTATATCTACGGTTACACCTTCAAAAATTTCAATTAGCATGCCTAAT
Source organism: Moxostoma hubbsi (assembly GCA_032164185.1). Taxonomy (NCBI): domain Eukaryota; kingdom Metazoa; phylum Chordata; class Actinopteri; order Cypriniformes; family Catostomidae; genus Moxostoma; species Moxostoma hubbsi. The sequence continues at coordinate 58,697,115 of JAVLUX010000003.1, forward strand.
CCACAAGCTACAACAACAAGGATGCTGAGTTCCTCCACCAATACAAACATATCCATGACCCTAACATCTACAACATATACAGTGACACAATCAACAACTTCAACAAGCACAACTACACCACCAATTGCAACATCATCAGTCCAGGGTTCCAACATTTCTTTAACAACAAATGTCACTTCTACAAAATCAACTTCATCAACAAGCACACCTTCGCCACAAGCTAAAACAACAACAGTCCAGAGTTTGTCTACTCAGGCGAGCTTATCCACAACTCCAAAAACAACATCTACTGCAATATTTTCAAGACGACCGATAAGCCCGCAAACACCATCAACTACAACACTAACAGTCCAGAATCCCTTTACTAATACAAGCATATCCACAATTCATTCAACAACCTCACCAAGCTCCTCTACACCAATAACAACCACGTTTAACCCTACTCCTGGTTGTAATTGTCATTGGTCACATTGGATGGATTTCGGTGGCCCAACATCAGGTCCTGAAGGCGGTGCAATAGTACCAATTAAAAGAATAACTGATTCCTATCCTAACATCTGCTCAGCCCCAAAGGAAGTGGAATGCCGTGCAAAACTATATCCAGGAATTCCCCTTTCCCAGCTTGGTCAGGTTGTGAAATGTAATGCAAAAGACGGATTGGCTTGCCTTAACAAAAACCAAGCCCTTGCGATGCAATGCTTTGACTATGAGATTAGAGTATCCTGTTGTGACAGAAACTGTGGCAGCACCAGCACCATCTCAGCAACTCCAACTACTGTTAGGGTGTCCTCAACTAGCCTACCAACACCAACTTCGACGTCAGCAATCCAGAATTCCTCCACTCAGACAAGCATATCCACAACTCCAACAAAAACATCAAGTTATTCAGGTTTAACAACTACAACTATCACGTCTACACCAGAAACTTCAACATCAATAATCCAGAGTTCACCCACAAGTACAAGCATAAACACAACTCCAATAATAAAATCAACTATATCTACGGTTACACCTTCAAAAACTTCAATTAGCATGTCTATTCCACAAGCTACAACAACAAGTGTGCTGAGTTCCTCCACCAACACAAGCATATCCATGACCTTAACATCTACAACATATACTGCTACACAATCAACAACTTCAACAAGCACAACTACACCACCAATTGCAACATCATCAGTCCAGAGTTCCAACATTTCTTTAACAACAAATGTCACTTCTACACAATCAACTTCATCAACAAGCACACCTTCACCACAAGCTAAAACAACAACTGTCCAGAGTTTGTCTACTCAGGTGAGCTTATCCACTACTCCAAAAACAACATCTACTGCAATATTTTCAAGACCATCGATAAGCCCGCAAACACCATCAACTACAACACTTACAGTCCAGAATCCCTTTACTAATACAAGCATATCCACAATTCATTCAACAACCTCACCAAGTTCCACTACACCAGTAACAACCACGTTTAACCCTACTCTTGGTTGTAATTGTCATTGGTCAGATTGGATGGATTTCGGTGGCCCAACATCAGGTCCCAAAGGTGGTGCAATAGTACCAATTAAAAGAATAACTGATACCTATCCTAACATCTGCTCAGCCCCAAAGGAAGTGGAATGCCGTGCAAAACTATATCCAGGAATTCCTCTTTCCCAGCTTGGCCAGGTTGTGAAATGTAATGCGGAAAACGGACTGGTTTGCCTAAACAAACACCAAGCTCTTGCAAAGCAGTGCTTTGACTATGAGATTAGAGTATCCTGTTGTGACAGAAACTGTGGCAGCACTAGCACCCACTCAGCAACTCCAACTACTATTAGGGTGTCCTCAACTAGCCTGCCAACACCAACTTCGACATCAGCAATCCAGAATTCCTCCACTCAGACAAGTATATTCACAACACCAACAAAAACCTCTAGTGATTCACATTTAACAACTACAACTAGCACGTCTACACCAGTAACTTCAACATCAATAATCCAGAGTTCACCTACAAGTACGAGCATAAACACAACTTCAATAACAAAATCAACTATATCTATGGTTACACCTTCAAAAACTTCAATTAGCATGCCTATTCCACAAGCTACAACAACAAGGGTGCTGAGTTCCTCCACCAACACAAACATATCCATGACCTTAACATCTACAACATATACTGCTACACAATCAACAACTTCAACAAGCACAACTACACCACCAATTGCAACATCATCAGTCCAGAGTTCCAACATTTCTTTAACAACAAATGTCACTTCTACACAATCAACTTCATCAACAAGCTCTCCTTCGCCACAAGCTAAAACAACAACTGTCCAGAGTTTGTCTACTCAGGCAAGCTTATCCACAACTCCAAAAACAACATCTACTGCAATATTTTCAAGACCACCGATAAGCCCGCAAACACCATCAACTACAACACTAACAGTCCAGAATCCCTTTACTAATACAAGCATATCCACAATTCATTCAACAACCTCACCAAGTTCCACTACACCAATAACAACCACGTTTAACCCTACTCCTGGTTGTAATTGTCATTGGTCAGATTGGATGGATTTCGGTGGCCCAACATCAGGTCCCAAAGGTGGTGCAATAGTACCAATTAAAAGAATAACTGATACCAATCCTAACATCTGCTCAGCCCCAAAGGAAGTGGAATGCCGTGCAAAACTATATCCAGGAATTCCTCTTTCCCAGCTTGGCCAGGTTGTGAAATGTAATGCGGAAGACGGACTGGTTTGCTTAAACAAGAACCAAGCTCTTGCAAAGCAGTGCTTTGACTATGAGATTAGAGTATCCTGTTGTGACAGAAACTGTGGCAGCACTAGCACCCACTCAGCAACTCCAACTACTAGTATGGTGTCCTCAACAAGCCTGCCAACACCAACTTTGACATCAGCAATCCAGAATTCCTCCACTCAGACAAGTATATTCACAACTCCAACAAAAACCTCTAGTGATTCACGTTTAACAACTACAACTAGCACGTCTACACCAGTAACTTCAACATCAATAATCCAGAGTTCACCTACAAGTACGAGCATAAACACAACTTCAATAACAAAATCAACTATATCTATGGTTACACCTTCAAAAACTTCAATTAGCATGCCTATTCCACAAGCTACAACAACAAGGGTGCTGAGTTCCTCCACCAACACAAACATATCCATGACCTTAACATCTACAACATATACTGCTACACAATCAACAACTTCAACAAGCACAACTACACCACCAATTGCAACATCATCAGTCCAGAGTTCCAACATTTCTTTAACAACAAATGTCACTTCTACACAATCAACTTCATCAACAAGCTCTCCTTCGCCACAAGCTAAAACAACAACTGTCCAGAGTTTGTCTACTCAGCCAAGCTTATCCACAACTCCAAAAACAACATCTACTGCAATATTTTCAAGACCACCGATAAGCCCGCAAACACCATCAACTACAACACTAACAGTCCAGAATCCCTTTACTAATACAAGCATATCCACAATTCATTCAACAAACTCACCAAGTTCCACTACACCAATAACAACCACGTTTAACCCTACTCCTGGTTGTAATTGTCATTGGTCAGATTGGATGGATTTCGGTGGCCCAACATCAGGTCCCAAAGGTGGTGCAATAGTACCAATTAAAAGAATAACTGATACCTATCCTAACATCTGCTCAGCCCCAAAGGAAGTGGAATGCCGTGCAAAACTATATCCAGGAATTCCTCTTTCCCAGCTTGGCCAGGTTGTGAAATGTAATGCGGAAGACGGACTGGTTTGCCTAAACAAGAACCAAGCTCTTGCAAAGCAGTGCTTTGACTATGAGATTAGAGTATCCTGTTGTGACAGAAACTGTGGCAGCACTAGCACCCACTCAGCAACTCCAACTACTATTAGGGTGTCCTCAACAAGCCTGCCAACACCAACTTCGACATCAGCAATCCAGAATTCCTCCACTCAGACAAGTATATTCACAACTCCAACAAAAACCTCTAGTGATTCACGTATAACAACTACAACTAGCACGTCTACACCAGTAACTTCAACATCAATAATCCAGAGTTCACCTACAAGTACAAGCATAAACGCAACTTCAATAACAAAATCAACAATATCTATGGTTACACCTTCAAAAACTTCAATTAGCATGCCTATTCCACAAGCTACAACAACAAGGGTGCTGAGTTCCTCCACCAACACAAACATATCCATGACCTTAACATCTACAACATATACTGCTACACAATCAACAACTTCAACAAGCACAACTACACCACCAATTGCAACATCATCAGTCCAGAGTTCCAACATTTCTTTAACAACAAATGTCACTTCTACACAATCAACTTCATCAGCAAGCTCTCCTTCGCCACAAGCTAAAACAACAACTGTCCAGAGTTTGTTTACTCAGGCAAGCTTATCCACAACTCCAAAAACAACATCTACTGCAATATTTTCAAGACCACCGATAAGCCCGCAAACACCATCAACTACAACGCTAACAGTCCAGAATCCCTTTACTAATACAAGCATATCCACAATTCATTCAACAGCCTCACCAAGTTCCACTACACCAATAACAACCACGTTTAACCCTACTCCTGGTTGTAATTGTCATTGGTCAGATTGGATGGATTTCGGTGGCCCAACATCAGGTCCCAAAGGTGGTGCAATAGTACCAATTAAAAGAATAACTGATACCTATCCTAACATCTGCTCAGCCCCAAAGGAAGTGGAATGCCGTGCAAAACTATATCCAGGAATTCCTCTTTCCCAGCTTGGCCAGGTTGTGAAATGTAATGCGGAAGACGGACTGGTTTGCCTAAACAAGAACCAAGCTCTTGCAAAGCAGTGCTTTGACTATGAGATTAGAGTATCCTGTTGTGACAGAAACTGTGGCAGCACTAGCACCCACTCAGCAACTCCAACTACTATTAGGGTGTCCTCAACAAGCCTGCCAACACCAACTTCGACATCAGCAATCCAGAATTCCTCCACTCAGACAAGTATATTCACAACTCCAACAAAAACCTCTAGTGATTCACGTATAACAACTACAACTAGCACGTCTACACCAGTAACTTCAACATCAATAATCCAGAGTTCACCTACAAGTACGAGCATAAACACAACTTCAATAACAAAATCAACAATATCTATGGTTACACCTTCAAAAACTTCAATTAGCATGCCTATTCCAGAAGCTACAACAACAAGGGTGCTGAGTTCCTCCACCAACACAAACATATCCATGACATTAACATCTACAACATATACTGCTACACAATCAACAACTTCAACAAGCACAACTACACCACCAATTGCAACATCATCAGTCCAGAGTTCCAACATTTCTTTAACAACAAATGTCACTTCTACACAATCAACTTCATCAGCAAGCTCTCCTTCGCCACAAGCTAAAACAACAACTGTCCAGAGTTTGTCTACTCAGGCAAGCTTATCCACAACTCCAAAAACAACATCTACTGCAATATTTTCAAGACCACCGATAAGCCCGCAAACACCATCAACTACAACACTAACAGTCCAGAATCCCTTTACTAATACAAGCATATCCACAATTCATACAACAAACTCACCAAGTTCCACTACACCAATAACAACCACGTTTAACCCTACTCCTGGTTGTAATTGTCATTGGTCAGATTGGATGGATTTCGGTGGCCCAACATCAGGTCCCAAAGGTGGTGCAATAGTACCAATTAAAAGAATAACTGATACCTATCCTAACATCTGCTCAGCCCCAAAGGAAGTGGAATGCCGTGCAAAACTATATCCAGGAATTCCTCTTTCCCAGCTTGGCCAGGTTGTGAAATGTAATGCGGAAGACGGACTGGTTTGCCTAAACAAGAACCAAGCTCTTGCAAAGCAGTGCTTTGACTATGAGATTAGAGTATCCTGTTGTGACAGAAACTGTGGCAGCACTAGCACCCACTCAGCAACTCCAACTACTATTAGGGTGTCCTCAACAAGCCTGCCAACACCAACTTCGACATCAGCAATCCAGAATTCCTCCACTCAGACAAGTATATTCACAACTCCAACAAAAACCTCTAGTGATTCACGTATAACAACTACAACTAGCACGTCTACACCAGTAACTTCAACATCAATAATCCAGAGTTCACCTACAAGTACGAGCATAAACGCAACTTCAATAACAAAATCAACAATATCTATGGTTACACCTTCAAAAACTTCAATTAGCATGCCTATTCCACAAGCTACAACAACAAGGGTGCTGAGTTCCTCCACCAACACAAACATATCCATGACCTTAACATCTACAACATATACTGCTACACAATCAACAACTTCAACAAGCACAACTACACCACCAATTGCAACATCATCAGTCCAGAGTTCCAACATTTCTTTAACAACAAATGTCACTTCTACACAATCAACTTCATCAGCAAGCTCTCCTTCGCCACAAGCTAAAACAACAACTGTCCAGAGTTTGTCTACTCAGGCAAGCTTATCCACAACTCCAAAAACAACATCTACTGCAATATTTTCAAGACCACCGATAAGCCCGCAAACACCATCAACTACAACGCTAACAGTCCAGAATCCCTTTACTAATACAAGCATATCCACAATTCATTCAACAACCTCACCAAGTTCCACTACACCAATAACAACCACGTTTAACCCTACTCCTAGTTGTAATTGTCATTGGTCAGATTGGATGGATTTCGGTGGCCCAACATCAGGTCCCAAAGGTGGTGCAATAGTACCAATTAAAAGAATAACTGATACCTATCCTAACATCTGCTCAGCCCCAAAGGAAGTGGAATGCCGTGCAAAACTATATCCAGGAATTCCTCTTTCCCAGCTTGGCCAGGTTGTGAAATGTAATGCGGAAGACGGACTGGTTTGCCTAAACAAGAACCAAGCTCTTGCAAAGCAGTGCTTTGACTATGAGATTAGAGTATCCTGTTGTGACAGAAACTGTGGCAGCACTAGCACCCACTCAGCAACTCCAACTACTATTAGGGTGTCCTCAACAAGCCTGCCAACACCAACTTCGACATCAGCAATCCAGAATTCCTCCACTCAGACAAGTATATTCACAACTCCAACAAAAACCTCTAGTGATTCACGTATAACAACTACAACTAGCACGTCTACACCAGTAACTTCAACATCAATAATCCAGAGTTCACCTACAAGTACGAGCATAAACACAACTTCAATAACAAAATCAACAATATCTATGGTTACACCTTCAAAAACTTCAATTAGCATGCCTATTCCAGAAGCTACAACAACAAGGGTGCTGAGTTCCTCCACCAACACAAACATATCCATGACATTAACATCTACAACATATACTGCTACACAATCAACAACTTCAACAAGCACAACTACACCACCAATTGCAACATCATCAGTCCAGAGTTCCAACATTTCTTTAACAACAAATGTCACTTCTACACAATCAACTTCATCAGCAAGCTCTCCTTCGCCACAAGCTAAAACAACAACTGTCCAGAGTTTGTCTACTCAGGCAAGCTTATCCACAACTCCAAAAACAACATCTACTGCAATATTTTCAAGACCACCGATAAGCCCGCAAACACCATCAACTACAACGCTAACAGTCCAGAATCCCTTTACTAATACAAGCATATCCACAATTCATTCAACAACCTCACCAAGTTCCACTACACCAATAACAACCACGTTTAACCCTACTCCTGGTTGTAATTGTCATTGGTCAGATTGGATGGATTTCGGTGGCCCAACATCAGGTCCCAAAGGTGGTGCAATAGTACCAATTAAAAGAATAACTGATACCTATCCTAACATCTGCTCAGCCCCAAAGGAAGTGGAATGCCGTGCAAAACTATATCCAGGGATTCCTCTTTCCCAGCTTGGCCAGGTTGTGAAATGTAATGCGGAAGACGGACTGGTTTGCCTAAACAAGAACCAAGCTCTTGCAAAGCAGTGCTTTGACTATGAGATTAGAGTATCCTGTTGTGACAGAAACTGTGGCAGCACTAGCACCCACTCAGCAACTCCAACTACTATTAGGGTGTCCTCAACAAGCCTGCCAACACCAACTTCGACATCAGCAATCCAGAATTCCTCCACTCAGACAAGTATATTCACAACTCCAACAAAAACCTCTAGTGATACACGTTTAACAACTACAACTAGCACGTCTACACCAGTAACTTCAACATCAATAATCCAGAGTTCACCTACAAGTACGAGCATAAACACAACTTCAATAACAAAATCAACAATATCTATGGTTACACCTTCAAAAACTTCAATTAGCATGCCTATTCCACAAGCTACAACAACAAGGGTGCTGAGTTCCTCCACCAACACAAACATATCCATGACCTTAACATCTACAACATATACTGCTACACAATCAACAACTTCAACAAGCACAACTACACCACCAATTGCAACATCATCAGTCCAGAGTTCCAACATTTTTTTAACAACAAATGTCACTTCTACACAATCAACTTCATCAGCAAGCTCTCCTTCGCCACAAGCTAAAACAACAACTGTCCAGAGTTTGTCTACTCAGGCAAGCTTATCCACAACTCCAAAAACAACATCTACTGCAATATTTTCAAAACCACCGATAAGCCCGCAAACACCATCAACTACAACGCTAACAGTCCAGAATCCCTTTACTAATACAAGCATATCCACAATTCATTCAACAACCTCACCAAGTTCCACTACACCAATAACAACCACGTTTAACCCTACTCCTGGTTGTAATTGTCATTGGTCAGATTGGATGGATTTCGGTGGCCCAACATCAGGTCCCAAAGGTGGTGCAATAGTACCAATTAAAAGAATAACTGATACCTATCCTAACATCTGCTCAGCCCCAAAGGAAGTGGAATGCCGTGCAAAACTATATCCAGGAATTCCTCTTTCCCAGCTTGGCCAGGTTGTGAAATGTAATGCGGAAGACGGACTGGTTTGCCTAAACAAGAACCAAGCTCTTGCAAAGCAGTGCTTTGACTATGAGATTAGAGTATCCTGTTGTGACAGAAACTGTGGCAGCACTAGCACCCACTCAGCAACTCCAACTACTATTAGGGTGTCCTCAACAAGCCTGCCAACACCAACTTCGACATCAGCAATCCAGAATTCCTCCACTCAGACAAGTATATTCACAACTCCAACAAAAACCTCTAGTGATTCACGTTTAACAACTACAACTAGCACGTCTACACCAGTAACTTCAACATCAATAATCCAGAGTTCACCTACAAGTACGAGCATAAACACAACTTCAATAACAAAATCAACAATATCTATGGTTACACCTTCAAAAACTTCAATTAGCATGCCTATTCCACAAGCTACAACAACAAGGGTGCTGAGTTCCTCCACCAACACAAACATATCCATGACCTTAACATCTACAACATATACTGCTACACAATCAACAACTTCAACAAGCACAACTACACCACCAATTGCAACATCATCAGTCCAGAGTTCCAACATTTTTTTAACAACAAATGTCACTTCTACACAATCAACTTCATCAGCAAGCTCTCCTTCGCCACAAGCTAAAACAACAACTGTCCAGAGTTTGTCTACTCAGGCAAGCTTATCCACAACTCCAAAAACAACATCTACTGCAATATATTCAAGACCACCGATAAGCCCGCAAACACCATCAACTACAACGCTAACAGTCCAGAATCCCTTTACTAATACAAGCATATCCACAATTCATTCAACAACCTCACCAAGTTCCACTACACCAATAACAACCACGTTTAACCCTACTCCTGGTTGTAATTGTCATTGGTCAGATTGGATGGATTTCGGTGGCCCAACATCAGGTCCCAAAGGTGGTGCAATAGTACCAATTAAAAGAATAACTGATACCTATCCTAACATCTGCTCAGCCCCAAAGGAAGTGGAATGCCGTGCAAAACTATATCCAGGAATTCCTCTTTCCCAGCTTGGCCAGGTTGTGAAATGTAATGCGGAAGACGGACTGGTTTGCCTAAACAAGAACCAAGCTCTTGCAAAGCAGTGCTTTGACTATGAGATTAGAGTATCCTGTTGTGACAGAAACTGTGGCAGCACTAGCACCCACTCAGCAACTCCAACTACTATTAGGGTGTCCTCAACAAGCCTGCCAACACCAACTTCGACATCAGCAATCCAGAATTCCTCCACTCAGACAAGTATATTCACAACTCCAACAAAAACCTCTAGTGATTCACGTTTAACAACTACAACTAGCACGTCTACACCAGTAACTTCAACATCAATAATCCAGAGTTCACCTACAAGTACGAGCATAAACACAACTTCAATAACAAAATCAACTATATCTATGGTTACACCTTCAAAAACTTCAATTAGCATGCCTATTCCACAAGCTACAACAACAAGGGTGCTGAGTTCCTCCACCAACACAAACATATCCATGACCTTAACATCTACAACATATACTGCTACACAATCAACAACTTCAACAAGCACAACTACACCACCAATTGCAACATCATCAGTCCAGAGTTCCAACATTTCTTTAACAACAAATGTCACTTCTACACAATCAACTTCATCAACAAGCTCTCCTTCGCCACAAGCTAAAACAACAACTGTCCAGAGTTTGTCTACTCAGGCAAGCTTATCCACAACTCCAAAAACAACATCTACTGCAATATTTTCAAGACCACCGATAAGCCTGCAAACACCATCAACTACAACACTAACAGTCCAGAATCCCTTTACTAATACAAGCATATCCACAATTCATTCAACAGCCTCACCAAGTTCCACTACACCAGTAACAACCACGTTTAACCCTACTCCTGGTTGTAATTGTCATTGGTCAGATTGGATGGATTTCGGTGGCCCAACATCAGGTCCCAAAGGTGGTGCAATAGTACCAATTAAAAGAATAACTGATACCTATCCTAACATCTGCTCAGCCCCAAAGGAAGTGGAATGCCGTGCAAAACTATATCCAGGAATTCCTCTTTCCCAGCTTGGCCAGGTTGTGAAATGTAATGCGGAAGACGGACTGGTTTGCCTAAACAAGAACCAAGCTCTTGCAAAGCAGTGCTTTGACTATGAGATTAGAGTATCCTGTTGTGACAGAAACTGTGGCAGCACTAGCACCCACTCAGCAACTCCAACTACTATTAGGGTGTCCTCAACAAGCCTGCCAACACCAACTTCGACATCAGCAATCCAGAATTCCTCCACTCAGACAAGTATATTCACAACTCCAACAAAAACCTCTAGTGATTCACGTTTAACAACTACAACTAGCACGTCTACACCAGTAACTTCAACATCAATAATCCAGGGTTCACCTACAAGTACGAGCATAAACACAACTTCAATAACAAAATCAACTATATCTATGGTTACACCTTCAAAAACTTCAATTAGCATGCCTATTCCACAAGCTACAACAACAAGGGTGCTGAGTTCCTCCACCAACACAAACATATCCATGACCTTAACATCTACAACATATACTGCTACACAATCAACAACTTCAACAAGCACAACTACACCACCAATTGCAACATCATCAGTCCAGAGTTCCAACATTTCTTTAACAACAAATGTCACTTCTACACAATCAACTTCATCAACAAGCTCTCCTTCGCCACAAGCTAAAACAACAACTGTCCAGAGTTTGTCTACTCAGGCAAGCTTATCCACAACTCCAAAAACAACATCTACTGCAATATTTTCAAAACCCCCGATAAGCCCGCAAACACCATCAACTACAATACTAACAGTCCAGAATCCCTTTACTAATACAAGCATATCCACAATTCATTCAACAACCTCACCAAGTTCCACTACACCAATAACAACCACGTTTAACCCTACTCCTGGTTGTAATTGTCATTGGTCAGATTGGATGGATTTCGGTGGCCCAACATCAGGTCCCAAAGGTGGTGCAATAGTACCAATTAAAGGAATAACTGATACCTATCCTAACATCTGCTCAGCCCCAAAGGAAGTGGAATGCCGTGCAAAACTATATCCAGGAATTCCTCTTTCCCAGCTTGGCCAGGTTGTGAAATGTAATGCGGAAGACGGACTGGTTTGCCTAAACAAGAACCAAGCTCTTGCAAAGCAGTGCTTTGACTATGAGATTAGAGTATCCTGTTGTGACAGAAACTGTGGCAGCACTAGCACCCACTCAGCAACTCCAACTACTATTAGGGTGTCCTCAACAAGCCTGCCAACACCAACTTCGACATCAGCAATCCAGAATTCCTCCACTCAGACAAGTATATTCACAACTCCAACAAAAACCTCTAGTGATTCACGTTTAACAACTACAACTAGCACGTCTACACCAGTAACTTCAACATCAATAATCCAGAGTTCACCTACAAGTACGAGCATAAACACAACTTCAATAACAAAATCAACTATATCTATGGTTACACCTTCAAAAACTTCAATTAGCATGCCTATTCCACAAGCTACAACAACAAGGGTGCTGAGTTCCTCCACCAACACAAACATATCCATGACCTTAACATCTACAACATATACTGCTACACAATCAACAACTTCAACAAGCACAACTACACCACCAATTGCAACATCATCAGTCCAGAGTTCCAACATTTCTTTAACAACAAATGTCACTTCTACACAATCAACTTCATCAACAAGCTCTCCTTCGCCACAAGCTAAAACAACAACTGTCCAGAGTTTGTCTACTCAGGGAAGCTTATCCACAACTCCAAAAACAACATCTACTGCAATATTTTCAAGACCACCGATAAGCCCGCAAACACCATCAACTACAACACTAACAGTCCAGAATCCCTTTACTAATACAAGCATATCCACAATTCATTCAACAGCCTCACCAAGTTCCACTTCACCAGTAACAACCACGTTTAACCCTACTCCTGGTTGTAATTGTCATTGGTCAGATTGGATGGATTTCGGTGGCCCAACATCAGGTCCCAAAGGTGGTGCAATAGTACCAATTAAAATAATAACTGATACCTATCCTAACATCTGCTCAGCCCCAAAGGAAGTGGAATGCCGTGCAAAACTATATCCAGGAATTCCTCTTTCCCAGCTTGGCCAGGTTGTGAAATGTAATGCGGAAGACGGACTGGTTTGCCTAAACAAGAACCAAGCTCTTGCAAAGCAGTGCTTTGACTATGAGATTAGAGTATCCTGTTGTGACAGAAACTGTGGCAGCACTAGCACCCACTCAGCAACTCCAACTACTATTAGGGTGTCCTCAACAAGCCTGCCAACACCAACTTCGACATCAGCAATCCAGAATTCCTCCACTCAGACAAGTATATTCACAACTCCAACAAAAACCTCTAGTGATTCACGTTTAACAACTACAACTAGCACGTCTACACCAGTAACTTCAACATCAATAATCCAGAGTTCACCTACAAGTACGAGCATAAACACAACTTCAATAACAAAATCAACTATATCTATGGTTACACCTTCAAAAACTTCACTTAGCATGCCTATTCCACAAGCTACAACAACAAGGGTGCTGAGTTCCTCCACCAACACAAACATATCCATGACCTTAACATCTACAACATATACTGCTACACAATCAACAACTTCAACAAGCACAACTACACCACCAATTGCAACATCATCAGTCCAGAGTTCCAACATTTCTTTAACAACAAATGTCACTTCTACACAATCAACTTCATCAACAAGCTCTCCTTCGCCACAAGCTAAAACAACAACTGTCCAGAGTTTGTCTACTCAGGCAAGCTTATCCACAACTCCAAAAACAACATCTACTGCAATATTTTCAAAACCCCCGATAAGCCCGCAAACACCATCAACTACAACACTAACAGTCCAGAATCCCTTTACTAATACAAGCATATCCACAATTCATTCAACAACCTCACCAAGTTCCACTACACCAATAACAACCACGTTTAACCCTACTCCTGGTTGTAATTGTCATTGGTCAGATTGGATGGATTTCGGTGGCCCAACATCAGGTCCCAAAGGTGGTGCAATAGTACCAATTAAAAGAATAACTGATACCTATCCTAACATCTGCTCAGCCCCAAAGGAAGTGGAATGCCGTGCAAAACTATATCCAGGAATTCCTCTTTCCCAGCTTGGCCAGGTTGTGAAATGTAATGCGGAAGACGGACTGGTTTGCCTAAACAAGAACCAAGCTCTTGCAAAGCAGTGCTTTGACTATGAGATTAGAGTATCCTGTTGTGACAGAAACTGTAGCAGCACTAGCACCCACTCAGCAACTCCAACTACTATTAGGGTGTCCTCAACAAGCCTGCCAACACCAACTTCGACATCAGCAATCCAGAATTCCTCCACTCAGACAAGTATATTCACAACTCCAACAAAAACCTCTAGTGATTCACGTTTAACAACTACAACTAGCACGTCTACACCAGTAACTTCAACATCAATAATCCAGAGTTCACCTACAAGTACGAGCATAAACACAACTTCAATAACAAAATCAACTATATCTATGGTTACACCTTCAAAAACTTCAATTAGCATGCCTATTCAACAAGCTGCAACAACAAGGGTGCAGAGTTCCTCCACCAATACAAACTTATCCACGACCCTAACAGCAACAACATATACTGCTACACAGTCAACAACTTCAACTAGCACACCTACACCACCAGCTAAAACAACGACATTACAGAGTTTGTCCACTCAGACAAGCATATCCACAATTCCAACATCTACATCTACTGCAATACCTTCAAGACCTCAGTTAAGCATACCAACAACATCAACTACAACACTAATAGTCCAGAATCCCTTTTCTAATACAAGCATATCCACAACTCATTCAACAACTTCACCAATTTCTACTACACCAGTAACAACCACGCTTAACCCTACCCCTGGATGCAATTGTCCTTGGTCAGATTGGATGGATTTTGGTGGCCCAACATCAGGTCCCGAAGGCGGTGCAATAGTACCAATTAAAAGAATAACTGATACCTATCCCAACATCTGCTCAGCCCCAAAGGAAGTGGAATGTCGTGCAAAACTATATCCAGGACTTCCTATTTCCCAGCTTGGCCAGGTTGTGAAATGTAATGCAAAAGATGGTCTGGTTTGCCTAAACAAAAAACAAGCCTTGGCCCAGCGATGCTTTGACTATGAGATTAGAGTATCCTGTTGTTTCGGAATCTGTGGCAGCACGACACAAACACAACCACACAACCAAATTTCAACCACTATTAAGATGCCATTAAAAAGCACTCCTACACCAACAACTGTGTCGTCTTCAGTACAGAGTTCATCCACAAGTACAAGCGCATCTACCAGTCAAAAAACAACACATACTTCCACACTGCCACAAGGCTCTTCAATTAGCATATCATCAATGCAAACAATGACAAAAACAATTCAGAGTACTTCCATTAGAACAAGCATATCCACAACTCCTACAACATCTGCTACAAAACATTCAACAATGTCTTCAACTTCCACATTGCTGAAAACAACCACACTTTCTCCCACTACTGGATGCATTTGCCATTGGTCAGATTGGATGGACTTTGGTGGCCCAACAACAGGTCCTGAAGGTGGTGAAATAGTATCAATCAAAAGGATAACTGACACATTTCCTACCATTTGCACAGCACCAAAGGAAGTAGAATGCCATGCAAAACTTTACCCGGGGCTTCCTCTATCCCAGCTTGGGCAGACTCTGAAATGTAATGTGGAAGATGGACTGATATGCTTGAATAAAAACCAAGGCCTCACAAAGCAATGCCTTAACTATGAGATTAGAGTGTTCTGTTGTGACCAAAACTGTGGAAGCATCACAATCCAATCATCAACTCCAACCACTACTAGAGTGTCATCAACAAGCATGTCTATATCTCACACTACAACGCCAACTGTCCAGAGTTTGTCCACCACTACAGGCATATCCACAACTCCAACAACACCAACAATATCTTTTGCTACACCTTCAACACCATCATCTTCCATAATCACAAAAACAACCATGCTTTCGTCTATACCAGGATGCATTTGTCATTGGTCAGATTGGATGGACTTTGGTGGCCCAACAACAGGTCCTGAAGGTGGTGAAATAGTATCAATCAAAAGAATAACTGACACCTATCCTACCATTTGCTCAGCACCAAAGGAAGTAGAATGCCATGCAAAACTTTACCCGGGGCTTCCTCTATCCCAGCTTGGGCAGACTCTGAAATGTAATGTGGAAGATGGACTGATATGCTTGAATAAAAACCAAGGCCTCACAAAGCAATGTCTTAACTATGAGATTAGAGTGTTCTGTTGTGACCAAAACTGTGGAAGCATCACAATCCAATCATCAACTCCAACCACTACTAGAGTGTCATCAACAAGCATGTCTATATCTCACACAACAACACCAACAGTCCAGAGTTTGTCCACCACCACAGGCATATCCACAACTCCAACAACAGCAGCATCTTTTGCTACACCTTCAACTACTTTGCCTTCAACAATGCCAAAAACAACCATGCTTTCGTCTATACCAGGATGCATTTGCCATTGGTCAGATTGGATGGACTTTGGTGGCCCAACAACAGGTCCTGAAGGTGGTGAAATAGTATCAATCAAAAGAATAACTGACGCCTATCCTACCATTTGCTCAGCACCAAAGGAAGTAGAATGCCATGCAAAACTTTACCCGGGGCTTCCTCTATCCCAGCTTGGGCAGACTCTGAAATGTAATGTGGAAGATGGACTGATATGCTTGAATAAAAACCAAGGCCTCACAAAGCAATGCCTTAACTATGAGATTAGAGTGTTCTGTTGTGACCAAAACTGTGGAAGCATCACAATCCAATCATCAAATCCAACCACTACTAGAGTGTCATCAACAAGCATGTCTATATCTCACACCACAACACCAACAGTCCAGAGTTTGTCCACCACTACAGGCATATCCACAACTCCAACAACACCAACAATATCTTTTGCTACACCTTCAACAACATCATCTTCCATAATCACAAAAACAACCATGCTTTCGTCTATACCAGGATGCATTTGTCATTGGTCAGATTGGATGGACTTTGGTGGCCCAACTACAGGTCCTGAAGGTGGTGAAATAGTATCAATCAAAAGAATAACTGACACCTATCCTACCATTTGCTCAGCCCTAAAGGAAGTGGAATGCCATGCAAAACTTTACCCGGGGCTTCCTCTATCCCAGCTTGGGCAGACTCTGAAATGTAATGTGGAAGATGGACTGATATGCTTGAATAAAAACCAAGGCCTCACAAAGCAATGCCTTAACTATGAGATTAGAGTGTTCTGTTGTGACCAAAACTGTGGAAGCATCACAATCCAATCATCAAATCCAACCACTACTAGAGTGTCATCAACAAGCATGTCTATATCTCACAGAACAACGCCAACAGTCCAGAGTTTGTCCACCACCACAGGCATATCCACAACTCCAACAACAGCAGCATCTTTTGCTACACCTTCAACTACTTTGCCTTCAACAATGCCAAAAACAACCATGCTTTTGTCTATACCAGGATGCATTTGCCATTGGTCAGATTGGATGGACTTTGGTGGCCCAACAACAGGTCCTGAAGGTGGTGAAATAGTATCAATCAAAAGAATAACTGACACCTATCCTACCATTTGCTCAGCACCAAAGGAAGTAGAATGCCATGCAAAACTTTACCCGGGGCTTCCTCTATCCCTGCTTGGGCAGACTCTAAAATGTAATGTGGAAGATGGACTGATATGCTTGAATAAAAACCAAGGCCTCACAAAGCAATGCCTTAACTATGAGATTAGAGTGTTCTGTTGTGACCAAAATTGTGGAAGCATCACAATCCAATCATCAACACCAACCACTACTAGAGTGTCATCAACAAGCATGTCTATATCTCACACCAAAACACCAACAGTCCAGAGTTTGTCCACCACTACAGGCATATCCACAACTCCAACAACACCAACAATATCTTTTGCTACACCTTCAACTACTTCGCCTTCAACAATGCCAAAAACAACCATGCTTTCGTCTATACCAGGATGCATTTGCCATTGGTCAGATTGGATGGACTTTGGTGGCCCAACAACAGGTCCTGAAGGTGGTGAAATAGTATCAATCAAAAGAATAACTGACACCTATCCTACCATTTGCTCAGCACCAAAGGAAGTAGAATGCCATGCAAAACTTTACCCGGGGCTTCCTCTATCCCAGCTTGGGCAGACTCTGAAATGTAATGTGGAAGATGGACTGATTTGCCTGAATAAAAACCAAGGCCTCACAAAGCAGTGCCTTAACTATAAGATTAGAGTGTTCTGTTGTGACCAAAACTGTGGAAGCATCACAATCCAATCATCAACTCCAACCACTACTAGAGTATCATCAACAAGCATGTCTATATCTCACACAACAATGCCAACAGTCCAGAGTTTATCCACCACCACAGGCATATCCACAACTCCAACAACAGCAGCGTCTTTTGCTACACCTTCAACTACTTTGCCTTCAACAATGCCAAAAACAACCATGATTTCGTCTATACCAGGATGCATTTGCCATTGGTCAGATTGGATGGACTTTGGTGGCCCAACAACAGGTCCTGAAGGTGGTGAAATAGTATCAATTAAAAGAATAACTGACACCTATCCTACCATTTGCTCAGCACCAAAGGAAGTAGAATGCCATGCAAAACTTTACCCGGGGCTTCCTCTATCCCAGCTTGGGCAGACTCTGAAATGTAATGTGGAAGATGGACTGATTTGCCTGAATAAAAACCAAGGCCTCACAAAGCAATGCCTTAACTATGAGATTAGAGTATTCTGTTGTGACCAAAACTGTGGAAGCATCACAATCCAATCATCAACTCCAACCACTACTAGAGTGTCATCAACAAGCATGTCTTTATCTCACACCAAAACACCAACAGTCCAGAGTTTGTCCACCACTACAGGCATATCCACAACTCCAAAAACACCAACAATATCTTTTGCTACACCTTCAACAACATCATCTTCCATAATCACAAAAACAACCATGATTTCGTCTATACCAGGATGCATTTGCCATTGGTCAGATTGGATGGACTTTGGTGGCCCAACAACAGGTCCTGAAGGTGGTGAAATAGTATCAATCAAAAGAATAACTGACACCTATCCTACCATTTGCTCAGCACCAAAGGAAGTAGAATGCCATGCAAAACTTTACCCGGGGCTTCCTCTATCCCAGCTTGGGCAGACTCTGAAATGTAATGTGGAAGATGGACTGATTTGCCTGAATAAAAACCAAGGCCTCACAAAGCAGTGCCTTAACTATGAGATTAGAGTGTTCTGTTGTGACCAAAACTGTGGAAGCATCACAATTCAATCATCAACTCCAACCACTACTAGAGTGTCATCAACAAGCATGTCTATATCTCACACCACAACACCAACAGTCCAGAGTTTGTCCACCACTACAGGCATATCCGCAACTCCAACAACAGCAGCGTCTTTTGCTACACCTTCAACTACTTTGCCTTCAACAATGCCAAAAACAACCATGCTTTCGTCTATACCAGGCTGCATTTGCCATTGGTCAGATTGGATGGACTTTGGTGGCCCAACAACAGGTCCTGAAGGTGGTGAAATAGTATCAATCAAAAGAATAACTGACACCTATCCTACCATTTGCTCAGCACCAAAGGAAGTAGAATGCCATGCAAAACTTTACCCGGGGCTTCCTCTATCCCTGCTTGGGCAGACTCTGAAATGTAATGTGGAAGATGGACTGATATGCTTGAATAAAAACCAAGGCCTCACAAAGCAATGCCTTAACTATGAGATTAGAGTGTTCTGTTGTGACCAAAACTGTGGAAGCATCACAATCCAATCATCAACTCCAACCACTACTAGAGTGTCATCAACAAGCATGTCTATATCTCACACCAAAACACCAACAGTCCAGAGTTTGTCCACCACTGCAGGCATATCCACAACTCCAACAACAACAATGTCTTTTGCCATACCTTCAACAAATTCTCCTTCTACAATGCCAAAAAGAACCACACTTTCTTCAATACCTGAATGCATTTGCCACTGGTCAGATTGGATGGATTTTGGTGGCCCAACAACAGGTCCTGAAGGAGGTGAAATAGTATCAATTAAAAGAATAACTGACACCTATCGTACTCTCTGCTCCAAACCAAAGGAAGTGGAATGTCGTGTGAAACTTTATCCTGGACTTCCCTTTTCACAGCTTGGCCAGGTTGTGAAATGTAATACTAAAGACGGACTGTTTTGCTTGAATAAATACCAAGGCCTCACACAGCAATGCTTTGACTATGAGATTAGAGTATTCTGTTGTGACAAAAACTGTGGCAGTGTCACAACACAATCACAAATTTCAACCACTACTAGGGTGTTATCACCAAGCATGGCTACATCATCAACAATCATAACTGCACCACCAACTACGACACCAAAGGTACAGAGTTCTTCAATTAATACAAGCATATCCACAGTTCTATCAATAACAATAACGTCATCAAACACACCTTCAAATATTTCAAGTACCACAGCATGGAAATCAACCACAAATACTTCTATTTCTGGATGTATTTGCCATTGGTCAGATTGGCTGGACTTTGGTGGCCCAAAAACAGATTCTGAAGGTGGTGAAATAATATCAATCAAAAAAATAATTGAAAAATATCCATCCATCTGCTCAGCACCAAAGGACATGGAGTGCCGTGCAAAACTTTACCCTGGGCTTCCTTTGTCACAGCTTGGGCAGGTTGTGAAATGTAATGCCAAAGATGGACTTGTGTGCTTGAACAAAAACCAAGGCCTCACACAGCAATGCCTTGACTATGAGATTAGAGTATACTGTTGTGACGGAAACTGTGGCGGTACTACAACACAATCACCATCTTCAGCCACTACTAAGCTGTCAAATCCAGCTATATTGTCTACTACTACACCTTTAACAACTTTCACAACCCTGAAAACAACCAAGCTTACATCTAAACCTGGATGCATTTGCCACTGGTCAGATTGGATGGACTTTGGTGGCCCAACAAAAGATTCTGAAGGTGGTGAAATAATACCAATCAAAAAAATAATTGAAACCTATCCAACAATCTGCTCTACACCAAAGAAAGTTGAATGCCGTTCAAAACTTTATCCTGGACTTCCTATGTCACACCTTGGCCAGGTCGTAAAATGTAATACCAAAGATGGACTTGTGTGCTTGAACAAATACCAAGGCCTCACACAGCAATGCCTTGACTATGAGATTAGAGTATTCTGTTGTGACGGAAACTGTGGCGGTACTACAACACAATCACCATCTTCAGCCACTACTAAGCTGTCAAATCCAGCTATATTGTCTACTACTACACCTTTAACAACTTTCACAACCCTGAAAACAACCAAGCTTACATCTAAACCTGGATGCATTTGCCACTGGTCAGATTGGATGGACTTTGGTGGCCCAACAAAAGATTCTGAAGGGGGTGAAATAATACCAATCAAAAAAATTATTGAAACCTATCCAACAATCTGCTCTGCACCAAAGGAATTGGAATGCCGTTCAAAACTTTACCCTGGACTTCCTCTGTCACAGCTTGGTCAGGTTGTGAAATGTAATGCCAAAGATGGTCTTGTGTGCTTAAACAAACGCCAAACTATTACACAACAATGCTTGAACTTTGAGATTAGAGTATACTGTTGTAACGGAAACTGTGGCGATACTACAACACAATCACCATCTTCAGCCACTACTAAGCTGTCAAATCCAGCTATATTGTCTACTACTACACCTTTAACAACTTTCACAACCCTGAAAACAACCAAGCTTACATCTAAACCTGGATGCATTTGCCACTGGTCAGATTGGATGGACTTTGGTGGCCCAACAAAAGATTCTGAAGGTGGTGAAATAATACCAATCAAAAAAATAATTGAAACCTATCCAACAATCTGCTCTACACCAAAGGAAGTTGAATGCCGTTCAAAACTTTATCCTGGACTTCCTATGTCACACCTTGGCCAGGTCGTAAAATGTAATACCAAAGATGGACTTGTGTGCTTGAACAAATACCAAGGCCTCACACAGCAATGCCTTGACTATGAAATTAGAGTATTCTGTTGTGACGGAAACTGTGGCGGTACTACAACACAATCACCATCTTCAGCCACTACTAAGCTGTCAAATCCAGCTATATTGTCTACTACTACACCTTTAACAACTTTCACAACCCTGAAAACAACCAAGCTTACATCTAAACCTGGATGCATTTGCCACTGGTCAGATTGGATGGACTTTGGTGGCCCAACAAAAGATTCTGAAGGGGGTGAAATAATACCAATCAAAAAAATTATTGAAACCTATCCAACAATCTGCTCTGCACCAAAGGAAGTGGAATGCCGTTCAAAACTTTACCCTGGACTTCCTCTGTCACAGCTTGGTCAGGTTGTGAAATGTAATGCCAAAGATGGTCTTGTGTGCTTAAACAAACGCCAAACTATTACACAACAATGCTTGAACTTTGAGATTAGAGTATACTGTTGTAACGGAAACTGTGGCGATACTACAACACAATCACCATCTTCAGCCACTACTAAGCTGTCAAATCCAGCTATATTGTCTACTACTACACCTTTAACAACTTTCACAACCCTGAAAACAACCAAGCTTACATCTAAACCTGGATGCATTTGCCACTGGTCAGATTGGATGGACTTTGGTGGCCCAACAAAAGATTCTGAAGGTGGTGAAATAATACCAATCAAAAAAATAATTGAAACCTATCCAACAATCTGCTCTACACCAAAGGAAGTTGAATGCCGTTCAAAACTTTATCCTGGACTTCCTATGTCACACCTTGGCCAGGTCGTAAAATGTAATACCAAAGATGGACTTGTGTGCTTGAACAAATACCAAGGCCTCACACAGCAATGCCTTGACTATGAGATTAGAGTATACTGTTGTGACGGAAACTGTGGCGGTACTACAACACAATCACCATCTCCAACCACTACTAAGCTGTCAAATCCAGCTATATTGTCTACTACTACACCTTTAACAACTTCCACTACCCTGAAAACAACCAAGCTTACATCTAAACCTGGATGCATTTGCCACTGGTCAGATTGGATGGACTTTGATGGCCCAACAAAAGATTCTGAAGGTGGTGAAATAATACCAATCAAAAAAATAATTGAAACCTATCCAACAATCTGCTCTGCACCAAAGGAATTGGAATGCCGTTCAAAACTTTACCCTGGACTTCCTCTGTCACAGCTTGGTCAGGTTGTGAAATGTAATGCCAAAGATGGTCTTGTGTGCTTAAACAAACGCCAAACTATTACACAGCAATGCTTGAACTTTGAGATTAGAGTATACTGTTGTAACGGAAACTGTGGCGATACTACAACACAATCACCATCTTCAGCCATTACTAAGCTGTCAAATCCAGCTATATTGTCTACTACTACACCTTTAACAACTTTCACAACCCTGAAAACAACCAAGCTTACATCTAAACCTGGATGCATTTGCCACTGGTCAGATTGGATGGACTTTGGTGGCCCAACAAAAGATTCTGAAGGTGGTGAAATAATACCAATCAAAAAAATAATTGAAACCTATCCAACAATCTGCTCTACACCAAAGGAAGTTGAATGCCGTTCAAAACTTTATCCTGGACTTCCTATGTCACACCTTGGCCAGGTCGTAAAATGTAATACCAAAGATGGACTTGTGTGCTTGAACAAATACCAAGGCCTCACACAGCAATGCCTTGACTATGAGATTAGAGTATACTGTTGTGACGGAAACTGTGGGGGTACTACAACACAATCACCATCTCCAACCACTACTAAGCTGTCAAATCCAGCTATATTGTCTACTACTACACCTTTAACAACTTCCACTACCCTGAAAACAACCAAGCTTACATCTAAACCTGGATGCATTTGCCACTGGTCAGATTGGATGGACTTTGATGGCCCAACAAAAGATTCTGAAGGTGGTGAAATAATACCAATCAAAAAAATAATTGAAACCTATCCAACAATCTGCTCTGCACCAAAGGAATTGGAATGCCGTTCAAAACTTTACCCTGGACTTCCTCTGTCACAGCTTGGTCAGGTTGTGAAATGTAATGCCAAAGATGGTCTTGTGTGCTTAAACAAACGCCAAACTATTACACAACAATGCTTGAACTTTGAGATTAGAGTATACTGTTGTAACGGAAACTGTGGCGGTCCTACAACACAATCACCATCTCCAGCCACTACTAAGCTGTCAAATCCAGCTATATTGTCTACTACTACACCTTTAACAACTTTCACAACCCTGAAAACAACCAAGCTTACATCTAAACCTGGATGCATTTGCCACTGGTCAGATTGGATGGACTTTGGTGGCCCAACAAAAGATTCTGAAGGTGGTGAAATAATACCAATCAAAAAAATAATTGAAACCTATCCAACAATCTGCTCTACACCAAAGGAAGTTGAATGCCGTTCAAAACTTTATCCGGTACTTCCTCTGTCACACCTTGGCCAGGTCGTAAAATGTAATGCCAAAGATGGACTTGTGTGCTTGAACAAATACCAAGGCCTCACACAGCAATGCCTTGACTATGAGATTAGAGTATACTGTTGTGACGGAAACTGTGGGGGTACTACAACACAATCACCATCTCCAACCACTACTAAGCTGTCAAATCCAGCTATATTGTCTACTACTACACCTTTAACAACTTCCACTACCCTGAAAACAACCAAGCTTACATCTAAACCTGGATGCATTTGCCACTGGTCAGATTGGATGGACTTTGATGGCCCAACAAAAGATTCTGAAGGGGGTGAAATAATACCAATCAAAAAAATAATTGAAACCTATCCAACAATCTGCTCTGCACCAAAGGAATTGGAATGCCGTTCAAAACTTTACCCTGGACTTCCTCTGTCACAGCTTGGTCAGGTTGTGAAATGTAATGCCAAAGATGGTCTTGTGTGCTTAAACAAACGCCAAACTATTACACAACAATGCTTGAACTTTGAGATTAGAGTATACTGTTGTAACGGAAACTGTGGCGGTCCTACAACACAATCACCATCTCCAGCCACTACTAAGCTGTCAAATCCAGCTATATTGTCTACTACTACACCTTTAACAACTTTCACAACCCTGAAAACAACCAAGCTTACATCTAAACCTGGATGCATTTGCCACTGGTCAGATTGGATGGACTTTGGTGGCTCAACAAAAGATTCTGAAGGTGGTGAAATAATACCAATCAAAAAAATAATTGAAACCTATCCAACAATCTGCTCTACACCAAAGGAAGTTGAATGCCGTTCAAAACTTTATCCGGTACTTCCTCTGTCACACCTTGGCCAGGTCGTAAAATGTAATGCCAAAGATGGACTTGTGTGCTTGAACAAATACCAAGGCCTCACACAGCAATGCCTTGACTATGAGATTAGAGTATACTGTTGTGATGGAAAATGTGTCGGTAATACAACACAATCACCATCTCCAACAACTACTAAGCTCTCAAATCCAGCTATATTGTCTACTACTACACCTTTAACAACTTTCACAAACTTGAAAACAACCAAGCCTACATCTAAACCTGGATGCATTTGCCACTGGTCAGATTGGATGGACTTTGGTGGTCCAACAAAAGATTCTGAAGGTGGTGAAATAATACCAATCAAAAAAATAATTGAAACCTATCCAACAATCTGCTCTGCACCAAAGGAAGTGGAATGCCGTTCAAAACTTTATCCTGGACTTCCTATGTCACACCTTGGCCAGGTCGTAAAATGTAATGCCAAAGATGGACTTGTGTGCTTGAACAAATACCAAGGCCTCACACAGCAATGCCTTGACTATGAGATTAGAGTATACTGTTGTGACGGAAAATGTGTGGGTAATACAACACAATCACCATCTCCAACCACTACTAAGCTTTCAAATCCAGCTATATTGTCTACTACTACACCTTTAACAACTTCCACAACCAAGCTTACATCTAAACCTGGATGCATTTGCCACTGGTCAGATTGGATGGACTTTGATGGCCCAACAAAAGATTCTGAAGGTGGTGAATTAATTCCAATCAAAAAAATAATTGAAACCTATCCAACAATCTGCTCTACACCAAAGGAAGTTGAATGTCGTTCAAAACTTTACCCTGGACTTCCTCTGTCACAGCTTGGTCAGGTTGTAAAATGTAATACCAAAGATGGACTTGTGTGCTTGAACAAGCACCAAACTATTACACAACAATGCTTGAATTTTGAGATTAGAGTTTCCTGTTGTGATGGAAAATGTGGCGGAAATACAACACAATCACCATCTCCAACCACTACTAAGCTTTCAAATCCAGCTATATTGTCTACTATTATATCTTTTACAACTTCCACAACCAAGCTTATATCTAAACCTGGATGCATTTGCCACTGGTCAGATTGGATGGATTTTGGTGGCCCAACAAAAGATTCTGAAGGTGGTGAATTAATACCAATCAAAAAAATTATTAAAACATATCCAACAATCTGCTCTACACCAAAGGAAGTTGAATGTCGTTCAAAACTTTATCCTGGACTTCCTCTGTCACAGCTTGGTCAGGTTGTAAAATGTAATACCAAAGATGGACTTGTGTGCTTGAACAAGCACCAAACTATTACACAACAATGCTTGAATTTTGAGATTAGAGTTTCCTGTTGTGATGGAAACTGTGGTGGTACTACAACACAATCACCAACTGCAACCGCTAATTGGCTGTCAACTCCAAAAACAATACCCACAAAAACATCAGCTCCCATGACACCAATAACAACTCTTCTTACTCCTACTCCTGGATGCCTTTGCCATTGGTCAGATTGGA
The DNA here is from genome assembly GCA_032164185.1 of Moxostoma hubbsi. Lineage (NCBI taxonomy): Eukaryota > Metazoa > Chordata > Actinopteri > Cypriniformes > Catostomidae > Moxostoma > Moxostoma hubbsi. Next base: position 58,724,041 of record JAVLUX010000003.1, read on the forward strand.
TAGACTTTGGTGGCCCAACAACAGGTCCTGAAGGTGGTGAGATAATACCACTTAAAGGAATAATTGATTCCTATCTTACTGTCTGCACAGCACCAAAGGAAGTGGAATGCAGAGCAAAACTTTACCCTGAACTTTCTCTTTCACAGCTTGGCCAGGTTGTGAAATGCAGTACAAAAGATGGACTCGTATGTTTGAACAAAAACCAAAGTATTACACAGCAATGCTTTGACTATATCATCAGAGTATTTTGCTGTCATGGAAAATGTGGTGGTTCCACACAGGCACCAGCAACATTTTCCATGACACCAAACGTAATCACACTTACTCCAACCCCTGCATGCAATTGTCATTGGTCAGAATGGATGGACTTTGGAGGGCCAACAACAGGTCATAAAGGTGGAGAAATAATACCAATTAAAACAATCATAGATTCAAATCCAACCACCTGCTCAACACCAAAGAAAGTGGAATGTCGTTCAAAACTTTATCCTGGACTTCATATTTCACAGCTTGGCCAGGTCGTGAAATGTAATCTTCAAGATGGACTTGTTTGCCTAAATAAAAATCAAGATATTACCCAGCAATGCTTTGACTATGAGATGAGATTGTTGTGTTGTCATGGACAATGTATCAGCACATCTCTACCAGCATCATCGACACTAACCGTACACAGTCCCTCCACAAGTACAAGCACAACTACAGCATCCCTAATAACAGCTATGCCTACTACCATTTCCCTAACTGCCAATGCATCCACTACTCCAAAAGAAAATACATTTCCTTCTGAATGTATTTGTCAGTGGTCGGATTGGATTGACTTTGGTAGCCCAACAACAGGTCCTGAGGGTGGTGAAATTATACCTATAATGGAACTGATATATAAAAATCCTAATAGTTGCTCTGCTCCATTTGAAGTTGAATGCCGTGCAAAACTTTACCCTGGACTACTTCTTTCACAACTGGGCCAGGTAGTTACATGTAATCCTAAGGATGGACTAGTTTGCTTAAACAAGAACCAAGAAGTTACACAGCAATGCTTTGATTATGAGATTAAAATAATTTGTTGTCAAGGACTGTGTGGAAGAACATCAAGATCAGCAGTTAATTCACGACTAATTCAGTATTTGTCCTCTAACACAATAATCACCACAACCACAAGTTTGCCAATTATCACTGCTTCAACAAAAGGTCAAATCACTGCACACCAAGAATGTGCCTGTGAAATCTATGGTGATAAATATGAGCCAGGTAATTGTAATTTTGAGTATCTTTTTGTTAATAACTTGTTTAAGTTTTGTGTATGTATATTTAATCATATAGTTTTCTGTGTAAATTAGTTCTATCAGGAAGACTCGCAGGCTTGAGTATGTTTAAGATTACATTTATTTGACGAAAATAAAACAGGAATGTAATGTCTCTCTTTGGCGTAAGCCCCATCTGGCAGTCCAAAGAAGTTGTATGGCCATGGGTGAGAAGCATGCCCCCATGCAGGACGGGGCTCAACTGGTGGCGGTGGGGTGGTGGAGCTTGCTGTATTGGCGCACTGAAACAGCAATTTGATAGATTGTAAGCAGACTTATAAAGTGATGGCTGACACATAATTGGCTTGTAATTACCCAGCTAATGGTACGATGATATACAGCTGCGAGTCATCCCACTAGAACTACATTGCGCTTACATTGAACTACCAACATTTTTTTTTTTAATGGATGATGCTGATATCTAGAGATCAGAGTTGCCAATAGACCAGTATAATGTTGATGTATATGATATCAAACAGTGACAGTAATAATGGTAAATGACATATCTAAAACTGCTAAAGATAAATTAACTTTTATTCAGCATTACATTTACTCGACTTATACATCCAGTGCACCAAGAAAGTGACATTAGTAGTGGCAAGTTACATATAGCGCACTTGAAACGCTTTTAAATTCCTCTCACGTTATCTTATTCAGATTCAGCGGGAGTAGCAATTTTATGACTGATTCCATTTTACATAACCCAGACGTGCTTTGAGTTTCACGGACTGATCGTCGCACAACATTTTAGAGTCAGAGGTACACATTTGGGTCTAGACTGATATAAAACACGCTACAAAGGAAGATACAGTATGAGCAGTTCAAAAGAATTCTTCACAGAAAGAAATAACAAGAATTGTATCTTTGAAAGATATTCATCTGCATATTTGCAGACAATATATGATAGATATTTTAATGCTTTTTTATCATTAGACAAGACAGTTTATAGTTACAGGGAACTGTTGGGGAAGATTAAACATGAGCTCAAGCGCATCTGTTGTGGCTTTGCGTCAAACCATTTTAATTAATCTTTGTTGCACTCCGGTCTATTAGTAACATTATGGCATGTAACAACAAAACAAAGTGTGAATGGTAGTTTACATGTCACAGATGGCTCTTTAACATGCAACCAGGCGATTCCGTGTGCCTCCGCGGCTTCCATAACTTATCTGCCAATTGTCAAAAATAAAATTCCAAATACAGTGGTGGACAATATATTGGCCGTGGAGATATATTGGTCAACCACAAATGCTTTTTTTTTTGCGATTAACCTCTTCCAAATGGTGTATTTTTTCTTATTCCCCAGGAGCAGCAATTTACAATAAAACTGATGGTGATGGATGGTGTTATATTGCAAAATGTGTCAAAACAGAAGAGAAGTGTGATGTGATAAAATTATCAGTACCCTGTTTAACAACAGCATCACCATCAGCCTCCACAGCACTGACAAGCAACTGTGATAAATATATTACCCCTCTTACAGTGAGTATTTTCATAATATGAAATAATATCAGAATATCATATTTATGAGTTAAACCCTTTTTCTGAGGTAGCAATTTGTAACATTCATTTTAGAAGGTCTAGTGAATCAATTTAATAATTTAATTATACTACCCAATTATCATTTATTTTTTTAGAATGGTGAATCTATTAATGAGGGAAATTGCTATACTGACACGTGCATCAATGGTACAATCAAACATGAAGCAGTGCAGTGCGAACCTGTGGAGTATCCTGTGTGTGAGAACAAATATCCACCCCTGAAAGTCACCGACAAGTCTGGATGCTGTTTTAAATATGAGTGCCAATGTGAGTTAATATGGCTAGCTGATGGTCCACTAAAAGGAATGTTCCGGGTTCAATGCAAGTTAAGCTAAATCGACATCATTTGTGCCATAATGTTAATTACCACACAAAATAATTTTCGACTCATTCCTGCTTTAAAAAAAAAAAAAAAGCTAAAATCAAGCTTAGAGTGAGACACTTACAATGGAAGTGGATGGGGACCACAACAGGTCATGTTGAACGTGGGCAATTTTTGGACGGTTAAAACACAGAAATGTAAGGCTTATAATTGTATAAAACCACTTGCAATAATTATTCTGTGTATTAACTTGTGTATTATTTGAGCTGTAACATTGTTTGAATTGTAATTTGTAGTCGTATTAGGGTTTGTTGACATTACATCATCACGGTAACAAAGTTGTAAAATTAGCTCTAACTTTAAGCAGCAAAGGTCTTTAAGTGATTTTATCACACTAAAATCATGTTTACAAACATCATTTATGTCTTGTGGTTATACTTTTAAAAAAGTGAGTATTTTAACATTAAAAATTGACTCCATTCACTTCATTTTAAGTGTCTCACTGTAACCTCGATTTTTGCTTTCTTTTTAAGAAAAGGAGGAACAAGTTGACATTTATTTATGTGGTAATTGACATTTTGCCACAAATTCTGTTGATTAAGATTAACTTGTACTGAACCTGGAACATTCCTTTATGTATTCAGTTACTTTCTCACTAATTGGTTGTTCTAAGTATTTATTCTATATTTTTCAGGTATCTGCAATGGCTTTGGAGGCACACATTACATTACATTTGATGGAATACATTACCCTTTTCAAGGAAACTGTTCTTATGTGCTTGTCAAAGAAATCGATCCGAAGTACAATTTAAGTGTTATAATTGACAGTGCCCTCTGTGATTCTGACAATGGTCTTTCCTGCCCCAAGTCCCTGAGAGTTTACTACAAATCTTTAGAGATCTTCATGTCTCAGAAGATTTCTGGTGGAGCTGTCACAAATTTGGTAAATATGATAAATCCTAGTTTTGAACAAATTCAGAATTTCAAGTACAAATTCAGTTTTAGAGTCTTTGGTTACATACAAAATATGATGCATTCTCCAATGTCATCAGTAAGAAGACCATGAACCATGGTAAATGGTCTGCACTTATATAGCTCTTTTTTAACCTTAGCAGTCTTCAAAGTGCTTTACACTGTGTCCCATTCACACTCACACACACACACACACACACCAATGACGGCAGAGCTGCCATGCATGGCGCTAGTCTGCCATTGGAAGCAACTTGGGGTTCAATGTCTTGCCCAAGGACATTTCGGCATGTGGAGACATGTAGGCCAGGAATCGAACTGCCAACCCTGGCATTAGAGGCCAACCCCCGCTACCACCTGAGCCACAGCTGCCCCATGAAGAATAGTTCACCCAAAAATGAAAATGATATTGTGACAGGGCGGAGGGCAGGGCCAGGTCGTTATTCTACACACCCGGCCCCTTATCAGGCTAATCAAGCCTCTGAGAGGGATAAAGGCCGACTGCGGACGGTGGTGCAAGTGAGAGAGAGAGTTTACGGGCAGCTGCCCCGTGTGTGATTGTGTGTCGGTCTTTTTATTTAAATAAATATTATTTATATTGTTAAGCCTCCACCGTTCCCATTAATCCCTTTACACTGGTGCCGAAGACCCGGGAAGGAGGAGGGATACGCAGTAGGGGGAGTTCTCGCTGCTACAATCCGCCCCAATGGAGCAGCCGTGGCCATCCGCCGGGGGACAGAGGAGCCCGGACGCCTGGAAGTGGAGGAACGGCCGCCGACCGCGAGGGGAGAAGGGGCTCCTAGCTGACCGACTGGAGTGGTCAGGGCCGCTGTCAGGGGACGGAGAGACCCCTACTAGCTGCTAAATGCAGCAGGGTTAATAGAGGACTGCCACACCTAGGGGCAGGGGAGACCCCTTCTGTTCCCCAAGAATGTGACGGGGCGTTCCATCCACCACGGGCCGCAGCTGTCATCTGTTATAATGTGGAGATAGGGGGTGTGTACTTCATGCTGGGGGTTCCCCGGCCTGAGAGAACGAGGGAGGAATATGACAGGCGGAGGGCCGGGCTTGGTCATGATTCTACACATAGCCCCTTATCAGGCTAATCAAGATTCCGAGAGGGATAAAGGCCGACTGCGGACAGTGGTGCGACAGAGAGAGAGTGTTTACGGGCAGCTGCCACATGTGTGTTTGTGTGTGTGTGTCTTTTTATTTAATTAAATGTCATTTATATTGTCAAGCCGGTTCTCGCCTCCTCCTTTCCATGAATACCTTTACAGATATCATTATTTCTCATTATTTACTCACTACCATGCCATTCCAAACCCTTATGCTGTTACTCTTCTGAGGAACAAATAAGCAGACATAATTTTTTTTTAAGAATCTTTAAACAGCTCTTGCATTACACACATATTCCTATATGTATTTGTGTCAATTTTTCCTAGTAAAAATATAGAAGCTGATTAATTTGACTGTATTTTGTCTTGTGGCACTATAATCTGCCAGTGCCTCAAGACAAAATATACTGTAATTCAATATACTCTGAGATCATGTCATGTCTTTTGCGCTTTTGGTTAACAGGCAAATTTGTCTTGTTTAAAGGATTTTTTATTTTATTTTATTTCATTTGGATGTTTTACAGGAAAACTAGCATGTCACACCGCAGGATTACCCAAATCCTAAAGAAATAAAACTTTACCGTTTGATTGATGTTTTAATTTTGACACAAATGTCTGTTTTCTGTTCATTTAGATTCACTTGAACCACAAGATGGTAAATTTGCCATTTCAGAATAAAGACTTCCGTGCCATACAAAATGGCATAGAATCTTTTCTGTTCATACCTGAGATTGGTGCACAGATCACTTTTACTGGCAAACAGTTTTCCATCAACCTCCCATGGCACAAGTTCCATGGTAACACAGAGGGCCAGTGTGGTAGGTTTATGTTTTTCTTATTAAAAATAATGGACAGATAAAACGACACAGCTGGGTGTGTTGTGTGACAGCGTAAAACAGTCACACAACAGAGACATTTCTTTAGACAAGAATAGACAACGTCTTCATGTTCTCTTGTTGTGTTTAAACATAGGCTGTGTATTTTACTTATTAAGCTCTGATCTTTTGCCTTTTTAGGTACGTGTGATAATAACCAAAGAGACGATTGTCGCTTGCCAGATAGCACCATTGTATCATCTTGCCAAGACATGGCTCCATATTGGCATGCTTATAAAAACAACAGCTCCTGTTCTCCATCAAGACCAGCGCCCACATCAAAACCATGCCCTCCTCCTGCAATATGCAAAATCATTGAAAGCAAGTAAGCAGTCCAACTGAATATGTGATTAAATTACCAATAGATGCACGAAAACATCAGTGTTTTCACCTATTTCTATTCCTTATAGTTTTGAATCCGTGAGGTTACTCTTTTCTAAGTTTTGTGGATTCCACTGATCTTTTCTACAGGATCTTTGAGAAATGCCATAAGTTCGCCCCTTATGAGCCATATGTTGCAGCATGTAACTCAGATGTATGTCACATGAAGCGTGAGAGCATTGGTTGTGGAAGCCTGCAGGCCTACGCTGAGCAATGCGCAATGGCAGGAGTATGTGTAGAATGGAGGAACGCTACAAATGGAGTCTGTGGTAAGTGCCTTAATATCTTAACATAATCACAACAGAATAACTGGCCTCAACATTTTTACATGAACGTCTTTTCACATTTTGTCCATTCAGATTTTGAGTGCGATAAGCCTCTGGTATATAAAGCATGCGGTCCTCAAGTAGAGCCAACTTGTGATGCAAGGTATTTGAAATCTGGAATAATTGGACACTTTAAATGTGTGTTTATAAAATGAAGTGAATTTAAAATCATTGTTTTAGATTTAACCTGAAATATGCACACGAGCATAAAGCATTCAGTCATTTGGAATCAACGGGACGGGAGGGATGTTACTGCCCGAGTGGTACCACACTTCTGAGACCTAATTCTAAAATCTGCATTCCCAGCTGTGGTAAGTGATGTTATTATCAAGACTTTGACCAACTTTAATAACTGTTGTATTAACTGGAATCAAAAAATATGTATGCCATGATTTACTCGCCCCTCTGTATTTCCAAACCTGTATACTTTCGTTTTTTGCGATTTGTTTCTCCATAACGAATTCCTGTATTTTCAGAGATTTGTACCTTACCCAATGGACGATGGAAGGAGGTAAGATAATAGATATGACACTGAAATCAAGAAATAAACCGCAGAAATAAAGAAGTCGAAATGATTTGTATGCAATAAAAATCATTCTGAAAATTAGCAGTGATTCGCTCCGTCTCTTGGCGTGCATTTGTCATGTTTCGCTCTTCGTTTAAAAAGGCGAATGAAACATGGACTATGGGCTGTGACGTGTGCACATGTGAGGAGGAAAGTCTGACTATACACTGTGAGCCTCTTCCTTGCCCCAAAGAAGATCCTGTAATCTGTGATCAGGACGGTCAAATTAGGATTTCAGAAACAGTAGGCTGCTGCCAGAGGATGAAATGTGGTAAATCACAAACTTATTAAACACAGTGTAAAAAATAACAGAAAATGTGCTTTGTGTGATAACATTAAAATTAAATGATTGTATAAGTCATAAGGTTAATTAATTTGACCGACTGACTGACTGAATCAACCTAACTACATGATTCTACGCCAATGAAAGCATATTTTTAAGAGTAGGTACAAACGGCTCCTTAAAGTACTCCTAGCCGAATTCACTTTGTGTGCTGTACACCTATTGTGTTACTGTGAAGGTACCCTATATAAGTTTTCCAGTAAACATATTCCAGGATACACATTCTTATAATTAGATGCATTTAATTGTTTAAGATAATGAAACTCTTTGAGAATTCATCTTGAATTATTGCGATTTATGCATAAAACAGGAAGAAACAATCAACCAGTGAAACAACGAAACATGACACATTTTTTGTATTTTTTTATGGAACTGAACAAAAACAACTTTGCTTGACTAATGTTTGTTTTCTGTTTGCCATGAAGAGTGTAATACTAGCCTCTGTCCCAGTAAGAACTTCACTTGCCCCGTTGGACACAATATAGAGATGAAAATGGGACTTTGCTGTCCGGTCTATCGCTGTGGTAAGTGTAGATTTAAGTGTGTCTCTATAGAGCACAACAGTGACCACACACATTGTCCTGGCGTAGGGATTTTAAAAAAATCAGTACGGCAAAACATTATTTGAAAATCTGAAAAAAAGTCAAAAGTACAGGAAAGTGAACTTCTCATCCAATTAAGCATTGCAAACAACATGTTCGAAATCAAAATGACAGTACAATATAAAACGAAAGACTTATAGTTGTTGATTATAAATATGAAACAATATATTTTGTGCTTGTTGCCAAATTTCCAGATTCATACTTATATTATATATGTACGTAGTTGAGTTGAGTGAGATTGTAGGGAGACCAATTTAATTGCTTAATGGGAGTGGCCGGCCGCTTCTTCGATTTGTGATCTCTCTTTAGGATTATGGGTAATGCAGTTCTTCACCAGGAATTCGGATGTTAAACTTTTTTTTTAATGTAGTTGAAATGACATTGACTTGTGGCTTCTACAGAAGCATATATCATTACTCAATCTTAGCGCTCTTGCTTGGTCTGTTTGAAAAGACTTTAAAGATGCTATCGTTAAAAAGTTTCTTTATAGAAAAAAGAAATTCGACTGTCGTGCTCTATTGCGATGTTAGTGAAATGACTTCCAATTGTAAAAATATGATAAGCTAACTGAATGTATGCCAAATACTTACATTTGTTTTTACTTATTGCACAGTGCCTAAACATGTTTGTGTGTTCAATGATACGGAATATAAGGTAAGATCCAACCACTTAATATTCATATGCTGAACTATACCTTTAAATAGACAAACATTTCTCAACAGTGATTTTGATTCATGCAACTTATTGTTTTATTCGTACTTTTTGAGATGCATGTGATTTAAAACAAATAATACATAAAACAGTGAAGGATAAAAGGTTTTTGAAATGTTTTGCCTTTCTTTTCAGCCAGGGAAACCTGTACCCATTAGCAAATGTAAGCATTGCCTATGTAGTGCCAACCGGGATCACAGGAGTCAACAACGTTCGATTGAATGCCAGCCCGTTCAGTGCGATACACACTGTCAAAGGGTAAGAGAAAAAAACTGGGATGGCATTGTCTATACAGTTACGTTTTGGAAAATGTATTGTACTACTATTTTTGTGCACATACGAATGCAGCTAAAGGTAGAAGCCGATGAAACCATGTAAGTTCCATATTATAAATGCTTGTTTAGTCAGCCAGAAAGCACACACACAACAATAAACATCTACTGTGTGTTCATGTTGACTGTTAAATTAGCAACACTTCATACCAGAGGAGATGCTTGATGTACAAAGTTCATTTCTTGTCTTTTTTTCAAGGGATATGAGTATAAGACGGTTCCTGGCTGGTGCTGTGGAAAGTGTGTCCAGACAAGCTGTGTCGTTGTTTCTGCAGGAAACATCTCGCACACCATCCCTGTAAGATATCTGGGGAGCACCAGCAGCAAGCCAGTTTTAAATTAAGATTTTATTTATTTTAATTAACATTACCATACCTTATTATCATTACCATTGGATACCACATGGAACTCATACTTGATACTAGGCGATCTGCACGAATATTATTATACAATATCTTTTTGTACGTTTATAAATTATTAAGCATGAAAATATTAGTTGAGCATGAAATCAAAATTATCTTGGGATTTTTTGCTATTTTGATCATATTTACATGTACATTTCTGAACGTTACCATTAATTAGCAATAACAAATAATCACATTTTAAAAACAAATACAGAACCTACACTTCTGTAAGTTGAAACACAAAGAAAATATGAGATTGTGGCATAAATTGGAGGTGGATTGCTGCCATCTGGCGAACAAAATAGAAATATCATGACTTGAAAACCATGTTATGCCAGTAACAGCCAGTAGACGGCTGTATATTCTGATGGCTTGTTGTAACCTAATTTTATATTTTTATACAAGAAATGCATTTGAATTTATATTTAGACATTATGAAACTATTATTTGTCAAAGTTAAGCATTTTAAAATGTATTTGAAGTGTCAGTTTTTGCAGTTAATACCATTATGAAATCAAACCTGACCATGGTGTTACAAAGAGAAGACAGAGAACGAGCATTTTTCTATTTTAATATATGATATTATATTATCAAATAAAAAGTAAGAGATTAATTAAATTCAATGAGCTGATTAATGAGTTCTTATTTTTCAGGCTGGTGAAATTTGGTCTCCACCTGGTAATAAATGTTCGAAATTTAAGTGTGTGAAGATTGGGATGAACTTCATTACAACTGAATTGAAGATTGTTTGTCCAAAGTTCAATCCAGCTGCATGCGTGCCTGTGAGTTAAAGTAGAAAAATACTTATTGAAAACATATTAGTTTAAGCAATAAAAAGATTTTTCTCAATGTATTCTATATAACCACTTTTCCATATATTCACATGATTGCAGGGAACTGAGGTCATTGCTCCCGATGGATGCTGTAAAAATTGTAAGTGTTTCATTGCATGCAGATGTAAAAACCATCAAACGTTTGGACACAACTGACTAAATGAATGATTTTCCAGATCCTAAAAAACTTTTGATCTAAAGACAGAAATAAAATGTGCCTACAAAAAGGAAATAAAATCTCAAAGATTATGCTTAAAGGTTAGAAAGTCACTGAATTCAGATGTCTCAAATTTACAGGCATATATTTACCAAAGCAATGCAACGTAAGCAAGATATCAACGTACCTGGAGAGTAACGGCTGTAAGACGGCAAAGCCAGTGGAGATGTCTATATGTGGAGGGTCATGTGGCACATATTCCATGTAAGTGACAGACATGGTAGACGGTCATGTCTGAAAAAACTTTCCAGATTAATTTGAATAATTATGTAATGTTCCTGAGAAGCACACGTGACTTGTCCCTCTCTGCGCACATTCAGGTACTCCATGAAAGATAAAGCAATACAGCATTCATCTTCTTGTTGCCGGGAGGTCGCAACGAAAGAAAGGAAAGTGCAGCTTATCTGTCCGAATGGATCAAAAGTCATCGAGAAATATATCTACATAGAAAAGTGTGGCTGCTTGGAGACAGAGCGACAAAAGCCTTGATGAGCTAGAACTCTTATTATACAGAAATCAGACTTATTCTATTTATGTCTTTGTACTGATTTACTTACATAATTTACACCTTCATGCATACTCTTCATCTTTGTTTTTTTCCTTTCAAAAATTCTAAATTCAATAAATATATGCAATTTGGCTTGGTGTTTTTAGTCTTTTTAAGTGAAATTTCTATTTTTGAAGTACATTTATGTAAGATTAAAAAAATTCTATCAGACAAATTATGTCTTTTAATGTCATTTTCAGCTAAATTCATATAATAATAAATACATCGAAAAATGATGAACTTGTAACATGGGGAATGTGACAGAACATTTCAAACCCAAATGTCTTCTGAACTACTCGTTAAGAAAGTAATGGCGAACTATCATTAACATTCAAGAGTCAACAACATGCCTGTTCTAGAAATAGTACAAGTGAAATAAAGAACCACTGTTTTATCCGTTTTCTGTGATGGGGTGGATGTGTTACACAAATTATACATTTTGGAGTGAGGTTTACTTAAAAACACCTTGGAAACAATTTCAATGCAGAAATGTAGTAAATTTAACAGACCCTATTTTCAAGTAAAGGCTACACACAACACTTGATGGCTTTAATTACAATTCCTCAGGTAGAGTTTACTTTGTGAAACTCTGTTACAAGTAAATTGTACATTTTACTCAAGCAATGTGTGACGAGACAGGTAAGGAATGAGGATCTACATGCAGCTTTATTAAACTGAAAAATAAACAAGGCAACACAGAATAAAAGGAAAAGCAAAAAACAGGGAAACTAGCACAGAGCAAAGACAAAACATGCAAAACCTTACAAACTGGCTTAAATATACAAGGGAAAAGAAGGAACACCTGGGGAAACAATCAGGGAATGAGAATCAATCAGGGAGAATCAATCAAGGAATAAAACTACAAGGACTACAAAACTAACACAGGAAACTAAACAAGAATTTCAACATAAAAGCACAAAAACAAAAGATAACAGGGAATATGTGACACAATGTAGCACTGAATTAACCCTTTAAGCTCTGAAGGCATTTTAAAGTGTTTGGTATCCTTGTAAAGAAAACTTTTCAAAATATTTAATGATATTGTTTATGATACATTCTAAGACAAAAATAATTTATCATAGTGCCCAAAAAAGGCTCCAAGTGTCCAAAATCATCTCCAAACAAATAAAACAATTATTGGACATAAGAAATAATTACACACACAGGTTTGTATGGCATGCAGACATGATATTAGTAATGAGATTTTACAGAAGTTCCATTCGGTGCCATTTGAGTTATCATTGAGTCTATGTCATGTATTTGGCGCCATCTTCTGGTGGCCAGATGTAACATTGTGCTTCATGTGGATTATCTAATGATCTATGCATCTGATTACTTTATGTGTGGGCTCGTTTCAAATATAATCAGCTCCTCTAAGTAATGTATGTGAAGTTATAAAAATCAGCATATAAGCAACACCAGCATAATTGTCAAATACATACTTAGCTATTACTCGCTATATTTTTGTCTATGAATAAAACAAATAGACTGATTGTGCTCTAATCTTTGAGAGATTTCCAAAAACATATAACCCATGGCTATTTGTCAGTTTGATGTTTTTACTGATCGCAATAATGTGTACAGTGCAATTTTTTGATCAAAACAGACACTTCTGATTTATCTGCAAATATCAAAGCACTTGTTCAGTTTTGGTCATAATGCCTACATGCAAATACTGTCAAATGTAAACTAGAGCTTCTAAGCTTTAAAGTGATACCAATTATGTGTTGGTCAAGACTGTAGTTATTGATATTTTTATGTTTTTTTTCCTTGCGGGCCTGACGGTGACTATGCTTTTAAAAGTGTACTGGCATTTCAACAATTATATATATATATATTAAAAAGTGATTATAAACGCATTGTATTAAAAATATTTTTATAATGGTAATCAGTTTGACTGATCTAAAGACTGACATGCTTATATGCTCCAGGTAAATTTAATAAGAACACATGAATACACTTATAGCACATCAAAAAAGCAGTGGATAGAATTGGTTTAGTTATATATAAAGGTATTAACAATTTTAGATTATAAATAAACTGTTGAAGGTACAAGGTCATCACCCATGGTTTTACTCTTACATATTTGTACACTTAAGGAGAGGAACAAAATGCACCACATTAGGTTCTTAGAGTACAATTATGCACACAAAACAAGATATACATTTTAATATGAGAAACAGAAAAGGTCCCCTAGAGTCTGAATATGTGGAGTGACAGAGGGCTCACAACATCAGCTTTAACATTTGATTTATCCAGTTGGCTCTCATACACTACCAGTTATAAGTTGGACACACCTACTTGTTGATTATTATTACTAGTTTCCACATTTAAGAATAGAGGAGACCGGGGCTAGTTGTCACAGGGGGAAGATGTCATAAGTAATTTTAAGGTATTGAGTTGGTTTGAAATGCCTAGTACATAATCCTGAATTTGAATAGATATTGTTTTCTATAGTTTAAGAAAATTATTAATGCGTTATATAAAATAATGCATAACATTACTAAGGGTCAGCTATATAGTATAAGGGACAATACAAGTAATATTTAAACAAATAGTTTAACTATGTCTTCAGGACAAAGGCATTGTTAGTATTAATGTCAAGTTGGGCACATTGTAATGTATTTTAAGTGTTCTAAATATATGCACTTATATATATATATATATATATATATATATATATATATATATATATATATATATATATATATATATAACAATATTTGTGGATATTTTTTGGCTACCTTTCACATTTTTGCTGATGCATTAATAGTTTTGTGCTTATTAATTGTTTACATTTTGCTGAACATGGGGAAAGTTGTAACAATGGAAACTGACATTAAATAGCCTGTTATTAGGATTTTCAGCTAAATTAGTGTGCCGACATTAGGCCTTCTTTTGTCTTTAACGAATCCACTGAAGAAATTGTAAGGATATTATTTAGTGACCAAAAATATATCTTATATTTTAGCTTATAAAGTATCTATTCTAGCTATGAGGTGCATCCTGGGATGCTTTATAAACAGTGAAACACAACTGGTAATCAGAAGGTTGCTGGTTCGATCCCCACAGCCACCACCATTGTGTCCTTGAGCAAGACACTTAACTCCAGGTTGCTCTGGGGGGATTGACCCTGTTATAAGTGCACTGTAAGTCGCTTTGGATAAAAACATCTAGCATGTTTTTGTTAATGTTCACTACCCAATTTTTAACATTAATGTTTATTGCAGTCATTTAAAGTATACATCTGAAAAAAGCGAAGGCATTTTCAATATAATATATAAATAAAATAAAACTTTTCTTCCCTCCCATATGTACATGTATATTAAGTATTGCAAAAGTAACCTTCATATTAAAGCTTTTACCGCTTTAATGCCATCACCTCGGTTTATTCTTTATTTGGCCCATAACATGTCATAGCAAAACATTAATCATCGCAATGCGTGTTTGAATTACGCCATTGATTTCTTTTCAGCATCCTGAATCCAGATTACGCCAAAGACAATTTTAAGCTTCCTTTATTTACTTTATGCTTGGGAAATAATACACCATACAAGCAAGAGTCCACCTATAGTAAAGTATGACAGACAGAGTGACAAAACATGCCAACCAGAGCTCCCAGTTTCACTGTTCACAGGCTCGGTGGCTACGTACACAATGAACCTTGAGGTTGAGAATTTTAAGAAATGGCTGCTGTGTAGTTGATTATTCAAGTCAATTCAATCATAGAAATTCTCAAGTTTCTGCTTTGGGTTTAAGTCGCACATCCTGAATATGGCACAACAGACACACTTTGTCAATCAACAGAAAATGTGCTTCATGTAGTAGCATCTAAATGAACTAGTTTTTATATATAATATTATAGAAGTTATTGTGCAAATAATATGATTTGACTGCATTAACCTTACTAAATCAGGTTACACTAATGAACGTTTTTTAAGGTAACGCATACCCAAATTCACCTTTTCCACTGTACTTTAAATGAGGGAACGGTGTCTCTGAAACCTTCTCTGATCAGGATACAGATCCTGGAAAAGCTTATGACCTGCTCTATTGCTCAGGAGTAATAATTGCTATTTCTGAGAACCCTTCCCATCCTTAAGACAAAAGTACAGGGCTTCAGGTTTTGAAAAGGAGTGTTCAGAACATTGACTCACTTTTGAGGATTAGTGTATTAGTTACTGTTCACTGACGGGATCAGGGACAGAACTCAATATTTATTCATCATCAGTTCAATAAAATGACCCCACCCCACATATTGTCACACAATCACTCTGTTTAGCCTCTCGCATGACAGAAAAGGCACGCCTAAAGCACATTACAATTATTGCAAGCTTGCAGGTTTTCAATTTTGGCAACAAAAAAAAAAATGAAGAAATAAAAAGTTTAAAATAAATGATCTCTTTCAATTTTAAATTGATATTACTGTATGTTATTGCTGTATTTTGGCCGCTTAATTATAATGACTAAAAATAATTACTATTTAAATGACAAGCTTACATTACTAATATACAAAAGTTGTATATTGCTGTATAGTTTTATAACACTAATGCATTATGAATTGCATTTGATAAATAACAATAAAAATAACCTTTATTAGTACATTCTGTAATCTGGCATTGATAGTTCATGATAATTAATGCACATCAAAACTTATTATATAACAAGAACATTAAATAAAACCTATTTCTTAAAATGGGCTAATGTTCATTTCTACAGTATAGTTTAATGTAAAGAACTGTAAAGTGAACAATTTTCTACTCTGTAAAAAATGTCTCATTTTAACGGTAAAAGACTAAAAATGCTACAGCATAAAATGTACATTGATTAACGAGTATTAACTGTAAAATATACAGTAATTATTACAATATATTTTAAAAGACAATAAAGTAGTTTTTTACAATAAATGATGTACATATTTAGATGTAAAAAGTATGATTTAACAATTAAAATATAGATAATTAACTGTAATTGTATATTAATGTTAAAAATGTACATTGTTTAACAAGAGAGTACATGTACTTTTACAGTAAATTATTGTTAAAATTACAGTAAAAAAACAATAATTGGAATTTCCCACAATTCCCTGCATGACCCATCATATTTCATTATATTTTATATTTAATGTAGTTTAGTTCATGTTTATTGCATTATTTGAATTTTGTATTGTGTTTGTGTGTCTCGACATGTTTATTGATTATTGCTCCTGAATGAGCCACTATTGATGAACTTCATGTCATCATGTGCTCTTCTGTGATTACTACGGTGATTAACAATACATTTAAACTGTAAAATGTAAAAGTTGTTCAGTAAAGTTACATTTTTACTGTATTTTTTACATAATTATTCTTGCAACCGCAGCTGTCATTTGTTTTACAGTGTAAATAATCCTCCCCTAGAGTTTTCTTCCCAGCATGGCTCACAAATAATTCATAAATATGCGTAACAAGACAAAGGTAATGCAATATGAACTAACATGAACTGTCAATGAGCAATTGCATTTTATATATAACATTATTAATAAATGCTGTAATGTTTTTTTCTTCATTTTGAGCCTAATGTTAAGCCTTCATGATGCCTAACGCGTTTACTACCTCATATCAGCTTATTGTAAAGTCTTACCAACATTTTACAGTAAGGTTGAATACATTAACATTAGTTAACACGATATTTAACACACTAAACAATGCTTTAACAACATTTATTAAACTTGGCTACAGTTATACAGTTATAACATACAGAACTGTATTGTAAAGTGCAACATCTTACTAAATAATTATAATTACTGTAATTAAGCATAACCTTAATTTCCTTCCCTAGTGTTTAGAGTTCATTCATTTTAAATATGAAGTCTTCTGCAACTTCAGTGCCATTAAAGTTATTTAATGTTTGTTATATCATGTTATAACAAGTCTATAACATGACAAAGGTAATTAGATGTATTTTTTACTCATTCTTTTTATTTTGCCATATTTTTCCAGTTTGTAGATTCCAAAAACATGTATGTGAATCTGTCAGCTACTGTAAATGTTAGATTATGTTGTCATTCAAGATAAACATGGTTTGGCCCCACCTTTACTTGACTCTTACGTCCCTTCAAGGGGCAAGTGGTATAAAGCTCTGAGTACAGGAGTCTGTCTTTCTCATTGAACCTGTGGAGAGTCCAATACTCCACAAACCACCATGGGAATGCCAAAAATAATATCTAGATTAGTGCTACTATGGATGACACTATCAATTGGGCTTGCTGCAACACAAACCGGTAAGATGAATTTGCAACAAATGTTTCTATATACCCTTTTTTTCATATATATATTGTCTGTAACATTTTATTTATTTGTAAGAATTATACAGGATGAATTGTTTGAAATAATAGTTTGAAACTGGGTTGAAATATAGTTTATTATAGTTTAAATTGGTGGAATTATATGGTAATAACATCATTATATTATTATCTGGAATTATACATCACTTTATAATGTTATATTTGAAAGAATAAGGAATTCCTAAAATATATAATTGTTATTAATGGCAAAGGGGAAAATGAAATATAATATAAATGGGCAAAACTACTTTTACTTTGAACAACATCGATATTTTAGCTTAAAAGTTCTACGAAAATTTAAGGGGAAATTGGTATATCAGGTCATGCAACTGGTCATAATCCCCCCCCCCCCCCCCCTTTCTCTTTCCTCTTTCTTCAGTTGTTCATTTAAATGGCCCTGCAGTGTGAAAAATAAAAATATCCAATGTAGTCTTGCGTATACTGCATGCATACAGATGATAGCGAATTACATGTATATTGCCAAAAGTATTTCACCTCTACTACCCAAATGTAAATGACTGTAATCATATTCACTACATTTACTGAACCTGAACATTTCAAGTTTTAGCTCAGTGCCTAAATGATTTATCCAACCAATTCAATTGTCCATAATGTTCATACTAAATGTATGAATATTTCTATAAATTCCCCAGTGGTTCTCACAACGATGAACATCCTCCCAGCCGCTACAACACAAATGATTTCAGGTAAAAATCTAAAAACCATTCAAATGTAGAGTTTCTTCAATAGAAATGTTAAAGCATGAACTAACAATAACTGTCCTTTACCAGGATTGAGTTCACAACACAATGAGCTGGTTTGTAGCACTTGGGGAAACTACCATTTCAAGACCTTTGATGGGGACTACTTCCAAATCCCAACCACCTGTAACTACATTCTGACCTCAGATTGTCGGAACAGCTATGAAGATTTCAACATCCAGTTGAGACATCGAGTAGTGAACAATGAACCAACGATCATCAAGATCACTATGAAACTAGAGGGGACAGTAATAGAGCTCAGCAAAGGCTCTGTTGCTGTTGGTGGCCAAATGTAAGTGATTGTGATTGTAAAGTATTTCCTCAGACTGATCTGTGGAAAGATGTCTGAATCTGTAACCATTCTTTCTGTAGAGTGACACTTCCATTCAGCAGTCCTGGAGTTTTCATTGAGAAAATGACTTCTTACATCACAATCAAAGCTGTTTTGGGGCTAGTCGCCATGTGGAATGAAGATGATGCTTTCATGGTAAGGAAACCCCTAAACAATCTATAACATATCCGGCATGATGCAGACCCTCTTCGTGAAACCCTGTTTCCAGATCATCTTTGCTCTGTAAACCACACCCAATATAGGGGTAGTCATGTTGGTTGATGTAGTATTATAAATGGGAAGTCTTTTGCCCAAATACATGCAACAAAGCACTACTAATACCTCCAATACTTGGATGTAATCTAGGCCTAATATACATTTTGTTCTTGGTTTTCAGGTCAAGTTAGATGAAAAGTACAGAAACCAAACGTGTGGACTGTGTGGTGACTTCAACGAAATCCAATTGTACAATGAATTCATCACTGATGGTATTATTAACAGTGCTGACTAACTTCTTGCTTCACATGATTACACAGACAATATGTTAGGTTGTGCAGTAAATACCTGTCTGTCGAAAAAACAATCAATACATCTATCATTCTAGGAGCTTCTCTGTCTGTTTCTGAGTTTGGAAACCTCTGGAAGATGGATGGTCCAACAGAAGTCTGTGAGGAAGACAGTACATCTCTTGATGAAAACTGTGGCGATGAGGTAAACATTGTCCAAACCACACCACTGGACTGCTTATCAATAAATTGGGACAGTAGCTCAACTGCCTAAATCGTTGATGTATCAAACCCGAAAAAGTTGTATCCCAAATAATAAATAAATAAGTTAAACGTGGTGGTGGTGATGATGGTGTAGTGGGCTAAAGTGCAGAACTGGTAAGCAGAAGGTTGCCGGTTCAATCCCCACAGCCACCATCATTGTGTCCTTGAGCAAGACTCTTAACTCCAGGTTGCAATAAAGCATTCTCAAGTAAAACAATAAAGTCCCTCCCATTAAATACCACCTACATATGATTAGCAATAATGGCTGTGAGGTAAACTAAAGTATACTTCAAATTTGAAAAAGGAAAAGCCTTTTAAAATGCCAGCCAAAACATTCAGTTAAAATACAGTTTCAACACAGAAAATAAGTCCTCGAAGTTCATTCATCAAGCCATTTTATAGGCCCAAAGGTGGCACAGTTTAAGGTTCTACTAACAAAAATCTACTCTTGCAAAGTAGATTAAAATAATTGGATTCAAGTTTACTTACTGGTGTATGAACACACATGCTCTCACTTAGTTCCCTCAGAAAATCAGCCATTAAAATTCAAAAGAGAAATTTCCCGCCATTGAAATGTTTCCTCTTGGATGTCAATGAAACATTCAGTAGATGTCTTTGAGACGTGTATGATTAAGAATGTTTGTAAATCTGATCTTTATAAGATGTTTAGCAGATGTTAATAAGATTGTGACGCTTTCCAGATGAAAAGATCTAAAATGTGCGTGTGCTATCTGGGAATACACACGAAGATACAGTATTGACATTAAATACATGTTTACTATGTAATGTGGCAATTCAATTAAACCTAGTTAGGTTAATGACTTAATCTGTCCAATTGAAATACCTGGTTTTGAGGGTTTTTCGACCAAAAAAACAAAACCATTTTCCAAATGACCATCACAAAAGTTTATCTCAGTTGTAATATAAAATGTATCTAGTTATAATTTTACACGACTCTGTGTGGTTTCTCTTTCTCCACAGAATTTTTGTCACAATATCTTCTCCAGTCCGGTGTTCAGTGATTGCAGAAATCTGGTTTCGATTGATTCCTTTGTCCAAGTTTGTATGAAAGACCTGTGCCATTGCAACAACTCTGGATCTTTCTGCTTGTGCAAGACCATTGGCGAGTACTCTAGGCAGTGTATACATGCAGGTGGCAGGCCGGCAGACTGGAGAACAGAATATTTTTGTCGTGAGTATGCAATGCCCATATTCTCTTAGCACCTGAGTCCAAACATGAAGTGATATCGTTGTCCATATTATTTTATCCTTATCCTTATCCTTATTGTTATCATAAATGGAACATTACATTTGGACCAAAGCTCTGACAAGTGCACCAGTACTAATTTGACTATAGGTGGTGCTAGAGTCCCAGTAATGTACACTTTTACTTTTTTGGTTATATTTCATGTATGGTGTCATAACTGTTAGTTTTTTTTTATAAATAATAAAATGATGAGCTAATGGGATCAATGGATTATTTGAGTTTGAACCCATTTAATGGCTTCATTATAATTAATCCTTTGTTATTATTTGTGTCACAAGTTTGAGCATATTGTATCTAGAGTCTTATCTTGTAAATTTGTAGTTTTTATTTCAATGACTGATGCTGTCTCAATAATATATCCCCTCTCTGTGATTGGTGCAGCACATCCGTGTCCAGAAAGCATGGCGTACCATGAGTGTGGAAATCCCTGTACTGACACTTGTACAAACCCTGAAAGAGGACAAGTGTGTGAGCAACACTGCATTGATGGATGCTTCTGCCCTCCTGGTACAGTCTTTTTTATCATGGTTTTCCTTAATACATATTTTCAAGTCAGTGAGTGATACGTTATGTTTTGCTCGGCTGTGGCTCAGGTGGTAGAGCGGGTCGGCCACAAATCGCAGGGTTGGTGGTTCGATTCCCGGCCCACACGAAGTGTCCTTGAGCAAGACACTGAACCCCAAGTTGCTCCCAATGGCAGGCTAGTACCTTGCATCGCAGCTCTGCCATCATTGGTGGTTGAGTGTGTGTGTGTGTATGTGTGTGTGTGTGTGAATGGGTGAATGGGACACAGTGTAAAGTGCTTTGGTAACCACCAAGCTTAAAAAAAAGGCACTATATAAGTGCAGACCATTTCAATTGATTGCACATTTCACTGACTTCAACTTCTTCATATATCATCTACGTTTATCTTGTATGTCCACTGACATGGGATGATTGCATTTTTTTCTGAAAGCTCAAGTGTTTAGTTTACACTATTTACAATTACACTTTTGGGGAATAAGATTCACTTTGAAGTTCAGATTATGTCCTTAAAGGAGGGAACATATCAATGAAGCAATGGGTGTTTGTTTATTCTCTTGTTCTCTTTAAGGTACTGTTTTTGATGACATAAACAACACTGGCTGTATACCCATTAATCAATGCTCCTGCACCCTTGATGGTAAAACCTACGCTCCTGGGGAGAATTACACCAGTACCTGCAGAGAATGGTAAGGCTAGACTTCCCAACACTATGGATTGAACATGCTCTTTTACTCCTGTAGAAAATTTGTATTTAAAATGTCAGAAAAGATGGAATGTCGTAACAATCAAAGTATACTTTTAAATTAACCATTTTATTTCCTATTTAGTACCTGTGCACAGGGGCAGTGGAATTGTAATGAAAAGGATTGTCCTCATACATGCTCAGTAGAGGGTGGATCCCATATAAGAACATTTGATGGAAAAGCCTACACTTTTCATGGGGACTGCACTTATGTCCTCTCCAAAGTATGTTAACTGGACCCTTTCTTTTGGGTCTGAATATCTTTTCAGTACAGCAATTTCAAGCAATATGGCATTTGTTTTGATAAAAAAAACACATACCACACGCACACTTTAAAAATAAGTACCAGCTTTTAAATGATAAACAGTAGGTTTTTGGACTCTTTCTGGTTGTCAGATGATAATGGATCATGTCCATGGTTAATCTCTGCTTAGCCAACTCTCTGAACTTGTGTTTAATCTAACACAAAGATGTTCAGACAAAAAGTTCAAATGTATTATTTCATAAATCACAGCAGTAGTGGCCTTACACATAGTTGACAATGCAATTTCAAATTCCAATACTGTAAATTCAAATCATTTTAACTACTCTCTAAGTACTTTAACATTGCGTTTTTAATTTGTTACTCGTCTGATCCATTATTCCTTCTTTAAAGCAATGCACAGGCACAGATTTCACAGTTCAAGGAGACCTGGTGAAATGTGGTGTGACTGAAACCGAGACCTGTTTGAAGGCGATAGCATTGGCATTGTATGATGGAACTATTGTAAGTACTAAAGAGGACTTAAATGGAAGAGAGTTCATCAAATGGGAAATTAAATGGTGAATGTCACTGCAACATTCTTTGTGCATGATATTAACTTTTCCAAACCGATAATTTTGCTACTTTCACTCATGTTCACAGGTGATCAAAGTGGATTCGAGTGGAAATGTTGAGTTTAACAGAATAATTACCCAGCTGCCACTTTTTACAGGTAGGCAATGCACCTGAATCAGATGAAGTTGCATCTTGTTGAATGTAGGGATAATCAAATTATGGTTAGATTTGACTAGCAAAGGTTAGGTTCTACATTGACGTTTGAATGTATTACAACATTTTTCCTCACACCAATTATGAATTTGTATTCTATATATGCATTATTGTTTGATTTTCAGCTGATGTGAGCATTTTCAAGCCCTCATCATTTTACATTATCATCCATGCTCATTGGATTGGGCTTCGTCTAGAGATCCAGCTTGTGCCCTTAATGCAACTCTACATGACAGTCGAATCAGTGTACCAAGGAGAAACATGTGGTATTTATTTTTACACTCCTCCTCTCTTACAGACACTTCTCTTGCATTACTCAGAACAAAAGGAGCATTAAAAGATGTTAAGGCTTTCTGTTTTTATATTATCACTGGACAGTTTAATTGGTGGTGGTTAATCGGTCCTATGGTGAAACAAATACATTTTTCAACAATTAAGTATATACATAATCAAAATATTTTTCTAGGTAAATTCTAGCATGTCACACAGCAGGACACGGTTGAAACTGTTTGAAATGTTACGTCAACAACAATGTCCTGCATGAATTCATTTAAGAACAAATCACTCTGCAGGTCTTTGTGGCAATTTTAACAACATTGAGACTGACGACTTTACAACCATTGGTGGACTGAGGGAAGGAACAGCTGTGGACTTTGCCAACACCTGGAAGACAAGAGCAAGTTGCCCTGGAATTAGAAGAAGCTTTGAGCATCCTTGCAGTCTGAGCATTGAAAATGGTGCGATTTCACTCTCTTTTTGCCATGCGACAAGGGTGCGAATAATGGGGCCATTGGGGTGTGAGAACATAGAATATCAGAACATTGGCAAGACATTAGTTATCACTGTTGGATAGTTAACATTTGGCTAACCGTCCTTGGGGCACCAAAGGCAAGGCAAAGGCAAGGCAAACAGATTGTACCCTGAATTTTATTGTTAGAAATTTCGGAATTAGCGGAAGTCATTGTGTAATTTGCACGGTGCATTCAACATCCAAAAAATGGCAACATGTTGTCCTTACAATTCTGGAATGCAATTTAGGACTGATCATCTTTCTACATAATTTTGCTCCACAGAGAAATATGCACAACACTGGTGTTCCCTGCTGTCAGACCCCTCAGGAGTTTTCGCCCCCTGTCACTCTGAAATCAACCCTGATGTTTACAAAGCAGTAAGTGAAATGATGTTTATTCTCTTTCCCCTTTTATGTTATAGAGTTCATTCTAACTTTTCCATTCTTTGTAGAACTGTATATATGACAGCTGTAACTGTGAGAAGAGTGAAGACTGCATGTGTGCCTCATTGTCCTCATATGTACATGCATGTGCTGCAAGAGGGATTATTCTTTATGGATGGAGAGATGCTGCCTGCAGTGAGTTGATTTCCTCTAGGAAATGGGCATTGCTTGAAAAGCTATTTTGGGATATAATTTGTAAAAAATCAAGCAGATTCATGACAATATGTGAGGCAAAAGTCTTTGATCAGAGATGTTCTTGATTTGTCCCACCTAAAGGCCATGAAAATATCAAATGAGGCAAATAAGCATAGTTGAAACAGATAAATAATAACACTTATAACACTTCTCACTAAGTAAAACAAATATAATTGCTGCTCCTTGATGATTGGAATTATATTCAAATAAATGTCTTTCTCCTTTCCCCACAGGCAAATACACACTAACTTGCCCCAGTACCACTATCTACTCTTATCAAATGACCAACTGTGACCGCTCCTGCCGATCCCTCGGCCAGTCAGACAACACCTGCGCTATTGACTTTGTCCCAGTGGATGGCTGCGGCTGTGTAGAGGGAACATACATGAATGAGAATGGCAATTGTATTGACTCTATCAGCTGCTCGTGTTACGATTCAGGCAAAATTATTCCTGCTGGAGACATCATCACCAAAGATGGAGGATCATGGTAAGGAGATGGAGATGGTTCTATATCTATATAATACAATACAAGTATAAAATAGAATATGTTATAAACTATAACTTATATAACTATAGCACAACTTATTAAATAAAATATACTGACAATGAGAACTTTTGAAAACTTTTTACCTGGTTACATAATGGTTACTAACTAGTATTTACATTTCAGCATTTGCAAGCAAGGGAAAATGACCTGCACTGGTGGATCCAATGGGGAAGGTGCGTGCCTTGTATATTTGTGTGTGTGTGTGTGTGTGCATGAGGGAAAGTCAAAGCTATAGTATATTTTAATTTCTACATTTAAAACCTTGTGTTTTAGTTCTTGAGTACTTCACTGGCATTATTTTGCTACACTGATACCTTTAAGTGAACTGAACCATCATTCTCGATTCTATGACTCTTTACTTCAGAATGTGATGCGCCAATGAGGTTTTTCAACTGCTCCAGCGCTAGTCCTGGTTCCACAGGATCAGAGTGTCAGAAGAGCTGCAACACATTAGACATGGCCTGTGTGAGTTTCTTCAATCAATTTAAAGGAATAGTTCACACAAAAGTAAAAATTCTGTCATTATTTGGAACGACCGATTATTTGGATCACCCTCCTGTAATTCCAGACATGAATGCAGTTATGTTTTCTTTACAAAGCTCTTTTCCATACAACAACAGTTCACAGTGACCACATCTGGCAAGACAAATTTCAAAAACATCATATAACCACAATCCCTCCAACAACAACAGATGCCAGTTTCCCTATGCTCGAGCAGCACCTACAACATCCTTGTTCCATTTGCATGAAATACGGTTCGACTATCTTGTTTCTCCCTCTAGTGCGACTGGTTTGACCGTAGTTGTTTTGAACATACCCTTTGTTTTTACATAGAATGAACTCTCGACTTCTCATTCTTAAAATTATAGGGTTAAAATTAATATCAAACAGTGCAACACAGAGGATGGATAAAATAAACATAATGTTTGCACATTAAAACACATCTGTTTCCTAAAATATATAAAATTATTTTTTTCCCCATTAGGTGGACGCTTCCATAATTGTAAATGCCCACTCACTAAAAAATGAAATTGCATTTATGCATTTAGCAGACTCTTTTATCCAAAGCAACTTACAGTGCATGCAAGTTATACATTTTATCAGTTTGTGTGTTCCCTGGGAATTGAATCCATGATCTTGCTATCACCATGTTCTACCAGTTGAGCTACAGGACTTGTTTGCAAACCCCCACATGCCCCCTGACACAGTAAAAATTCTTTAACACAGTTAAAATTCTGTAACGGAGACCGACTCTCACGATTATTGTTGTCATTGTAATTCCTTGATAAGTCCATTGAAGCTCTAAAACCACTAACACGTTCAGATTCAAAAGTTGCATGTGTATTGACATCATTGATGCCACAACCCCATTGGTTCTCCAATGTGTCGTAAACTAACATGCGTGCATCTGTTTGAATGTAGACTGGCGATTGATATTTGTGAACTTCAGTGGAGGTGAATGTATTTAGTGAGAAACTGCCTAAATTTCAGTCTGTTCTTCACTTTAAGCTAGCATATGGCATCATAACACTTGGAGTATAGCATACCAGTTGTATGAACTACTTTTATGGTATCTTTATTGTGATTTTGTGTCCTTGTTGGTGCTTGGCAGACATGGTCACTATAAACTGGAGTGCACTGAACAGAAAAGAGCAGTGTGAAAATGAGTTGTGTTCCATTAACATGATCAAATCAAAT
This sequence comes from Moxostoma hubbsi, assembly GCA_032164185.1. NCBI lineage: Eukaryota > Metazoa > Chordata > Actinopteri > Cypriniformes > Catostomidae > Moxostoma > Moxostoma hubbsi. The sequence goes on from JAVLUX010000003.1 coordinate 58,750,855, forward strand.
GTTGCACATTCAATGACTTTTTAAGTCAAATGTTTACAGATCAGCACAGAGTGTGTGTCTGGCTGTGTGTGTCCCTCTGGACTGGTGTCAGATGGGAACGGTGGTTGTGTAACTGAAGACCTGTGTCCATGCATCCACAATGGAGTTGCCTACCAGCCTGGGGAAACCCTTACAGCTGACTGTAATACATGGTATGTGAACTGAGTATTTATTATTATTGACATATTCTGTGTAATATTTTATTCTAATATTCTTATATTACATTTTATAGCACTTGTAATGCTAGAAGATGGCAGTGTACCAAAAATCAGTGCAGTGGGACATGCAGCATATATGGAGACGGCCATTACAGAACCTTTGATGAGAAAAGATACGTCTTTAGTGGAAACTGTGAATACAGCCTTGTTCAGGTATTAAAATTGTAGTTCAATTGGAAGACAAAAATGTGTGGTTGTCAAACGTTAGTGAAACATGTCCATAGTTCATGTGTTGAGCTTCACCTGTGGTTACTCTGCAGTCTGCAAAGACTCCTCATCTCTTCATACATCCACTACAAATCACTACTACTCCAACTTTAAAAACTTGCAAAAATGGTGCTGTAAAGTGTTAGTAAAGTTAAAGTGGTTCTAAGAAAATCTCTAGCAGCATGTGCTTGCAGATGTCACTTGCTTTGATATTTTGCCATATAACGCAATGACATACAAGTGTAATAAGACCACTATATGTACAGTATATGTTAACTTTTTATGTGAATATTAACTATCTTTTATGGCATGAATAGGACTTCTGCAACAGCACCAGTGGCACTTTTAGAGTCATCACTGAAAATATTCCTTGTGGATCCACTGGCACCACTTGTTCCAAATCTATCAAGCTCTTTCTAGGAGTGAGTTAGCTTACTCTCTGTGTTCACCAATATAACAATACCAAAGCTTCAATTAGTAAAGAACAACCACTGAATAATTGCAATTGTATTTCAGAACACCGAGCTTAGATTGACAGATGGAACGTTTCAAGTTGTTCAAAGAGATGCAGGAGAAGACATTCCCTACCAGATACGTACCATGGGGCTTTACATGGTGATTGAAGCTGATAATGGACTGATGCTTTTATGGGACAGAAAAACAACTATACACATCAAGCTGAGTCCGGAGTATAGTGTGAGTAAATCTGACAAGGCAACTCTATTTATTAAGCACAAAATCAGATTTGTATTATGAATTCAGAGAGTTCCCATCCTTTTGACAGGGCCGAGTGTGTGGTCTGTGTGGGAACTATGATGGGAATGCAAACAATGACTTCACTACCCGCAGTCAAGCAGTTGCTGCTGAAGCCCTGCATTTCGGAAATAGCTGGAAATTCTCCAGTTGCCCAGATGCAACCACCATCCAAGAGCCATGTGTCCATAATCCCTACAGGGAGGCCTGGGCCCAGAGGCAGTGCAGCATCCTCACTAGTAATGCCTTTTCAACCTGCCATTCACAGGTACTTTAAAAAAAAAATTATAAACTGAACTCCAATATTGAAAGATACTTTCTGCACCATTTTTGGGTCCTCAGATGCCACACTGATAGAATTCTCTGGAGAACTTCTAGGCACCCATTCAGGTCTCTGAGAAACTTCCTCTTAGGTTATGCAAGAACAATAAAAAGTCAGTCAACGGTTACTGTAGAGTACACAGTTCCAGTACTTCCTGGAGAAGCCTACATCAAAATAATATTTGAGACTTCTTTGAAGGGTGCCAAGAGTTTCTATATATGGCTCCTCCAGTGTGGCATCTGTGGAACCATCTGAGAATGGTCCCTCAATAATGTTAAAATGTTTGTTTTGAATATTTCTTTATAGGTGGATCCCACTCATTTCTATGAAGCCTGTGTGAGAGACTCATGTGCCTGTGATAGTGGTGGAGATTATGAGTGTTTCTGCACTGCTGTATCAGCCTATGCACAAGCCTGTAATGAAGCAGGAGCTTGTGTTACCTGGAGAACGCCTAAAATATGCCGTGAGTCATTGATAGCTACACAATTTGACATGCTGTAAAGCAATTAATTTAAACAGTACACCTCAAATACTTAAGTATAAGATTAGGCCTTTCTTATTGCAGCATTGTTCTGTGATTATTACAATCCCCCTGGTGAATGTGAGTGGCATTACAAACCTTGTGGAGCTCCATGTATGCAGACCTGCAGAAATCCAACTGGGCATTGCTCCAATCAGATACCAGCACTTGAAGGTAACAACGCATGTTATTGTGAAAAACACGATGTTTGGCTAAAACAATACTCATAATTAGTGTGATTAAAGTTAATATTTTGGACAATCATTTAAAAAATTTACTAATGAATGTATGTCATCTGATTATTTTCCTTATTTATTTAGAACATGATTTCCATAAATAAAAGATTTTTATTGTTGGTCATTTGCACCCCCGCCCACCACTTTTAGGTTGCTATCCTAAATGCCCTCCCGATCAGCCTATTTTTGATGAGGACAACATGAAATGTGTAATGCAGGAAGATTGTGGGTGCTTTGTAGGAATGTTACATTATGAGACTGGCCAGCAGGTGCCAACCACTGAGAATTGTCAGACATGGTATGTCAATATTTTCTAATAAAAGTTTAGTAAAATGTTCTGATTTTTATATAGGTCAGTAGATTTTACATTTTCTTGGTCAGAAGAGTTTATTCTGTTAGTAATGTTTATGTAAATTATATCACCTTTAATTCCTGTGCATTCATACTTTTAAGACTACCATGTTTATTATTTTTCCCCAATGCAGTTATTGTTCTTCAATTGGCATTATCTGTGACTTTGATGTAAATGGTAAGATTTTCAATATGATTTAGTTTGAAAATTATAAAAGTCATAGAGTAAAAGAATATAGAGTAATCTCATCGATACTTATTCTTCATTTGAAGCATGTACATGCCAGCATAATGATGTAGAGTATCACTTTGGAGATATAATTTATCACACAACGGATGGACTAGGAGGTTGTATCACAGCCAGATGTTCAGTTAATGGAACAATTGAGAGGAATTTGATACCTTGTGAAACAACAACTGTTCCAACAACCCCATTCCCAAAGACCACAACACAGAAATCTTCAACAACAACACCAACAACTGTGTTTGTCTTCAGCACCCCGGGTACTTTTTCCATTCTGTGATTTATGCCAAATATCATATACTGCAACTTAATAATAATGTATTTGGTTATCATGCATTCTGTAATAATATTTTCTAATTTAATTAATATAAATTATGTTTGTTTATATATATTTCTTCAACAAAAGAGCCATTCAGACCCGCAACAACTCTAACAAGCACCACAACAGCCATCCAATCCTCTACTGATCTTGTCAAGGAGGGCAGCACAACTGTCCCACCATCTACATTGACATCTGCACCAATTAGAGTCATCACAACTACTTCATCATCTACCACTACTGAGACTGTAACTGAGAATGAAATAACCACTTCTCAGACTCCTTTGTCCAGCACTACCATGCCACCAAAGGTGGTGACGACTGGTCCAACCATCCAACCAACAAATACAACTACAACATCTTTTGAAGTGGAAACCTCTACACCATCTCAAACGTCAACATCTGCAAGCTCATCTGTGCCAATGAAACAAACCTCATTACCAGTCGTTACATCCACACAACCAACAACGCTAACAACCACAACTATGGTTCCAGTGACCACAGTTGTATCAACAACAGATGGACCTGTGTCATCTGCTGCACCCAAAATTACCACTGAGGGAGTTTCTACAACAACAGAACAACTCACAGCCGAAACAACTTTTTCAACCACCACACCAGGCATCCAATCCATTACTGTTCTTGTTGAAGAAGGCAGCACTACTGTCCCACAATCCACATTGACATCAGCACCAATTAGAGACATCACAACAACTGCATCTTCTACCACTACTCAAACTACTGGAGTACCAACCACAACTGAGACTGTAACTGAGAATGAAATAACCACTTCTCAGACTCCTTTGTCCAGCACTACCATGCCACCAAAGGTGGTGACGACTGGTCCAACCATCCAACCAACAACTACAGCTACAACATCTTTTCAAGTGGAAACCTCTACACCATCTCAAACGTCAACATCTGCAAGCTCATCTGTGCCAGTGAAACAAACCTCATTACCAGTCGTTACATCCACACAACCAACAACGCTAACAACCACAACTATGGTTCCAGTGACCACAGTTGTATCAACAACAGATGGACCTGTGTCATCTGCTGCACCCAAAATTACCACTGAGGGAGTTTCTACAACAAGAGAACAACTCACAGCCGAAACAACTTTTTCAACCACAACACCAGGCATCCCATCCACTACTTTTCTTGTTGAAGAAGGCAGCACTACTGTCCCACAATCCACATTGACATCAGCACCAATTAGAGTCATCACAACAACTGCATCTTCTACCACTACTCAAACTACTGGAGAACCAACCACAACTGAGACTGTAACTGAGAATGAAATAACCACTTCTCAGACTCCTTTGTCCAGCACTACCATGCCACCAAAGGTGGTGACGACTGGTCCAACCATCCAACCAACAACTACAGCTACAACATCTTTTGAAGTGGAAACCTCTACACCATCTCAAACATCAACATCTGCAAGCTCATCTGTGCCAATGAAACAAACCTCATTACCAGTCGTTACATCCACACAACCAACAACGCTAACAACCACAACTATGGTTCCAGTGACCACAGTTGTATCAAGAACAGATGGACCTGTGTCATCTGCTGCACCCAAAATTACCACTGAGGGAGTTTCTACAACAACAGAACAACTCACAGCCGAAACAACTTTTTCAACCACCACACCAGGCATCCCATCCACTACTGTTCTTGTTGAAGAAGGCAGCACTACTGTCCCACAATCCACATTGACATCAGCACCAATTAGAGTCATCACAACAACTGCATCTTCTACCACAACTCAAACTACTGGAGTACCAACCACAACTGAGACTGTAACTGAGAATGAAATAACCACTTCTCAGACTCCTTTGTCCAGCACTACCATGCCACCAAAGGTGGTGACGACTGGTCCAACCATCCAACCAACAACTACAGCTACAACATCTTTTGAAGTGAAAACCTCTACACCATCTCAAACGTCAACATCTGCAAGCTCATCTGTGCCAATGAAACAAACCTCATTACCAGTCGTTACATCCACACAACCAACAACACTAACAACCACAACTATGGTTCCAGTGACCACAGTTGTATCAACAACAGATGGACCTGTGTCATCTGCTGCACCCAAAATTACCACTGAGGGAGTTTCTACAACAAGAGAACAACTCACAGCCGAAACAACTTTTTCAACCACAACACCAGGCATCCCATCCACTACTTTTCTTGTTGAAGAAGGCAGCACTACTGTCCCACAATCCACATTGACATCAGCACCAATTAGAGTCATCACAACAACTGCATCTTCTACCACTACTCAAACTACTGGAGAACCAACCACAACTGAGACTGTAACTGAGAATGAAATAACCACTTCTCAGACTCCTTTGTCCAGCACTACCATGCCACCAAAGGTGGTGACGACTGGTCCAACCATCCAACCAACAACTACAGCTACAACATCTTTTGAAGTGGAAACCTCTACACCATCTCAAACATCAACATCTGCAAGCTCATCTGTGCCAATGAAACAAACCTCATTACCAGTCGTTACATCCACACAACCAACAACGCTAAGAACCACAACTATGGTTCCAGTGACCACAGTTGTATCAAGAACAGATGGACCTGTGTCATCTGCTGCACCCAAAATTACCACTGAGGGAGTTTCTACAACAACAGAACAACTCACAGCCGAAACAACTTTTTCAACCACCACACCAGGCATCCCATCCACTACTGTTCTTGTTGAAGAAGGCAGCACTACTGTCCCACAATCCACATTGACATCAGCACCAATTAGAGTCATCACAACAACTGCATCTTCTACCACAACTCAAACTACTGGAGTACCAACCACAACTGAGACTGTAACTGAGAATGAAATAACCACTTCTCAGACTCCTTTGTCCAGCACTACCATGCCACCAAAGGTGGTGACGACTGGTCCAACCATCCAACCAACAACTACAGCTACAACATCTTTTGAAGTGAAAACCTCTACACCATCTCAAACGTCAACATCTGCAAGCTCATCTGTGCCAATGAAACAAACCTCATTACCAGTCGTTACATCCACACAACCAACAACACTAACAACCACAACTATGGTTCCAGTGACCACAGTTGTATCAACAACAGATGGACCTGTGTCATCTGCTGCACCCAAAATTACCACTGAGGGAGTTTCTACAACAAGAGAACAACTCACAGCCGAAACAACTTTTTCAACCACCACACCAGGCATCCCATACACTACTGTTCTTGTTAAAGAAGGCAGCACTACTGTCCCACAATCCACATTGACATCAGCACCAATTAGAGACATCACAACAACTGCATCTTCTACCACTACTCAAACTACTGGAGTACCAACAACAACTGAGACTGTAACTGAGAATGAAATAACCACTTCTCAGACTCCTTTGTCCAGCACTACCATGCCACCAAAGGTGGTGTCGACTGGTCCAACCATCCAACCAACAACTACAGCTACAACATCTTTTGAAGTGGAAACCTCTACACCATCTCAAACGTCAACATCTGCAAGCTCATCTGTGCCAATGAAACAAACCTCATTACCAGTCGTTACATCCACACAACCAACAACGCTAACAACCACAACTATGGTTCCAGTGACCACAGTTGTATCAACAACAGATGGACCTGTGTCATCTGCTGCACCCAAAATTACCACTGAGGGAGTTTCTACAACAACAGAACAACTCACAGCCGAAACAACTTTTTCAACCACCACACCAGGCATCCCATCCACTACTGTTCTTGTTGAAGAAGGCAGCACTACTGTCCCACAATCCACATTGACATCAGCACCAATTAGAGTCATCACAACAACTGCATCTTCTACCACTACTCAAACTACTGGAGTACCAACCACAACTGAGACTGTAACTGAGAATGAAATAACCACTTCTCAGACTCCTTTGTCCAGCACTACCATACCACCAAAGGTGGTGACGACTGGTCCAACCATCCAACCAACAACTACAGCTACAACATCTTTTGAAGTGGAAACCTCTACACCATCTCAAACATCAACATCTGCAAGCTCATCTGTGCCAATGAAACAAACCTCATTACCAGTCGTTACATCCACACAACCAACAACGCTAACAACCATAACTATGGTTCCAGTGACCACAGTTGTATCAACAACAGATGGACCTGTGTCATCTGCTGCACCCAAAATTACCACTGAGGGAGTTTCTACAACAACAGAACAACTCACAGCCGAAACAACTTTTTCAACCACCACACCAGGCATCCCATCCACTACTGTTCTTGTTGAAGAAGGCAGCACTACTGTCCCACAATCCACATTGACATCAGCACCAATTAGAGTCATCACAACAACTGCATCTTCTACCACTACTCAAACTACTGGAGAACCAACCACAACTGAGACTGTAACTGAGAATGAAATAACCACTTCTCAGACTCCTTTGTCCAGCACTACCATGCCACCAAAGGTGGTGACGACTGGTCCAACCATCCAACCAACAACTACAGCTACAACATCTTTTGAAGTGGAAACCTCTACACCATCTCAAACGTCAACATCTGCAAGCTCATCTGTGCCAATGAAACAAACCTCATTACCAGTCGTTACATCCACACAACCAACAACACTAACAACCACAACTATGGTTCCAGTGACCACAGTTGTATCAACAACAGATGGACCTGTGTCATCTGCTGCACCCAAAATTACCACTGAGGGAGTTTCTACAACAAGAGAACAACTCACAGCCGAAACAACTTTTTCAACCACCACACCAGGCATCCCATCCACTACTGTTCTTGTTGAAGAAGGCAGCACTACTGTCCCACAATCCACATTGACATCAGCACCAATTAGAGTCATCACAACAACTGCATCTTCTACCACTACTCAAACTACTGGAGTACCAACCACAACTGAGACTGTAACTGAGAATGAAATAACCACTTCTCAGACTCCTTTGTCCAGCACTACCATGCCACCAAAGGTGGTGACGACTGGTCCAACCATCCAACCAACAACTACAGCTACAACATCTTTTGAAGTGGAAACCTCTACACCATCTCAAACGTCAACATCTGCAAGCTCATCTGTGCCAATGAAACAAACCTCATTACCAGTCGTTACATCCACACAACCAACAACGCTAACAACCACAACTATGGTTCCAGTGACCACAGTTGTATCAACAACAGATGGACCTGTGTCATCTGCTGCACCCAAAATTACCACTGAGGGAGTTTCTACAACAACTGAACAACTCACAGCCGAAACAACTTTTTCAACCACCACACCAGGCATCCAATCCACTACTGTTCTTGTTGAAGAAGGCAGCACTACTGTCCCACAATCCACATTGACATCAGCACCAATTAGAGTCATCACAACAACTGCATCTTCTACCACTACTCAAACTACTGGAGTACCAACCACAACTGAGACTGTAACTGAGAATGAAATAACCACTTCTCAGACTCCTTTGTCCAGCACTACCATGCCACCAAAGGTGGTGACGACTGGTCCAACCATCCAACCAACAACTACAGCTACAACATCTTTTGAAGTGGAAACCTCTACACCATCTCAAACGTCAACATCTGCAAGCTCATCTGTGCCAATGAAACAAACCTCATTACCAGTCGTTACATCCACACAACCAACAACGCTAACAACCACAACTATGGTTCCAGTGACCACAGTTGTATCAACAACAGATGGACCTGTGTCATCTGCTGCACCCAAAATTACCACTGAGGGAGTTTCTACAACAACTGAACAACTCACAGCCGAAACAACTTTTTCAACCACCACACCAGGCATCCCATCCACTACTGTTCTTGTTGAAGAAGGCAGCACTACTGTCCCACAATCCACATTGACATCAGCACCAATTAGAGTCATCACAACAACTGCATCTTCTACCACTACTCAAACTACTGGAGTACCAACCACAACTGAGACTGTAACTGAGAATGAAATAACCACTTCTGAGACTCCTTTGTCCAGCACTACCATGCCACCAAAGGTGGTGACGACTGGTCCAACCATCCAACCAACAACTACAGCTACAACATCTTTTGAAGTGGAAACCTCTACACCATCTCAAACGTCAACATCTGCAAGCTCATCTGTGCCAATGAAACAAACCTCATTACCAGTCGTTACATCCACACAACCAACAACACTAACAACCACAACTATGGTTCCAGTGACCACAGTTGTATCAACAACAGATGGACCTGTGTCATCTGCTGCACCCAAAACTACCACTGAGGGAGTTTCTACAACAACAGAACAACTCACAGCCGAAACAACTTTTTCAACCACCACACCAGGCATCCCATCCACTACTGTTCTTGTTGAAGAAGGCAGCACTACTGTCCCACAATCCACATTGACATCAGCACCAATTAGAGTCATAACAACAACTGCATCTTCTACCACTACTCAAACTACTGGAGTACCAACAACAACTGAGACTGTAACTGAGAATGAAATAACCACTTCTCAGACTCCTTTGTCCAGCACTACCATGCCACCAAAGGTGGTGACGACTGGTCCAACCATCCAACCAACAACTACAGCTACAACATCTTTTGAAGTGGAAACCTCTACACCATCTCAAACGTCAACATCTGCAAGCTCATCTGTGCCAATGAAACAAACCTCATTACCAGTTGTTACATCCACACAACCAACAACACTAACAACCACAACTATGGTTCCAGTGACCACAGTTGTATCAACAACAGATGGACCTTTGTCATCTGCTGCACCCAAAATTACCACTGAGGGAGTTTCTACAACAACAGAACTCACAGCCGAAACAACTTTTTCAACCACCACACCAGGCATCCCATCCACTACTGTTCTTGTTGAAGAAGGCAGCACTACTGTCCCACAATCCACATTGACATCAGCACCAATTAGAGTCATCACAACAACTGCATCTTCTACCACTACTCAAACTACTGGAGTACCAACCACAACTGAGACTGTAACTGAGAATGAAATAACCACTTCTCAGACTCCTTTGTCCAGCACTACCATGCCACCAAAGGTGGTGACGACTGGTCCAACCATCCAACCAACAACTACAGCTACAACATCTTTTGAAGTGGAAACCTCTACACCATCTCAAACGTCAACATCTGCAAGCTCATCTGTGCCAATGAAACAAACCTCATTACCAGTTGTTACATCCACACAACCAACAACACTAACAACCACAACTATGGTTCCAGTGACCACAGTTGTATCAACAACAGATGGACCTTTGTCATCTGCTGCACCCAAAATTACCACTGAGGGAGTTTCTACAACAACAGAACTCACAGCCGAAACAACTTTTTCAACCACCACACCAGGCATCCCATCCACTACTGTTCTTGTTGAAGAAGGCAGCACTACTGTCCCACAATCCACATTGACATCAGCACCAATTAGAGTCATCACAACAACTGCATCTTCTACCACTACTCAAACTACTGGAGTACCAACCACAACTGAGACTGTAACTGAGAATGAAATAACCACTTCTCAGACTCCTTTGTCCAGCACTACCATGCCACCAAAGGTGGTGACGACTGGTCCAACCATCCAACCAACAACTACAGCTACAACATCTTTTGAAGTGGAAACCTCTACACCATCTCAAACGTCAACATCTGCAAGCTCATCTGTGCCAATGAAACAAACCTCATTACCAGTCGTTACATCCACACAACCAACAACACTAACAACCACAACTATGGTTCCAGTGACCACAGTTGTATCAAGAACAGATGGACCTGTGTCATCTGCTGCACCCAAAATTACCACTGAGGGAGTTTCTACAACAACAGAACAACTCACAGCCGAAACAACTTTTTCAACCACCACACCAGGCATCCCATCCACTACTGTTCTTGTTGAAGAAGGCAGCACTACTGTCCCACAATCCACATTGACATCAGCACCAATTAGAGTCATCACAACAACTGCATCTTCTACCACTACTCAAACTACTGGAGTACCAACCACAACTGAGACTGTAACTGAGAATGAAATAACCACTTCTCAGACTCCTTTGTCCAGCACTACCATGCCACCAAAGGTGGTGACGACTGGTCCAACCATCCAACCAACAACTACAGCTACAACATCTTTTGAAGTGGAAACCTCTATACCATCTCAAATGTCAACATCTGCAAGCTCATCTGTGCCAATGAAACAAACCTCATTACCAGTCGTTACATCCACACAACCAACAACGCTAACAACCACAACTATGGTTCCAGTGACCACAGTTGTATCAACAACAGATGGACCTGTGTCATCTGCTGCACCCAAAATTACCACTGAGGGAGTTTCTACAACAACAGAACAACTCACAGCCAAAACAACTTTTTCAACCACCACACCAGGCATCCCATCCACTACTGTTCTTGTTGAAGAAGGCAGCACTACTGTCCCACAATCCACATTGTCATCAGCACCAATTAGAGTCATCACAACAACTGCATCTTCTACCACTACTCAAACTACTAGAGAACCAACCACAACTGAGACTGTAACTGAGAATGAAATAACCACTTCTCAGACTCCTTTGTCCAGCACTACCATGCCACCAAAGGTGGTGACGACTGGTCCAACCATCCAACCAACAACTACAGCTACAACATCTTTTGAAGTGGAAACCTCTACACCATCTCAAACGTCAACATCTGCAAGCTCATCTGTGCCAATGAAACAAACCTCATTACCAGTCGTTACATCCACACAACCAACAACACTAACAACCACAACTATGGTTCCAGTGACCACAGTTGTATCAACAACAGATGGACCTGTGTCATCTGCTGCACCCAAAATTACCACTGAGGGAGTTTCTACAACAACAGAACAACTCACAGCCGAAACAACTTTTTCAACCACCACACCAGGCATCCCATCCACTACTGTTCTTGTTGAAGAAGGCAGCACTACTGTCCCACAATCCACATTGACATCAGCACCAATTAGAGTCATCACAACAACTGCATCTTCTACCACTACTCAAACTACTGGAGAACCAACCACAACTGAGACTGTAACTGAGAATGAAATAACCACTTCTCAGACTCCTTTGTCCAGCACTACCATGCCACCAAAGGTGGTGACGACTGGTCCAACAAGCCAACCAACAGCTAAAGCTACAACATCTTTTGAAGTGGAAACCTCTACACCATCTCAAACGTCAACATCTGTAAGCTCATCTGTGCCAATGAAACAAACCTCATTATCAGTCATTTCATCCACACAACCAACAACACTAACAACCACAACTACAGTGCGAAATACCACAGTTGTACCGACAACAACTGGAGCTGTGTCATCTACTGCACCTGAGAGTAACACTGAAGGTGTTTCTTCAACAACAGAGCCACTCACATCTGCAAAAACTCTTTCAACCACCACACCAGGCATGCCATCCACTACTGTTCTTGTTGAAGAAGGCAGCACTACTGTCCCACAATCCACATTGACATCAGCACCAATTAGAGTCATCACAACTACTGCATCTTCTACCTCTACTCAAACTACTGGAGAAGCATCCATTACACAAACTTTGCCTTTTTTCACTGGTGTCCTTCCATTGACTACAGAATCTCCTATATTCTCATCCAGTTCTAGTGTTTGCTGTTTAGTGAATGCCACAAACTTTCAACCAGGTAAAACGTTATTTACTTCTTTGCATTAATTATTATTATTATTTTTTTTGCCATTTTTGTCAGTTAATAATAATATAACATTTTGTAACATCTATTTTTTTCAGGTGATATCATTTATAATGTGACTGATGGCTTTGGTTGGTGCTTTTCGGCATACTGTAATGTAACTTGCAGTATTGTTAAGACATCAACATCTTGCCTACCTAGTTCATCAACTACTATCCCCTCTGAAACAACTACCGATTCTAGTTTAACAACAATCAACAATTCTCTAGGCACAACACAACCTGCAACATTCATGTCCACAACCACTACAACCTCAGGAGAACCAAATACAACATTTGTGCCAAATTGTGATGCTCTTGTGCCACCAAGACAGGTATACCTTAAGTCAGATTATGATTAATATTTCCTCAATTTTGTCATAAACCTGTTCTACATAAAGTTTCAAAGAACTGTACATAAAAAAAGGAAACATAATTTTAAAAACTTTTCAGCTTATGTTTATTTCCACATTTAATGACAGAATGGTGAATTCTGGGAGATAGATAACTGCACAACAGCAACCTGTGTGAATGGCATTGTTGTCTACAAACCATATGAGTGTGAGCCAGTTCAGCTTCCCAACTGTGAAAATGGTCGTACCCCAGTTAAAGTCTATGATTCTAGTGGCTGCTGTTTCACCTATGAATGTGAATGTAAGTTTAGCCTGGGTTATTTAATTTCTGTATCATTGCAAATATTTTAACATATATTTTTCCATTAATATTAATATTTTTACCAACCAGTTGCTTATCAAATTGCTTTTATATATTAACAAAAATATGTTTACAGCAATTTAAAGTTTAAAATATGTTTCTCTCTCTCTCTCTCTCTCTCTCTCTCTCAGGCTCTTGTAATGGATGGGGTGGCAACCATTATGTGACGTTTGATGGACAAGATTATGCATTTGAGAACAACTGCTCATACATATTATTTCAGGAAGCAGTACCGACACAAAATCTAATGATAGTGCATGATAAACAGTATTGCAATGCTGGAGGTTCTTTCTGTTCACAAGCCTTAATAATAAAGTACAAATTACAGGAGATTGTTTTAACCCAGACACTTACTTCTGATGTTGTCAACAAAATGGTAATTATCTCTCACTTTGTATACATGTAATCTTTTAATGTTTCACATATATATTTTTGTACAATTGTTTCCATTGTCACTGTATTGAAAACTATTGGTAAATTGTAGGTGATGATCAACCAGAAACAAGTCTACCCAGCTTTCAAAAATGGTGACGTGGTTATTACCAGCACTGGTGTCGAGGTGATGTTGGAAATTCCAGACATTCAGGCTCAAGTTACCTATACAGGGACAACATTTGCTATTAAATTGCCTTTTTCAGTCTTCCAGAAGAACACAGAGGGCCTGTGTGGTGAGTGATTTATTGATTTCCTCATTTAAGCATTTTCTGATAAGACACACAAATCCAAGTTAACATTTCTCAAGCCTGAATTAAGATAGGAGTCATAATACATTTCATGGCCAAAAGTATGTGGTCACTACCCTCTATTTAATGAGTTTGGCCATTTCAGCTACACCCATTACTAGCAGGTGCATGAAATGAAGCATACAGCCATGCAAGGAAAATAATGTATGAAATAGTCAGAATGTCATAATCATCATATTCCCCCCACAGGTACCTGTGATAACATCAAAGAGAATGACTGCAGCTCTCCTTCTGGTGATGTAAAGTCTTGCCTTGAAACAGCCTTTGATTGGCAGCTTCCAAATGAGGACTGTATTCTGCCCACCCCTGCTCCATCAACTACCACCATGCATCCTTATAGCACTCAGAGCACTTGCAATCCATCTATTTGTGAGCTCATCTATAGCAGGCAAGGATTCTTTAAAACATAGTGGAAAGAGCTAGCTCACTTTTTAAAGCTGAAGTGTGTCCTTTCTGCAGCACTAGCTTCACCAAATTACAACAATAATGATTGTTTTAAAACATGCTATCTAAGCACTCCCCCCTGCCATTGGTTTAAAAAATAAATTGGTGTACAACCCTAAACTCACACCATGGGTTGAACCAATGTTGCCATTTCAGGCTGGAAAAGCCGATCAAAAAGCAAACCAGTGTTTAAATCTGCCAATGGTTTACTTATAATTGTTTGTGTATAACTGAGATTGGCTTCCTAATGCCTATTTTCTCTGACCTGTTCTTTGGGTATGATTCTCTTGTGTTCCTATGGCAGGGTATTTGAGGAATGCCGCAAGATAATCTCTCCCGAGGTCTACGTCGAGGGTTGTAGATTTGATATTTGCACCACAATGGTTTCTGGCTGTTCTAGTTTACAAGCCTACGCTTCTGCCTGTGCCAAGGAAGGCCTTTGTGTGGACTGGAGAAGATATTCCAATGGAGAATGTGGTAATGTTTTGTTTTCTGTTTTTTTTTTTTTACAAGGAATGATAATAATACTGATATTGAACTAGATAACTACTATGTAATTAGTTACACTGTTAACCTTACCCCTAACCCTAAGCCTAACCTTACCCTGATCCAAACCCTTAACCCAACCCCTACTTCTGAACCTCATCCTAAGTAGAAGCAAATGTGAATCTTATGAAAATTTTGCAGAACAATGTATTGTATGTATTTTCATGCTAGTACATAGTAGTTAAAGATGCCTAATATAAAGTGGGTCCCAATCCTGAATATTTCAATACTTTGTATTAGTTTTAAGACTTTTTACAATGAGGTGGCATTTGAAGAGTCGAAGACTAATAATAATAATCATGATAATTATTGATACATAATGGTATCAATAATTATCAATAATAATCAATTGCTCTGATACATGTTGACATATAAATGTAAGTATTAGACAGAGAATAGTAAAAATACACAATGAGAGTTGCATACAGCAGAAGACAAGATAGGTGTTGAGTCTTTTTGACTCTACGTTTTGTCTTTTGCGTTTCATAGAGATATCTTGTCCTGCCTCTAAAGTCTACAACCCTTGCGGTCCAGCAGTGGAACCAACCTGCAATGCTCAGTAATTACAATTATTTTTAACACCTTTTCAAAAAGCTCCTAACAAAATATGTATGTACATACCTGACATATTCCTATATATATATATATATATATACACACACATACACACACAGTAAATGCAAAGTTGATATTCTTCAGACAATGATTATCTGTAGAAATATATATTATCTTCAAGAAAATGAGTTGATCTCTTGCAGCATACTTGATTTAATCTTTATTTGATGTGCAGGTACAATGATAAGTATTCGAATGAGATTTCCAGCCCCAGCATGAGTGAGGGATGCTTCTGCGAGGCAGGATCTATGTTGTACAGTTCCTATTCAGATGTCTGCACCGTCTCTTGTGGTGAGTATTTTTCCTGTCTATTTCAGCCATCCAATAAATGATTTGTTATGAGTTCGATATTCGATTGGAAAAGCGCTAATAGAACACAACAATAGAATAAATCCTGATAAAACTGAGGACCTGGTCTGAACTATGAATTTTCACTTATCTTTTTCCTTTAGCTTGCACTGGCCCTGACGGCAACCCGAAAATGGTACTAATTCTCTTTTGTAAGGATGTGACAAAGTAATTCCACATTTCATCTTGCTAGCTTCTTCACTAAATCCCGTCCCCTGGTTTTGCAGGCCAATGACACGTGGCAGAGTGGATGTGAAATGTGTGAGTGTGATGGGGAGACACTCAGTGTTCGTTGCCAGCCTGTAACCTGTCCTGCTATGCAACCGGTTACCTGTAATGAACCTGGACAAGTTCTTGTCAGCACAACAGTGGACTGCTGTGAGAGCTATGAATGCAGTAAGTGATCTGAAGACAGTCAAAATAAAAGTGTTGCAATGAAACGCAGAAGTTGACTCAAAATGTTCAATGATGTTTGTAATTATTTTATAGATTGCGATATGAATCTGTGCCCTCCTGCTGCAATCCAGTGTCCTCTTGGCTTTACACCGTCCTTCAATTTTACTTCAGAGAGCTGCTGTCCAGAGTACGGCTGCAGTGAGTATAAACCAGTCGCTCTCAGGAAATGATGATGCTGTACCGTTTGGTGTTGTGCAATGTAAAGCGTATACTCAATACCTTCTTAATCTTTACAGCACCCATGGAAGTCTGTGTCTATAATACCACTGTGTATCAGGTAAGATCAGATATTGGTCCCTTGTATGAATGCAACTTTCCATCATTTGCACTAGGACATGATACAGTGATAAATCAAATGAATCAAGTCCCTAGAACCACCGCTCACACATACCTCTCTTGAACTTTGTCTCTAGCCTGGCTCACCTATGCCAAGTGATCATCCTTGTATAATGTGTTTCTGTGGTTGGAACGTTGATTCTGACACAATGCTGCTTGCTCCAGAGTGTGTGATCGCTGAATGCTACACTGACTGTCCAGAGGTACAGAACAAAAGAAACACTATTTAAAAAAATCACTTTGTGTATAAGTTTGTAAATTGGTTTGGGGTGTAAATGCTCCTGTGCACTCTGTTTGTTTCTTAAAATCCTTGAATGTAGAATTAGGGGAGTGTGAATAATTAACAGAAAGAGCTACACTGTAGCTGTGTTTTCAATGCCCTACTAGGTGTCAGATGTCAGTCAAGCTGATATCTGTCTCCTTTTGTCCTGTAGGGTCAAGAATACCAAGTTCTTCCTGGTCAGTGCTGTGGACAGTGTGTGAGCACTAATTGTGTGGTCATGCACGATAACGTCCCACAAACAATCTTGGTGAGTTTATATCCATTTATTTCAGCAGTTTAACATTTGAATGGACCTTATTCAGAGTAAACAGCAATGAAAACATATGAAAATGAGGCTGTACGGGATAGACGTACAGTGGGTTGTACGGTCTTAATGTCTTAGGTTGCATTTAATTTTACAGCCGATCTTTTAATACTGTACACCAGGACTGGACTGGGAAAATAAATCGGCCTGGGATTTTACATCCCCCCAAAAGTTGTTGTGGGTTTGCTGGCTTTTTCTGCATAAAGCTGCACCATTTTATGGTCCGTTCTGCACAACGCGGCGGATCATTTTATCGTATCGCAGCCCATTTCTCAGCCGATCCACCGGCCCACTCGGTTCTCCCGATGGACAGTCCGCCACTGATTGGCCCCGAAGTGTGTCAGCCAACTGGAAAAATGCCAGATTACCAGTCCAGCCCTGCTGTACACCACAGTATTATCTATTAAATGGACTTAACGTATGTCCATAACATTCTTGTTATGTTTGTGTTAAATACAATCTTTACTAAAGTCCATTGTAAACTGCTTTTTATGAATTGCATGTGGCAAGTGAGATTAATAATCATTAAGCATTTCTTGAATATGTTTCTATTTTCTATATCCCCTCTAATAGGTTAACCATACATGGCAGCCAAGTAGCGACCAGTGTTTGAAATACAAGTGTGAACTAATTAATGGTAACCCAACGACAGTTGAGACCACTTGTCCTCCATTCAACCCTGAAGACTGTATTCCTGTAAGAGGCCTGCACAGGACACTGTGTTGTTTAAACTTGGGGAAAATTGTGATATGACGGCAATGCAGTTGATAATGGTGTTTCTTTGTTTCTTTCTTTTTTTAATTATCTACAGGGAACAGAAACATTGGATGCAGATGGCTGCTGTCCAACATGTAAGTACAAACTTTGACATAAGAGTCTCTTCCGAGACATTTGGGACACTTATTTGGGAAAATAAATCAGAATTAATTATACTGTTTGGTATGGTATTTTAAAGTATGTTTTCATTTTTTTGTATTTCATTTTTAAAGCGTTAATTCAGTGCAATTAATTATATGAAAAATAAGGCATTAAAAATGTACATCATGGTAATATGACATTTTCCTTCCAACGGAGCAATGAACTCAATTGTAAAAATGGATCGCTGTGGATAGGTTGACGATATGAAATGGAAATAAACCAAAACATATATTGAAAAAATATTATAGACACTTTTGGCATTGTCTAACCATACTTTACTTGTCTGCCACAATTATGTTATAACGTTGAATTATTATTATTTATCATATATTTAGAATCATTTTGATTATTATATATTGCATTATCTTTATTTGTGGGCCTTTTTCAGCAAATATTGATACATGCGATTGGCATAGTCTGTGAAAATATTTTATTGATATATATATATATGATTACTATAAAAGGAGGGAAGAAGTGCTTCCAATCATTGTGTTCTTATTAGCAATGGTTACCTCTAAAGAAAGACGTGCAGCCATCATCGCTTTGCATCAAAATGGCCTCACATGCAAGGAAATTGCTGCAAAGAATATTGACCTGAAAGAACCATTTACTGGATCATCGAGAACTTCAAGGAGAGAGGTTCAACTGCAGTGAAGAAGGCTTCAGGACATCCCAGAGTGTCCAGCAAGTGCCAGGACTGTCTCCTCCTGAGGAGTCAGCTACGGAATCGTGTCACCACCAGTGCAGAGCTGCTCAATACTGGCAGCAGGTCGGTGTGAGGGCATCTGTATGCACAGTGAGGCAAAGACTTTTGGACAATGGCCTGGTGTCAAGAAGGGCGGCGAAGAAGTCACTTCTCTCCAAGAAAAACATCAAGGACAGTCTGAAATTCTGCAGGAAGTACAAGGATTGGACAGCAGAAGACTGGTGCAAAGATATTTTCTCTGATGAAGCCCCCTTCCAGCTGTTTGGGACATCTGGAAAATCGTTTGCCCGGAGAAGAAAAGGTGAACGCTACCATGAGTCCTGTGTCATGCCAACAGTGAAGCATCCTGAGACCATCCATGTGTGGGGTTGCTTTTCATCACAGGGAGTGGGCCCTCTCACAATTCTGCCCAAAATCACTGCTATGAATAAAGAATGGGATCAAAACGTCCTGCAAGAGCAACTTCTCCCAACGATCCAGGAGCAATTTGGTGATGATCCGTGCATTTTCCAGCATGATGGAGCACCATGTCACAAGGCAAGAGTGATAATGAAGTGGCTCAGAGATAATTACATTGAAATTTTGGATCCGTGTCCAGGCAACTCCCCGGATCTTAATCCCATAGAGAATCTGTGGTCAATCCTCAAAAGGCGAGTGGACAAGCAGAAGCCCACAATTTGTGATCAACTCCGAGCACTAATAAGTCAAGAATGGATCACCAACAGTCAGGTTTTGGCCCAGAAGCTGATATCCAGCATGCCAGAGTGAATGAAAAACAGTGTTTTTGCCAATAAAAACCTTTAAAACTTATGAAACGCTTATCATTGTTTTCCAGTATACCACAGAAACTTGTGAAAAAATAATATTATAAATTCTGATGCAGCAATCATCATTATGTCACTGCCAATCCTTTTGGCCATGGCTGTACACTGAGAGTTAAATCACACTCATAAAATGCATTCATTTGACATGATGGGTCATGCCTCTCCAGTATTCATAGTGGTTCTGGGAGTATAAAAGTCAATATTAGCACAATTGTAGGACGTACAGGGTGTACCCTTTTGCAGCACATTTCAAATGTCTTGTGTATGACTGATCTTGTGTCTGTCATGTTTTTCAGGCATACAGGACAACAGATGTAATGTCCAGAGAAACAGCACTTTCTTGGTTAGCAAAGGCTGTACAAGCACCACACCTGTGGAAATAACCTCTTGCTCAGGCATATGTGGTACCTCCTCCATGTAAGTACTTAAATCTAGACCTTCATTTCTAATTAAATGTAGTTCTTGTGCTTAAACACATTAAGCAATCCTCTGACTTATCTTTTGTGTGTTCGAACAGATATTCTGCTGAGGCGAATGCTCTCGTGCACTCTTGCTCTTGCTGTCAGGAAATGACAACCAGTAAGAAGGAAGTGACTCTGACTTGCCCCGATGGGTCAAACATCAACCACTCCTTTATTTACGTTGAGTCTTGTGGCTGCAAGGCCACCGATTGCCCTGGTCAAACCTTACAGCGACGCCGCAGGAGAGCGTGAACTCTGACCCCATACAGTAGAGCCATTTCATAAGGACCTCATGGTGTTGCTCATTAAACACTATATTATATTCTTAATTTATCCTAGCTTTGATCACAAAATGAAAGGAACCTGAATGTGTCAACTTATCGCACACCTAAAAAAATTTGCTTTGTCTGTTTTATTGTTATTATTGTGTGTATCTGTACATTTGAAAGCTTTTAAAGGTTTTTGACAATTATCTCAATGATGTCATGGCAATGTCAGCTCTTTTGTTCTTGTCTTGTAGTTCTCAATAAACTAATGCAAACTGAAGTTTTCATGCGTTCGTTTTTCTATAATATTGTGGAAGGCATTCTCTGCCATTTAGAAGCATTTTTATAACCTGGAATACCATTGATTTGCATAAAAATAATATAAATGTATTACATAAATTTGTGGTGTACTTAATTCTATACTGGCAAATAATAATAATAGTAATAATGTAAGAGTTGGCACATTAAACTCAATTGCCTCTCTTTCACGGTTGACATCAAGCCAGCGATGACTCATCACGTTCTTTCCAAGTGTAAAGGTTTTTTATAGCGTGTTTTTGGGGATAATAATTTACTCTGAAATGAACATTGTGAAATTCCCATATAATATCGATGCTAACAGTAAAGGTATTCATTTTAGCTACTGCAAGTCACACATGAGTACATTTAGATCACAAAAAAGAGTTACCGAGTGAAAGAGCTGCCGATTGGCTTACTGCGGTTAGCATGCTTACCCTGGCCATTTTTATTAGCAGCCTAAATTACAGGATTAGTTCACATCCAAAATGAACATTCTCTCATCATTTACTCACCCTCATCCCATTCCAGATCTGTGAGTTTCTTTCTTCTGCTGAACACAAATGAAGATTTTTAGAAGAATATTTCAGCCTGTTGGTTCATAAAATGCAAGTGAATGGTGACCACAACTTGGTAGAACCAAAATGCACTTAAAGGCAACATAAAATTAATCCGTACGACTCCAGTGGTTAAATACATGTATTCCAAAGCAATCCAAATGAGTTTTGGTTGTGAATAGACCAAAATGTCCTTTTTCACTATAAATCTTGCCATTGAAGTATCTAGGAATGATCATGATTTCAAGCTTGATTACACTCTCTAGTGCTTAACACATACACAGAGTGCTAGATGGTGCTAGGAATAGTAATCAAGCTTGAAATCACGATTGCCAAGGAGCAGGGCCGGCTCTAGCCCTTTGGTTGCCCTAGGCGAGATTGAGTTTTGCGCCCCCCATTTGTAACGTAACGGCGACCCTAGAGGGCACCCGCGCCCTCAACACATTTGTCGCCCTAGGCAACCGCCTAGTTCGCCTATAGCAATCGCCAGCCCTGCCAAGGAGACTTCTGATGACAGTTTATAGTTAAAAATGGTAAGACAGTAAGGAGAGAGAGAGAGAGAGAGAGAAGGGGACTTGTGTGATTTGTGCATGTACAAGAAGTTGTATCAAACCCTTTATACAAGTGGTCAATCACAGATAATCTCTTTAATCATCTTTCAAAATAAATTATTTTCATGTACATTTATGTAACTAAATTCATACAGATAAGAGTATGTATCAAACATCTTTAAGACACAGGGATACTAGAATAGAGACACACATTTTATCAAAATCATCTTACATCTATATTTTACAGAAATATTCTCATTTTGAAGGCTGATTTAACAAAGACAATAAAAGTAGTTAGATTAAGGACTGATACTCAAGTGTGCATATTTACAAGAGGGGTTGTGTGTTTGTTTTGGTATAACATTCTATATTGTTGGTTCAGTTGTACACTTCAACGGCCACGAGACAGTTCTTCAGTTAAAGCTCCTCCGCCATCTGTAGCAAGGAGTTTATGGCAGCATCTTTGTTGCCCTGTTGTGCATCCAACACTGTG
This sequence comes from Moxostoma hubbsi, assembly GCA_032164185.1. Taxonomy (NCBI): domain Eukaryota; kingdom Metazoa; phylum Chordata; class Actinopteri; order Cypriniformes; family Catostomidae; genus Moxostoma; species Moxostoma hubbsi. The sequence continues at coordinate 58,773,657 of JAVLUX010000003.1, forward strand.
CGAATCACCTCCTTATCCAGGTTGGGGAACATGTCCTGAAGGGCTTTATGGTCTTCCTCACTGCATGGGGTGCTCTGTGGTGCAACAGGAGGTACAGCTGGCATCCCCATGGGCACCACACCTTGGTTGTACATACCGGGGACACCTAAGGGTAAAATTAATTTGCAGAGGTGTAAGATACTTGAGCAGCTGTACTTCATTACAATTTAATTTAGACCTCTGAAGTCCATGAGCAGTCTACAAACAACTACATGCAAATATAAAAGAACTATAAATCAGCTGCTAACAAGGCTGCCGCTGGCCAAATTGATGCCCTACGCAGAGTTCCAGGTGGACGGGGGTGGGGAGGAAGACGTTCATGTGATGTGAGCAACTGCTTTCGGGTCCATGAATAACATAACATGTGAGTAAGGGCAGCCGGTGGACATTCTGGTGCCCTCCTAGGGAGTTGGTGCCCTACGCAGACTGCATAGTATGCCTGTAGGGAGCGCCGGTACTGGCTGATAATGAACTGAACGTTCAAAAATTTTAGTAACGGGATTCAGGACAATGTTGCAAGTTTAACATCTGGTGTGTTAATAGAAACCTACAACGTCAGAACATGAAGACCATCTCCTGTTTCTTAAATGTCAAAAGCTACAAAAACAGGTGAGATGTCCAAGCAAAACACTGAAAGACTTTTTATATTTCACATAAATTAAGTGTGTAGGTTTAAAAAAGGAAGTGGTGGTGGCGTAGTGGCTAGAGCACAGGGCTGCTAATCAGAAGGTCGCTGGTTTGAACCCCACGGCCACCACCATTGTGCCCTTGAGCGGTTGCTCCGGGGGGATTGTCCCTGTAATAAGTGCACTGTAAGTCGCTTTGGATAAAAGCGTCTGCCAAATGCATAAATGTAAAAGGTAAAAATAAATAAAATAACAAATAATTGTAATAAATTAAATCCAAGGAAAAAGCTTGCACATAAAAGTCCAAAAAAACAAACAAATAAAACAGTGGTGGACCGATAGTGGATTTTGCTGATACCGATAACTAATGTGGTGAAAAAGGCCAAAACTCAATTAATCAGCTGATCGTTTTAAAAATTAATTTCTAAAATATAGAGCTGTCATGATTATGAAATTTGGCTGACGATTAATTGTCAGTTTTAAGGCATTCATGATTGTCAAATACATTTTGATATTTCTTAAGGTGCTTTACATTATTTAACTTCAAATATAACAATCATATAATAGAGATTAAAACTATAAGAATCACATGAAAATACGTTTTAAATATCAAAATATTTCTAAATACTCTTTTTGGTCAACGTTAGTTTTGGTCAGTTTTAGTTGAAAAGTTGTTTTTGGAACTCAATTTTTTTAATATATATTTTTATATTCATATTATATACAATTATTTTCTATTATATTATGCAATAGTAAAATATTTCTGTAATAATTTCTACACATTCACACCTTATTTTAATGCTCTTTGATTAAACCCACAAGCCCTTTCAGATTTCCTTTCATAATTTTATCACTCCATAGAAATAGAGAAAGTGTTCGTCTCCGCTGATAAATGTTATGTCTTAAATAGTACAGCCGTGGCCAAAAGTATTGTCAGTGACATAAATTTTGTGTTTCCCAAAGTTTTCTGCTTCAGTTGATGTGGTGTTGATTCACATTGTTTCTAGATTATTGTGCAGAGTGATCAGATGCATTTAAATAATTGCAAAAAGTTTAATTGGCCAAAAAAATGAAGTTTATCACAAAAACCCAAATTGTCACTGTGGCACAAAATGACCAGCTAACATAATTTCACTAATCATATCAGCAGCACCTGGAAAAGTGTGAACAAGTGCTAGTCAGGTGACATCACTTGATCATTCTGATTGGATTATAAGAGCAGTCTGATTGCTATAAAAGGAGGGAAGAAGTCCTTCCAATCATTGTGTTCTTATTAGCAATGGTTACCTCTAAAGAAAGACATGCAGCCATCAGCCATCATTGCTTTGCATCAAAATGGCCTCACATGCAAGGAAATTGCTGCAAAGAATATTGCACCTGAATGACCCATTTACCGTATCATCAAGAACTTCAAGGAGAGAGGTTCAACTGCAGTGAAGAAGGCTTCAGGACGTCCCAGAGTGTCCAGCAAGTGCCAGGACCGTCTCCTCCTGAGGAGTCAGCTACAGAATCGTGTCACCACCAGTGCAGAGCTGCTCAATATTGGCAGCAGGTTGGTGAGAGGCGAAGACTTTTGGACAATGGCCTGATGTCCAGAAGGGCAGCAAAGAAGTCACTTCTATCCAAGAAAAACATCAAGGACAGACTGAAATTTGGCAGGAAGTACAAGGATTGGACAGCAGAAGACTGGTGCAAAGTTATTTTCTCTGATGAATCTTCAGACTGTTTGGGACATCTGGAAAATCGATAGTCCAGAGAAGAAAAGGTGAACGCTACCATGAGTCCTGTGTCGTGCCAACAGTGAAGTATCCTGAGACCATCCATGTGTGGGGTTGCTTTTCATCCAAGGGAGTGGGTGCTCTCACAATTCTGCCCCAAAACACTGCCATGAATAAAGAATGGGATCAAAACGTCCTGCAAGAGCAACTTCTCCCAACGATCCAGGAGCAATTTGGTGATGATCCGTGCATTTTCCAGCATGATGGAGCATAATGTCACAAGGCAAGAGTTATAATGAAGTGGCTCAGAGATCATTACATTGAAATTTTGGATCCGTGTCCAGGCATCTCCCCTGATCTTAATCCCATAGAGAATCTGTGGTCAATCCTCAAAAGGCGAGTGGACAAGCAGAAGCCCACAATTTGTGATCAACTCCGAGCACTAATAAGGCAAGAATGGATCACCAACAGTCAGGTTTTGGCTCAGAAGTGGATATCCAGCATGCCAGAGTGAATTGCAGATGTTATGAAGAACAAGGGTCAACACTGTAAATATTGACTCTTTGCATAAATTGAATGTTTTTGCCAATAAAAGCCTTTAAAACTCATGAAATGCTTATCATTGTTTTCCAGTATACCACAGAAACATGTGAAAAAATCATCTACAAATACTGAAGCAGCAAACTTTGTAAAATAAAATTTATGTCACTGCCAATACTTTTTGCCACGCCTGTACTCTTTGTGCAGTTTTAGGCCTTGAATGTCATCGAGACCCATGCTGACCATGTCGTTTTCTCTGTCAGAATATTTTCAGCTCTTCTCTCCTCGCTCTCTGCATTGACTACATCTCTTAGGCCTCAATCTTCCATAGTTCATTAGATGAGACAACATACTATAGACTTCTAAACTGTTATAGCTTTAAGATATTTTACACACACATATATATATATATATATATATATATATATATATATATATATATATATGTGTGTGTGTGTGTGTGTGTGTGTGTGTGTGTGTGTGTGTGTGTGTAAAATATATATTCAACATTTATTTCTTTGTTATTTTGCAGCTATTCAGTGTTCAATATAATTGCTTTTATTTCATTAATGAAGTTTTACCAATTAAATGTGTTATTCCTTCTGCAAACCATCTGATTTATTGAAGTTATTTCCATCTGCTGGTTCACCTTGCATCAATGTGTTAATTGCAATACGAGGACTTTTATGTTGCTTTTTGTATTTAAAGGCTGTATTAAGTGTGTAAGACCAACTGTTTTTGGGAGTATAATGTCTAAACTTAATAAGCATGGACTGCTGAACAAACCTGCTATGGGTACATAGCCAACACCTTGTTGATATACGGAAGGCATCAGAACCACAGACTGAGGCTGCATCATCATTCCTGCTGGCATCGACTGACAGAGAACAAAGAAATTATGAGACAGAGAACATGACGGATGGAGAACAGAATTTGGAGATACAGACACTGATGTGCTCCTTTTATAAAGAAAATACCTTTAGAGTGGATATACTAACTGAATTTGAAACCATGTTCTAGCAATACATGCAGCAAATCAAACAAGTTAAATTGATGGTCCAAACACAAATCAAAATTGCAGCATGACACAACACAATCAGAATATAGTTGATGTTTAATGGAGCAGGATTTTGGACCAATTAGATGATTTTATTGCATGATTTACATAAAATCACAGTATGAGTAATTTTTTGAGGTCGACTTATAGTGGATTTTGCAGATACCGATGACTAAGGTGTTGGAAAATGCTGATAACCGATTAATCGGCCGACAGTTTTTTAAAATAGATTCATATAATGTTACAGCATTTTCTTAGTCTGCACGTTTATAAAAGCCAGAGTATAAAGAAAAATAAATAAATCCCAGACGTAGTTAATTTTTCAACCAATAATAATCCGAAAAAGACGGTTAGCTACATTGCAATGCTCTATTTTTAATATTTACTTAATATTAAGCTTTTTATAGCCTACAGTTGAAGTCAGAAGTTTACATAAACTTAGGTTGAAGTGATTAAAACTACTCGACAGATTCCATATTGGCAAACTATAGTTTTGGCAAGTTGTTTAGGACATCTAATTTGTGCATGACATGAGTATTTTTCCAGCAATTGTTTGCAGACCGATTGTTTCACTTTTAATGCAGCTAACAGCTAGCAGTCGTGTTATTGTTTTGGTCAGTGTGTGTCGTGTTTAAGATGATGTCACGGCAGTAGAGGCGCCGTAACTATGACGATCAGCCTATAATCACACCCACGTTGAGGCACTAAACTGCCGTGGAAATGCAAGCTCAGAAAAGCAAAGCGAGTAGAGTCGAACTGTAACGTGCCGTGGAAAAGTGCCATTAGCCTATTATACGATGCAAAAATTTTTTTTTGGGTTGTTTCCAATATAAATATCGAAAATCCTGATGTGCATTCACGTTAGCAGCTATGCTGCAGAAGATATAATTGCTATCGTAGAATGTTTAATATAATATTTAATTAATTTTGATATTTAAATATTTTTAAATATTGAAAAATCCTTAAAACAAGATACATTTACCTGAGAAGCAGCATATACGATATTTAGACTTGCTTTAAAAGCAGATATCTTGAATATGAGTATATTGTTTCTTTACTGCACTCGCAGAAGTATGAACAAGTATTGAACAAACTTATATTTAAGATACATTCTCTTAAAGCAAGTCTAAATATCTTATCTGTTGCTTCTCAAGTAAATGTATCTTGTTTTAAGGATTTTTAGACAATGTTAAATTGAAAACAAGACAAAAACACTTGATAAAAATAAGATTTTTTTTGCAGTGAAACTTTTAATTAAACGATACAAATCCAAGTAGATTTTCCCCTTTAATTCAGTGAATGTCTTTTAGAGGTATTTTTAAAAGATGATTTTGTCCTAATTGTTAGTAAACATGTTCAACACAACCTTATAAGTCAGGACACAAGCTGAATGATCGGTTAAGAGCTGATGATTAATCGTTGCAACAATCGCTGAATAGTCGAATAATCGTTCCAATAATCGTTAGATTAGTCGATTATAAAAATAATCGTTAGTTGCAGCCCTAGTCCACACAGATACATTTTTGTTAGTCATCCACACTGTAACAGCATTTTTCTCCACTGAAAACGCGGCGCTTTCGAAAATGCTCCCCATTACCGCATACTTTTGAAAACGTAGATGTTAGGAAACGTTCTGCTTTGCATTTTCACATTGCTCCAATTTCTTTGTCTCTCGCACATGCAAATAACCTAAAACGGTCTTGCCACCGATCCCTAATTATGACAGAAACTCAAAATGAACATGCCGTCTGGTTAAAACAGTGTAACACTGACTCAGTACATGCATTGTGTATTTTATTGAGTTAGTACTCACAGCAAAGGACATGACGAGGTTAATCATGCCCTCTTTTTCATCGCCCTGTCTTCCACTCAAGCTGTACCATTCATCAACTACACTGCCCTCTCGCAGGTTCTCTGGGATAGTCACGTGTGTCCATGCAATTCGATCATCCATGGAGAATGCCCGCTGTCAACCAACATAAAACAACCAGTCATGAGTTACTAGAGCTTAATGCGAGCAAACTTATCATTACATTTTCAGTACTGCAGCATTGTACTGTTTGATTATGTTTTTATGTAACGTATGTGATCAACTGTTGCTTTATAATAAATGTGTGTGTCTCTATACATACAGTAGCCCCCAGACAAGTCACTTAAAAATGTCTGAACCTCCAAACTGATTATCAGTCAAATGTATCCAAACTTTTGTCTTGTTTTGTATATGAACAAAAATAATGGACTGACAGCAACATAAAGCAAGGTCTTTAGGCAATACAAAGATTCACTTCAGTCCGACCTCATCAAAGATCTCCAGATAGAAGGAGTCCACCCCGGGTGGGACAGTACACTGGATGACTTTGTTCCAGCGTGGGTTCTTCGCTCCATTGTGAGCAGTGGGCGTCTCATAGACAGCAAAACCCAGACGAATCCTGCAGTAGGGGTCCATCCGTGTCATGCCATAGTTCTTCGCAAGCTTTGCCTGTGAAAACAATAGGAAATTCACATAAAATAATTAACATATACGCCTCCTTTCAAAATGTCCAGACTTTGATGTCTTGAGATAACTGGTGGCCAAAAACGTCATGGTCCCTGCAATGTGAGCACCATCAAAAAAGCCCTTTAAAATGTAATGCCATACTAGACACAGAGTGATAATGCACAGATCATCACTCATTGCTGTTTTAGTCAATTAAGTCTTAAACTTGTATATTGCATTTAACGTTTATAACATTGATTTATAATGGCAATATGAATAAAACCAGCAATGAGCATATGCACATATGAAACCAGAGGTAGACCGATATATCGGTTTTACCGATTAATTGGTGCCGATAGTTGTTTTTTTTTTAACAAAAATCTGTTGATAGCTTTTTCGCCATTTACTAATTTCAAAATAAGAGTCCCCAGTGTGATTTTTGGGCTTGTTTATACTTAAAAGTAAAGTGTTATCTACCAAATCTGAATTTATTTTCTGGTTGTTATTGGGATTTTTTTTTTTTTACAAAAACTGCATCAGGGGTTTTATTCATTTTGGACTTTGTCTTTGCCCACAATAATAAAATTATTATTTTTGTTTTTACATTTTATAAATAACTTTGAAAAACTATCGGCCGATTAATCGGTTATCGGCCTTTCCCACCACCTCAGTTATCGGTATATGCAAAATCCACAGTCGGTCGACCTCTATATGAAACATCGAAGTACCTGTACTACTGTGATGCTGAGGCGGCCAGCCGTGCCGAGAGAACCTCCGTACTGCAGCTGTTGGGCCGCCTGTGCGTCTAACTGCACCTGCTGCTGCTGTTGAGTGGGTGCGATCCGCAAGAAGTCCTGAGGCAACTCACCAATATAGACCTGAACCAAGGATACAAACAGTATTAAATTATACTAATTTCTTAGAATATCTGATAAAAAATTCCCTTTTTATTACAAATGACTGTTCTGTATTAGTCATGTGTTTCTGTAATCATTTCAAAAGTTTAAAAATAATATACTGCAGCATTAAAAACATCTTATTTGGTCATTTATTACTTGTCTGCAAGATTATCTTTTTGATTTTCAAAGACATTTTTTCTTACGCTTACTTAAAAAGAGGTAGACTGATATACCGGTTGAACCGATAAATCAGTGCCGATAGTTGTTATCTGCAAAGATCAGCAGTGTTAGTAGTATATTTTTTTTTATAATTTAGTAATTTCAAAATAAGTATCCCCAGTGTGTTTTGGGCTTGTTTATATTTAAAAGTCCCACATAACGCATCAAATCTTAATTTCTTCTGGTTATTATTGGGACTTTGGTTGAGCAAAAAACTGCATTTGGGATTTAATTCATTTTGGACATTTTACGTGCTATAATAAAGAAAGAATAATATTTTATTCTATAAATCAATTTGAAAAACTATTGATACCGATAACTAAGGTAAACTTTAGTTATCGGTATCTGCAGAATCTGCTATCGGTCGCTATTATAAAATTTGATTAAGACCAACACACCAATTTGACAACAAAAAACATTGTGTAAATCACATTATCAGGGATCGAGACTGCGATTAAAATGGTAGCAAATGCGACCAAAAATAATTTATTGCGACTGTAATTTAAGATCTAGTTGCCATTGGCAACAGCGGGGTTGTGCGTTTATATGCGGTTTCATCAGATATCAGCTTGTGAGTTATTGAATACGTCATTATAATATATATATACACACACACACACACACACACACACACACACACACATACATACATTCATACATACATACACTCACCTAAAGGATTGTTAGGAACACCATACTAATACTGTGTTTGACCCCCTTTCGCCTTCAGAACTGCCTTAATTCACGTGGCATTGATTCAACAAGGTGCTGAAAGCATTCTTTAGAAATGTTGGCCCATATTGATAGGATAGCATCTTGCAGTTGATGGAGATTTGTGGGATGCACATCCAGGGCACGAAGCTCCCGTTCCACCACATCCCAAAGATGCTCTATTGGGTTGAGATCTGGTGACTGTGGGGGCCATTTTAGTACAGTGAACTCATTGTCATGTTCAAGAAACCAATTTGAAATGATTCAAGCTTTGTGACATGGTGCTTTATCCTGCTGAAAGTAGCCATCGGAGGATGGGTACATGGTGGCCATAAAGGGATGGACATGGTCAGAAACAATGCTCAGGTAGGCCGTGGCATTTAAACAATGCCCAATTGGCACTAAGGGGCCTAAAGTGTGCCAAGAAAACATCCCCCACACCATTACACCACCACCACCAGCCTGCACAGTGGTAACAAGGCATGATGGATCCATGTTCTCATTCTGTTTACGCCAAATTCTGACTCTACCATCTGAATGTCTCAACAGAAATCGAGACTCATCAGACCAGGCAACATTTTTCCAGTCTTCAACTGTCCAATTTTGGTGAGCTCTTGCAAATTGTAGCCTCTTTTTCCTGTTTGTAGTGGAGATGAATGGTACCCGGTGGGGTCTTCTGCTGTTGTAGCCCATCCGCCTCAAGGTTGTGCGTGTTGTGGCTTCACAAATGCTTTGCTGCATACCTCGGTTGGAACGAGTGGTTATTTCAGTCAAAGTTGCTCTTCTATCATCTTGAATCAGTCGGCCCATTCTCCTCTGACCTCTAGCATCAACAAGGCATTTTCGCCCACAGGACTGCCGCATACTGGATGTTTTTCCCTTTTCACACCATTCTTTGTAAACCCTAGAAATGGTTGTGCGTGAAAATCCCAGTAACTGAGCAGACTGTGAAATACTCAGACCGGCCCGTCTGGCACCAACAACCATGCCACGCTCAAAATGGCTTAAATCACCTTTCTTTCCCATTCTGACATTCAGTTTGGAGTTCAGGAGATTGTCTTGACCAGGACCACACCCCTAAATGCATTGAAGCAACTGCCATGTGATTGGTTGATTAGATAATTGCATTAATGAGAAATTGAACAGGTGTTCCTAATAATCCTTTAGGTGAGTGATATATATATATAGATATAGATATGTGTGTGTTTGTATATAATACACATGTATGTGTGTATAATACATATGTGTGTATGTGTGTGTGTGTGTGTGTGTATAATATATACATGTGTGTGTGTGTATAATATATATGTGTGTGTGTGTGTGTGTTTGTATATAATACACGTGTGTGTGTATAATACATATGTGTGTGTGTGTGTATATATATATAATACACGTGTGTGTGTATATAATACATATGTGTGTGTGTGTGTGTATATAATATATACGTGTGTGTGTATATAATATATATGTGTGTGTGTGTTTGTATATAATACACGTGTGTGTGTGTGTATATAATACATATATGTGTGTGTGTGTGTGTGTGTGTGTATATATATATATAATACATATGTGTGTGTGTATACAAGTTTTTGACACTTAGGGACACAGTTCAGGGACTCATACACAACTATTACACAAGGAGCAGACATTAATCGATGCTAAAGACAACACACTACTATATGCATACTATACTTTATGTAAATACCTGTAGTGTAGATTGTGATGAGCAGTATTAGAAATATTTTATCTCATATAAATTATGAAATGCGTGTGAACATTTTTGAGACAAAAAGGTAATGCAAACTTATCTTCTCAACTATATATACTGTTTATTAAACCTTTGATTCAATTTCAGCTGACCTCCTTTGGCTTTCTGCACGACTGAAGTTCATTGTGTTCACGAGTGCGATTATGGGCTGCTTATTTACCACACGTGACGATGTTACTCGTGCTTCTGATAACACACCCAAGAAATGACGAACATGAGTATATTTATGTCTGAAGTTGTTGCGATTTTGACAGTTTTATGTTTAAAGGCCACTTGAGTTGTTTTGTCCAGTATCATCAGTATTGCGCGTATGTGTATAATGCACAATTCCAATGTTTACAGTATTTTCACCGGGATTAATGTAATTCTTACTAAGCGGGTTGCTTTTAGTGTAATGCAAATACATGTCTCACCTGTCCCCGCTGCGTGCTAATTATTGTTGCCATGATGAGGAGACAGACAGAGTTGGTCTCACTTTCCAAATATTGACAATTTCAAAACAATTACGACACAATTCACTGATATTGGACGACGTGTACAAACGACGCTCTCGAAATGAGCAACGGCGCTCCTCCCACTGGCTCCTCCCATTCCATCTGAAATTTCAAAATAAAAGTTTGATTATGGAGGACAACCCTGCCAAAACACTAACTAACTAACTACACAAATACATATGTAAACAAGTAAATACATATATTTATTTGTGCATATATATATATATATATATATATATATATATATATATATATATATATATATATAATTAAATAATTAAATGTGTAAGGAGATATACAAATAATTTAATTAATAAAATAAATACAAAATAATACAGTAGATTGGGGAGATGAAAAGTGTTAAAGGACATGTAAAATAGAAAGTGATTTTTAATTATATGTTTCTTTAATTATTCTTTGATTTCTGTATTTATTTTGTCAATCAAACTTTCATTAAACAGATTTTATGACACCACTGGCTGAACATTGTAAAAGTGCTTCGCTTGACTATGACATTAATAAGGACAATACCAATTTTTAACAATCAATCAATTAATAAAAGTTTAGCAAAGTATCTGGGGTGGGGTCAGGGCTACTGGGTCCTCCGTAATATGGGCCGAATAGGCCGTGATGAGCTAAAATGTGCCGACGCGTTATGCCGAGTCACAAAAAAGGACCACAAAACAGTGCCACAAAATGCAGAAAAGGACCTTTTTTTGCTATGTAAAATCCCAGGCCGATTTTAATTCTCAGTCCAGATCTGGGTGGGGTTAATATACATTTTTATATAATTTTTTTTTTATCTTTGTTTATTTATTTAAAAAACATTTGATCACAAAAAAAAAAAAAAAAAAAAAAAAAGTTTAGAAAAGGATCTCACTTTTAAGATTATCCAAACTATTCGCTACTGCAAACTCCCGCCATAAACCGTCACACCTGGTATCAATAGTTTGACTGTGATGCCAGCTGTTGACATCCTCTCATTAACATGTTGCGCTAGGAAAAATAAATACGGAACAGTGTTCAGAAATAAATGTTTGATAAAGATATATAGAAATGTGGACTAGATATCAACTTTCAATTTTGCATTTCCTTTAACGATTAGAATTTTCCCAACCATTAATTTATGTTTTGTATTGTATTATTTTTGCATTGACTGGTGCATTTATTTCTTTATTTGTATATCTCCTCTCACATTTAATTAATTATATTTATTTATGCATTAATATGCACATTTATGCAAGTATTTGTGTATTTATTTTTTTATTTTTTGGCAGGTTTTATTCTCCATATTAGATGGGCCCAACAGTCAACAAATATTTCTTCAATATTTATGCATTCTAACTCCATAACAACATTCCATCAAATTGAATTGTGTACTGTTGAACAACAATTACTTAATAAAACTTAAAATAGATATATTTTTATTTAATTTTGTTTTATAAAAGATTACTCCATTCATTTGATGTAATTTTATAAAACTGAAATGTTATTTTTTTAGTGTATCAGGGTTGTGCACCATTCCGAATGGAATTATTAAATAAGTTACATTTTTGAATTTGAATTACGTGTGGGGGGGAAATGCAGAAATGTAACTGAAATACAAACGTAGGAAATTAGAACTCAAACGGAAGGAAATAAAAAGAAAAGAATAAAACAACAACAACAACAACAACAACAATATTACCCAACCCTGCTGTCTCACTTCCTTCTGGAACAAAACTCACCAGTCACCAAGACAGCAAAAGATTAAAAATAAAATAAAAATAAGAACTGTCATAAAACACAGACACACACACATTACAGACATTATTTTAAAATGCACAGCAAAGTGTTGAAAGTGTCCATTACAGACACCATATAGTTCCACGGATCATACAATGGTAATAAAGAGTCATGGATGGGTTTAACTGTTGTTTGAATTTGCATAGGTGGAAAGGAGGAGTTCCAAATTAAAATTACTTCCTGAATGAATGTGCAAATGTTTGTGTGCATAAACATCTGATGTCCAGTAAGGTAAGCTTCAAATGTCTAAACATGTCCAAACAGGATGTTATTATTATAGGTTGTTATTATGTGTCTAGGTCAGAAAGTATGGTTGATAAACATTGTAAACAAAAAGACTTTTGCTTTGCCTTTTGTATTGGGATAGGCTACTCTCTTGTTTCTGTGACTTGCTAGTTTACGACTACAACTGCCTGTAGTTTTAATGATTATGAATCACATTTCATTGTAAGAGTTGATGTTTTTTTTTTGTTTTTGTTTTGTTTTGTTTTTTTACACTTTTTTTGGTGGGGTGAAAATGGATATAACATGTTAGGACAGGAAGATGTCAAAAAAGAACATGTGGTTGTTCCAGTTCAGCAGGGTTGCCAAGTCCACGGGACACTTTTAAACGGCTGCTGTTTTAAGGTTAGTCTAGTCACACAAATTCGTTTTGGATTAAAGGATTTCGGACCAGCAAACTGTCAATTTTCTACAAGTCAAATCAGGTAACTAGGATGCAAAAAAGGACGAGCCAGCTGTAGTTGTGATTGCGACACTGTGAACTGACAGGTGTAATAGTGAACGAGCTGAACAAATCAAGGAAACAAAGTATTTTAAAGCTACCCTCTAAAACTTGTCCCGCCTCAGTTGATATGGCACGCTGTAGATTTATTAAAGGAATATTCTGGGTTCAATACAAATTAAGCTCAATCAACAGAATTTGTGGCGTAATGTTTCTTTTCTTTTTTTTTGTAAAAGAGCAAAAATCTGTGTTCCAGTGAGGCACTTACAATGGAAGTCAACGGGACCACTGTGTGTATATATATATATATATATATATGTGTGTGTGTGTGTGTGTGTGTGTATATATGTGACCAGTGTTGGGTAAGTTACTCTAAAAAAGTAATTCATTACTAACAACAAATGACATCTTGTATGGTGTAATTAGATTACTGTACTAATTACTCTGTCTTAAAAGTAATCACATTACTTATTCCTAATTACTTTCTAAAACCCAATCTCGACCAGTTGAAAAATACAAGGATAGACAAGAAACTGCTCTTTTAATTATTTAAAATAATTTAAGGGGGCGGCGTTAAATTACAAAACATGTATTTTACCTTTGGACGTTACATTTTGATTTTAAATTCACTATTGTTTTATATAGGATTGATCTATAGCCTATACAGGATTTAACACAAGTACATCAAAAGTAACTGTAGTGTAATCCCTTACTTTATTCAATGAAAAAGTAATTTAATTACAGTAATGCATTACACCCAACACTGAACATAATTGTAGTGTGATGAAATCATTTATTAACCGTTTCTGTGTGAAGTTATTGCCATGATAACACAACGCTGTAAACACTAAAATGACCATAAAAACTTCAATTTAAACAACTTTACAGCTCAAGTGAACTCCTAAGCTTCACAATACTGCCTATATACACTCCAATTATTGACACTCTACTGTAGGTGCTTCAATTTATTTTTTATGGAAAATGTAGGACGAGTCGAAATTAATTTTTGAGGTAATCAATATGCCACAACTACTGTCGATTGAGTTTAACTTTTATTGAACCCCTAATATTGCTTTTATGTTGCAACACTTTGGTGTTGCAACATAAATGGTGACGCTGATGTCACAGGTTATTTAGACTTTGTGTTTCTGCAAATGTTTAATGTCGCTAAAACAAAGTGAGTCAACAAACGAGAGAAAATGCACAATTCCGATTCTCAAATGTAAGTTTGGCATATTTTGGGTTTTTGCATGGGACAGATCTGGCAACCCCAGACGATGAGCGCCGACACGACATGTTGTTTTGATTAAATAATGCACACTAATGTACACGATTCCTCTTCTGTTTTTCCCCTAAAACATGCACAGGATCCAACTGAAACGATCCAGGATATTAAGGATGGCCTTCACAGACTCCATGCACCCGGAGGACAAAGACGAGTCATTCGCTCTGAAAACGGTGAAAATCGCGTCCGTCGTCGCTCTCTACTGGTTTATTTCCATTACGATGGTGTTCCTGAATAACTATCTGTTGGACAGTAAGGACCTGGATGCGCCGGTCTTCATCACATTCTTCCAGTGTGTCGTCACCGTCGGACTGTGTTTGCTCATGAACGTGTTCGCAACCCTTTGGCCGGGATACGTGGATTTCCCGTCTTTGAAACTGGATCTGAAAGTGTCCAGGGAGCTGTTGCCATTGTCGGTGGTGTTCATAGGCATGATCACATTTAACAACCTGTGCCTCAAACACGTGGGAGTCGCTTTCTACACAGTCGGCCGCTCGCTCTCTACCGTATTTAACGTCATTCTGTCGTACGCTGTTTTAAAGCAAACGACGTCATTTTACGCGCTGCTGTGTTGTGGAGTCATTCTGGGTGAGTGTCATCCGCATCAAACCTCTCTCTCTCTCTCTCTCTCTCTCTCTCTGTCTGTCTGTATCAATCATCTGTCTGTCTATCTATCAATCGTCTGTATGTCTGTCTATGTCTGTCTATCTATCAATCGTCTGTATGTCTGTCTATGTCTGTCTATCTATCAATCGTCTGTATGTCTGTCTATGTCTGTCTGTCTCTATCAATCATCTGTCTGTCTGTATGTCTATCTCTGTCTGTCTATCTATCAATCGTCTGTATGTCTGTCTATCTCCGTCTTTCTGTCTGTCTATCTATCTCAGTCTGTCTATCTATCAATCGTCTGTATGTCTGTCTGTCTTTCTGTCTGTCTATCTATCTATCTATCTATGTCTGTCTATCTATCAATCATCTGTCTGTCTGTCTGCCTATTTATCAATCAATTGTCTCTCTCTCTCTCTATATATATATCTATCTGTCTTTCTGTCTGTCTATCTATCTATCTCTGTCTGTCTATCTATCAATCATCTGTCTGTCTGCCTATTTATCAATCGTCTGTCTGTCTATCTCTGTCTGTCTATCTATCAGTCATCTGTCTGTCTGCCTATCTATCAATTGTCTCTCTCTCTATATATATATCTATCTGTCTGTCTATCTGTCTTTGTCTATCTATCTCTGTCTATATCTATCTGTCTGTCTGTCTGTTTGAATCTAAATTCAAATTAGTTTTATTGGCATGATGTATACAGTGTACAGTGTTGCCAAAGCATTGAGTAATAAAACATATTATAAACATACAAAACATTTATATACCATAAATAAATAATGATAATAAAATAAAATGCACAAAAATGACAACGTAAAAAACAGAGAGCAATGAGGAAGGAAGGAACATTTTTTGAATAGAGCTGTAATATGATGAGGGGTCAGTCTCTCTCTCTCTGATCACAGGACGGCACATACTGCGCCGCCTGCTGAACACACTCTACTTTCTCTCCCATAAGATAAGACAGTTTGTCTAAATCATTTATGGCCTGGAATTCAGGTAGAATATGAGCTATTTGTGTAAAGTGTTTCTAATGTTCTCATATTTACTGCAGTGAGCGAGGGAGTGTAGCTCATCCTCTACGACTCCTTCAGTGCAGCGTGAGCGCAGTCTGTCCTCTCTGGATCTCCAGTTCTGCCCATGTCGACCCATCTCTACAGACTTCAGTGCAGCGTGAGCGCAGTCTGTCCTCTCTGGATCTCCAGTTCTGCCCATGTCGACCCATCTCTACAGACTTCAGTGCAGCGTGAGCGCAGTCTGTCCTCTCTGGATCTCCAGTTCTGCCCATGTCGACCCATCTCTACAGACTTCAGTGCAGCGTGAGCGCAGTCTGTCCTCTCTGGATCTCCAGTTCTGCCCGTGTCGACCCGTCTCTACAGACTCCTTCAGTGCAGCGTGAGCACAGTCTACACTGTGACCCATTCACACACACATTCATACACCAATGACGGTAGAGCTGCCACGCAAGGTGCTAGCCTGCCATTGGGAGCAACTTGGGGTTCAGTGTCTTTCCCAAGGACACTTCAGCATGTGGAGACATGTGGGCCGAGAATCGAACCACCAACCCTGCGATTAGTGGCCGACCCGTTCTACCACCTTAGCCACAGCTGCCACATAACCCTTAGTTCAAGTTTACTGTGGTAAAACCGTAGTCCATAGCTAATACGATTGCAATATAATCATACCAACCTCATGACGGTAATGCTGACTTGTTGAGCTTTGTTTCTTTCTGACAGGTGGATTCTGGCTTGGTGTGGATCAAGAAGGTGTGGCGGGTTCCCTTTCTTGGACAGGCGTCATTTTCGGCGTCCTTGCCAGTATTTGTGTCTCTCTCAATGCCATCTACACCAAGAAAGTGTTGCCAGCGGTGGATGGAAATATCTGGAAGCTTTCCTACTACAACAACCTCAATGCCAGTGTGCTTTTTATACCCCTTATTGTCCTATCAGGGGAACTGGGAAACTTGTTTAATTTTAGCAGACTGACAGATTTAAATTTTTGGGGCATGATGACTCTGGGTGGAGTGTTCGGCTTTGCCATCGGTTATGTCACTGGACTTCAGATAAAGTTCACCAGTCCGTTGACGCACAATGTGTCCGGCACAGCCAAATCCTGCGTGCAGACTGTGTTGGCAGTAATGTACTCTGGCTCCAGTAAGAGTGTGCTGTGGTGGACGAGCAATATGATGGTGCTGGGTGGCTCTTCTGCCTACACCTGGGTCAAAGGGCTTGAGATGAAGAAAGTTCAGGTGCCTCTGGAAACACAAAGCACAGCCACACAGAAAAGTAAAGATGTCTTGGGGGTGTAGAACATTTCTTAAGGGTTTAAAAATACCAGAGGGATACCTTTGCAACAGGATCTCTTTGTTTAGCACATCTACTGTATATTTAATAGCCATTTGATCATTTTATGTATATAAATGATTTTGCAGTGTAAATTGAAATTATTCAAAGGATTAAATCAACCTGTTTAACAAACCTGTCATAACTTCTTTAACAACATATTACAGCAAAGTTTTGGTTGCTTTACCTGACACAGTAAAGGGGTCATTTTATAACATTTACAATTGTAATGTTAGTTTAAAAAAGAAAAACTATTCCACCCTCTCTCTGACCCTTAAAATGTCTTCAAGTCTTGTATGTAAACTGCATCTTTACATGTAAAATGAGATCAAGTGCTTTGCTAAACTATTATATGGTATGTACTGCATACCTACACTGTAAAAGATGGTTTGGCCTCTTAGTTACCATAACTTCAAATGTAGAGTTAGAATAACTGCCCTGGAGGATATAAGCCATTGAATTTAGAAAAACTATTCAGCTGATATGAAAAATATGAGTCAAGAGAACTACACTTTCATTATGCAGTTGGTTGTCACTTTCAGATAGTTATGTACTAATAATTCAAAGCTCATATTTTTATTCAGTGATACGTTTGATGATTGAAACCATCTTTGTGAAAAGTGTTGAGCATCATGTGTGTCTCCTTGATAAGCTAGTCTGAATATGGAAGAGGAATCAGATGTTGGTCTATCATTATCAATTGGCCGTTTACCATCTAATGGCAGTTCATCTGACAATGGGGAAGCTCTAACTGCTGCTATGGTTATCAATAGTATTAAGTGGTCATTTAATTTCTCACTATGAATTGACTGAAGTTGACAGAACTAAGAAAGGTTATTTAAAAGACATTGAGCTCAAGATATATCGAATTAATTTAACTGTATGTTCTATTTAAACAACATTCCATCTTTACGTAGACATGACTTTTAAATGAAAATTAACAAAAGACATTTTTTTAAATTGCAGAGATAATACTTTGGGTAATTTTAAAATAATACTTTTTTATATTATTTATTTATTTAATTTAAATATAAAGTTTATATATATATATATATATAGCAAAAGAAAAAAGAAATGTCCTCTCACTTTCAACTGCTTTTATTTTCAGCAAACTTAATGTGTCAATATTTGTATGAACATAAAAAGATTCAACAACTAAGACAGAAACTGAATTTCACAGACATGTGACTAACAGAAATTGAATAATGTGTCCCTGAACATGATACTTCATCTTTCAAATCTTCTCTGGATGATCCTCGGGTAGCTAATGATGTTAATACTGATGCTGAATCAGAACTTATAACTACTCTGTCAGGTCTTGTTTCCTCTACCCAAGTTAAACCTATTATGATGGCAATTATCTCTATAGAATATTTAGATAAATCAGCCGTTAATCTTTTTGACATTTCTACAATCCATTTGTATATATTTGTAGACTTTAATAAAATTTTCCAAAAACATGCTTTTTTCATTAGATGTTATCATGCCCATTTCCACCCAATCCCTTATCTTTTCTAATAACTCCAGATCAATTTCAACCTCAGGAAAAGTTCATGCCGGTACCTCTACCCATACAGGTGACGTATTACACTCAGTCTCTGCAATCAGATATTTTTCTGTTAAGGGGCTTATGCTCCATCCAAATCCTCTTTCTTTGTTGTTTACTTATTCCCATCAGTTAATTAATACCTCAGTAGCCATGTGATTTCCAACATAACTCTTCATATATTTGCAGAATGTAGAAAGGTCTCTTTAGTGTCCTAAGTTTTTATAACTGTGACCTTAATTGTCTACCGTCTGTGAGTTGTTAATGTCTTAACTGTCCCACAGGTGCATGTTCATTAATTGTTGAAGTATGGAAAACATTGTTTAAACCCTTATCAATAGAAATGAACAATTTTTAATGTTAATTTAACCAAAAAGCTTTGCAAATAACTATTAGCAGTAAAGCAAGTATCTTCACAAACACATTCTCAATTTCCCAGAGTGCAACATTTTTGAAAACAGTCTATGGTTTTTACTAAGTACAACAGCTAAACCTTTTGTCACAATATGTAATGTTTTTTCTGTTGATTCATGTTTTTCATGCCTTTTATTTTTGAAAATCTAGTTCCTGTTGTCATGTCATGTGTTTCCCCTGTTCTCGAGTCTTGTTTTCATTGGTTCATCGTTTGACTTTGTTATTAGTTTTGTCTTTTCATTGGTTTAAGTTAATTTAGTCTTGTTATCTTGACTTGTCATTGGTCATCTTTGTCATGTGTTCTCCCATGTCCAAGCATTTAAGCCCTTGTGTTTTCCATTGTCCTTCGTCAAGTATTGTTAATGTAACTTTGTTGTTTTATTGAAGTCAATTCAAGCCATGGTCAAGTTAAGTCTATAGTCAAGTCATGTCAAGTCAGAGCCAGAGCCAGAGTTCCACATCATGGCCGCCGAGCCAACGTCGGAGCCATGATGAGCCTTGTTAACTGCATTGTATGGAGAGAAAAAGATGCATTAAAAGTTAGTGGTGACTGAGTCATTTCCAAAAATTCTGCCAAACATCTCTTTTTGTGTTCCACTGCAGAAATAAAGTACAGATTACATTGACTCACATGTTCACGAACACTGTGGTCTTTTCCCAGTCATCCAGGACTCTTAGTTTTGATTCTCCCACAGCTCCGCCTTCCACGACTTTGCCCCAAGTCATGTCACAGACATGCCAGAGTCAGCTCCTGACCATGTCACAGCCACACCAGATCAGGTCCAGGCCATGTCACAGCTATACCAGAGTCAGCTCCAGGCCATGCCACAGCCACGCCATGGTATTTTTGGAATACACTTTGAAAAATAAACTGCACTTGGGTTCATCTTCACGTCATCCTGTTTCCAGCAGCATTGTTACACAATAACTAATTTGCATCAGTTTTTTTTTTTTACAAAAGTGAGCTGCATGAGATCCTCAAAGAGGACAAACCTGTCACTGCTGAACTTCTGACTCAGAATGATTTCATAATTTGCATGTGTGTTCAACTTGTTGAACAAACTTAACTTGTCCATGTAAAGAGGATACACTTCTATTCTGGAAATGGGTGTAAAGATCATAGGTTTCAGGCTGAAAAATAAAGCAACAGAACAGGTTTACTGACATGAGATTTTGGGCACAAGCCAGAATTATTGCTGTGTAATATCACTTCGTGAATGTTTTAGTCCATATTGTCTTTGGAACCAAGTTAAGGCTGCCCCTGTTGATGCTATGTTTATAAAATAAGGGCACCAACCTTTAGATGAGATGTTAAACCAACTCTGAAAATTGATAGTCATACTCTCTGTGGTCATATCTGAAATGGATAATATTGAATACTAACTTTACTAAATGCTTATTCAATTATCCAGATTATTAAAAATGTCAAGAATGTTCTTAGGGCATTATTAAAATGCTTAATAGGAGCAATTCAAGTGTGCTTGTATTTACACAGATTTTTTTGAATGTTTGTGTAAAATGTTGGTGCTGTTATGTTGGATCTAGGTTGAAATGTCATTTTAGTCAAATGAGGTAAAAAGAATACAGAGTGACATAAGTAGACAAAACAAAATGTGTACATTTGAGGTGATAGTAATAGTGAAATCAGGCACTGATTGGGGGATGGGACCTGGCATGCAGTCGGTGTTAAAATGTATTCAGAATGTCTATTTAGGGGTTATATTAACAGTATCCTTCGACTAAACTCAATGTAAGCACTCAACACAATGAATAATGACACTCTCACTATTGCATTGAAAAAATATGCATTGAAAGTGAGTGATGACTGAGACTAAGTTCTACCAGAAAGACTCGGGAGAATAATACTGAACAATTAACCATTTATTTACAGCTTGGCAAACAATATAAAGATAAAAGTTCTTTGGCGTAGGCCCCATCCGTAGTTCGCAATCCGGGGGTCCGGACTCTGCATTTCCTGCCTGGCGATGAAGGCAGGGGCGCAGCCGACCCCCAGTGAGGTATGGGACGGGACCATCCTGGTGGTGGTGTGTAGGAAGGAAGGGATCATCTTGGTGGTGGGGAGGGTGGAGGAGAACGAAAGCGTCAGCATCTGTGAACTCAGACATGTGTAAGTACCCATCTTTTATACTGCAAGTGTTAGAACGCGACTGGATAGATGAGAAGGTAATGAGTGACGTAACAATTGAGTCTTCCTGGCAGAACTTATGCTAAAGCTTCCATTTCCAAACATTCTGCCAAACATCTCTTTTTTGTGTTCCACGGCAGAAATAAAGTACAGATTGGTCAACTCTCCCTTTCAAACAGTTTTGAAAACGGCTTCATAATGGTTTGAAAAAGGCTCATTCAATCAACTAAAACTTTGTGAAAATTAGATTATACATGGTGATCCATCTCGCGTCCAGGTGCTGTTGTGCTTCATGGAACTCAAAAGTAGGATAAAAGAGTTACTTATCTTCGCAAATCATAATTTATTGGCGGTGAACAACACATGAAAATCTACCTGCGGTCAACTGATTCCATTTTGGTTGAAATAGCTGTAAGAAAGCCAACTCTGGGAACAGCCAACATTATGTCATGCTTGGAGCTTCCTAGCTTGCCAAGTGGCAAAAACAGAAACCTTTGGAAAAACTTTTTGACAAAAATAATTGTAAAGTTTTTGGTCAGCAAAGAACAATATTTGGCGCAAACCAAATACCCAAACACCAACTTCACTGTTTCTTCTGAGTGTACAGTTTGTGATGTCTTTTGTTCCATTAGTAATGTCACAACATATTGAGCAATTGCCTTAGTCTCCTTCTTAAATCCTGCTTTTCAAGCAGTAGATAAGGCCAACATCATTTACATATGTAAGCAAATGACTTTAGTTACTTGCATGCCTAATCAAATGATTTGCAAGGCCAAGCACTTCACCCTCTACTGCACGCATTATGATAGAGACATACAAGAAAATAAATATTTGAATATTTTTCTTTACTTAGAATAGCTTATCTCGAAATGCTGTAGAATTAATTTATTTATAATTTATTTTTAATTTATTTTAATATTCTTTTAAAGTACATTATGATATGTTGCCATATAGCAACAACAGTCAACAGTGGAAATAACTTGGAATAAGTGTAAGTATACTTAAAGTTCATATTTTTTCTCAGAAATGTCATTTCTGTTGACTCAGTTGGTGCATTATAAGCTTTAACACTGGAAAAGGCTGAGACCAATGCACAGGAAATGCTGGCTGCACCTCCATTAGTAGCAGTAAAAGGATGGATCAAGTACAGAGACATAACTTGTCTTTGCAAGCCAGAAGAAGATTTCTTGGACTGTGCATGTTATGGACTTAAAGAAACAAGTCTTCTTAAATCCCCCGCTCTGCTTCTAGTTGTATGACTTCCCCTGTACACTTTAAAATACTTGTGATATCTTTTCGCAACTCTATATCCTGTAAATCCACTTCGCTCGGTTATTACACTTTTACTATTTAAGCACAGTAGACTTTTCAACCATCATAAGCATTCAACCCCTGCTTAACATTGCTGTAATTTATCTAAGGAAGTGACTAAAAACTAAATGTTTTTCATATCAGTTCTTTCTGAGCAGTGACAGTATTTTGTCATAGAATAGAAGAGGAGGAGATATAAGATCATGTGACATCCTCCTTAAGACGGAGTGAAATAACCTGACAGTACATCTGTTTCCCAGTAAAAACTTTCTTTTAAACATCCTCAGTATAATCCAGTAAGAATCAAGAACAAATGACAGGATTCTACCGGTACATGTTACTTTTACTGGGTAAGTAATCTGATTTTTGATTTATTCGTATATCTGGAGGCCAATCTTTAATTATTAATAATAATTTAACAAGGGAATTTATTGTGTTTTTAATGTCTTTCAGATCTTTTGCACTATTCATAAATTAAATTTACAACATTTTGACAATTCAGACTTCTCTTCCTAGTTTGCCATTTTCATGATTTATTTCACTGAACAAATCAAGATGCAAGATGAGCTTTATCTTTTCCTTTCATTGAGTCTGTCTTTCCATCTAACTACCAAATTAACCAAATTAACCATCCTGTATTTATTATTTCTCCACAAAGGGTTTTTCTCCATGACAAAGAAAACAGATGGAGTGCAGGGTAAGATTTCACAAGCTTGCAAACATCATAGCACATAGTTTAAGGTATAGTTTACCCAAAAATGAAAATGCTGTCATCATTTACTCACCCTCATGTTGTTGTAGACAGACAGAATGACTTACGTTCTGCCGTGGAACACAAAAAGAGTTTTATTTGATTATTTGGGTGCACCAATATGGGTGTTACATTTGACAAAAGGTCAAAACTCAGGATATTAGCTACATATAATACCACAAAAATGAAAGGCTGTGACCTTGGGCTAAACAATTAGAAAAAAAAAAAAAATCCAATTGAAATTGTTTTGAAACAATATTGCGATTGTCACTTGAACTGCAATATGACAAACATATTTCTTTGTACAAAAATTAAATAATGTTTCGCCCATGCTGTCCTGCCAATGGAAATATTGTTATAGACAATGAACAACAGTAAAAACAATGAACGCAGAGGAAAATAAAACATCTTTGCATACACATTACACCTGTCCGCTGTGCACCTTTGTTCACTTTGTGAAAGGTTTTCAGCAAATGTCATTATTATATTATGGAACCCAGTCGACTATGGTTATTGTAATATTGTCACATTCCCTGTTGTCTTTTGTTTTTGTGCTTTTATGTTGAAGTTTAGTTTAGTTCCTGTTTCCTGTTAGGTTTTTGTAGTCCTTTATAGTTTCATTTTATTATTGGTTTTCCCCTGATTGGTTCTCATTCCCTAATTGTTTCCCCAGGTGTTCCTTGTTTTCCCTTGTGTATCTAAGCCTTTGTTTTCCCCAGTTTATTTGTCAGTTCTTGCATGATTTGTTATGCATGGTTCCCTGTTATTTCTTTATTCCGAGTTTTTTTTTTGTTCTTTTTAATAAAGCTGCACTTAGATCCTCATTCTTTGCCTGCTTCGTCACAGGAGAACTGACCTAAGATGGATCTAGCGGCTGTCAGAATTCTCCTCCTCGAGCAAGGGGACCATCCAGTTGAGGGTCACGTCCAGGAGTTTTAGAGCTGGTGAATTTAATGCACTACCCAGACTACTCTTTGGTGGTTTTATTCAGGGCGGGTCTCAATAGTGCACTAAAGGAGCTATTGGCTATATCCTCACTGGACACTCGCCGAGTTCGTGGAGGAGGCTCTGCGAGTTAGTGGCTCGCCTTTCACTGTGGGTGTAGAGGAAGTGGGCTTTAAATCTCTGCCTCCAGAGCCTTCCATGGCTCTGCCTTCCACGGCTCCGCCCCCGGGGTCCTCCATGGCTCCTCCTTCCATGGCTCTGCCCCCGGAGTCCTCCATGGCTCCTCCTTCCATGGCTCTGCCCCCGGAGTCCTCCATGGCTCCACCTTTCACGGCTCTGTCCCCGGAGTCCTCCATGGCTCCTCCTTCCACGGCTCTGCCCCCGGAGTCCTCCATGGCTCCGCCTTCCACGGCTCTGCCCCCGGAGTCCTCCATGGCTCCTCCTTCCACGGCTCTGCCCCCGGAGTCCTCCATGGCTCCGCCTTCCATGGCTCTGCCCCTGGAGTCCTCCATGGCTCCGCCTTCCACGGCTCTGCACCCGGAGTCCTCCATGGCTCCTCCTTCCATGGCTTCGCAGCCAGAGTCTGCTCCATGCCACGTCGCAGCCGAGCCTCGATCTGCTTCATGTCACGGCTCATCCGAACCTTCCTGACCCTGTCCTAGTGCCTCCCCCCAGGCCTCCTGACCCGGTCCCTGTCCTGGTGCCTCCCCCTGGCCCGGGCCCCCTGACCCCGTCCTGTGGCCGCCTCCCGGGCCCCCTGACCCTGTCCTGTGGCCGCCTCCCGGGCCCCCTGACCCGGTCCTGTGGCCACCTCCCGGGCCTCCGATCCCCGTCCTGTGGCCACCTCCTGACCCGGTCCCCGTCCTGTGGACGCCTCCCAGGCCTCCTAACCCGGTCCCTGTCCTGTGGCATCCTCCCAGGATCCCTGACCCAGTCCCTGTCCTATGGCCACCTCCCACACCTCTTGTTCCTGGCCATCTGCCTGGTCAGCTCTGGTCTCCTTGGTCTCCAGTCCATCCGCCTGATCTGCTCCCTAACCTTGCCATGTTCCACTACTCTCCTTGCGCTTTTTTTGGGAGTGTCTGCAGTCCACTCTTTAAAGCGGGGGCTCTGTCACATTCCCTGTTGTCTTTTGTTTTTGTGCTTTTATGTTGAAATTTAGTTTAGTGCTAATCAGAAGGTCGCTGGTTCGAACCCCACGGCCACCACCATTGTGCCCTTGAGTAAGGCACTTAACTCCAGGTTGCTCCAGGGGGATTGTCCCTGTAATAAGGGCTCTGTAAGTTGCTTTGGATAAAAGCGTCTGCCAAATGCATAAATGTAAATGCCAATTAAAGTTATTAGTAGATTATTTTGTTCAATAATCATCAAAAGAATATCAAAGTGAAATGATTATTTTGTTGAATTTTTTGACAAAAGTCGCATGTCTGCTTCATCCATCGCTTGTGTAAGCCCCAAGGAGCCATAAACTTTAAATAATCGCTAACCTTAGGTTGTTTTCTACAAAATCTGTCTATTTCTATTTCTCTTTAAATAATCCAGTTATGTCTCAAATGTCAAGAAATATGTTCAGCAAAAAAAACTCCGGTCCAACCTGGGTTGCATTTCTGGGCGCAGAGATGAGAAAACGATGGGAACGTAGCGCCCACATTTGACCATAAAAGATCACTGAAGTTATCATAAGCTACGTGAGAAAACCAAATATTTGAATAATAAACTAAATGATCATTTCCACTGTGTGGAGTCTTCTGAGTTGCAATAATTTCACTTTAGTGAATTATTTAGTGAAAGAAGAATTCTATAGATTAATGGGAAAATGAAACTCCTCACTCATCATAACATCATCAACATAAATAAATAATACATTTTAAAATGTATCTGTATGATTTGGGCTTACTATATTTTATTCCGTTATTTTAATGAAGTAATATTATTTCAAAAAGTAAACCAGTACAGTCAGCATTAAATAAAGCATTGCAGGAATGAAGGGAGCTGTAAACTGGCATCTCTAGCTCACTTGCGCTCCCTCTTCCAGCTCGTCAGTCCTCCCCGCGGTGGATTATGATCAATAAACCATCAGCGAGTGTACATCTACTGTACACTCAAAACCAGAGTGCATTGTGGGTAAGAATGAGTGAATTAATCAAGGGAGAGAGAAGTTCACTCGGGCTTCTACAAAATGGCCAACACCCGAAATAGTGTGCTATATAGTGGATAGGGGTTGCTTTCGGACACAGCACGTGTCTTTAGAAGTGTTCACAAGAGTTCTTCTTCTTTTGGATTTTGACGATTCCCATTCTTCGTACATATCGCCACCTACTGGGATTTTGTGCAAAATGAATTTATTCTTTTACATTACTTTATCCCTCTTTCTCCTCCCTGCCCAGAAGGCACAAAGAATGTGAATCTCCCAAAAATAGAAGAAAAACAAATTGGCCCTCTCGTGAATGTGCAGGAGGGCTGTTTGATAGTGCTAGTCAGAGGCAGGGAGTATTAAGGTGGAATATTTTCATTGGAGAGAGCAAATTTTTTAAACTTTCCACTTTTGAGAGTACACTAGCATATAAATGGCCTCAAAGCTGAAAGAAACCTAAAAGCCACAAAAATGTAAGCATATGGATTCATATATCTTTTTCTAATTTTGTACATATACGTGGCCTCCTTTTACTAAAAGCTCTTTGGAAATTAACTGCAGGAAATCTATATTTTACTTAAAACAGGCTGGTGATTACCAAATTAACTCTCCGATAGTGTTTAAAATCAATGTACAATGATGAGTCAAAACATTATGACCATATGCTGTTGGTCCTCCGTGTGCTGCCAAAACAGAGGCATGGACTCTATAAGACTTCTGAAGACCAAGACATTTGCTGCACATCCTTCAGATTCTTTAAGTTGCGTGGTGGAACCGCTGTGGATCGGACTTGTTGGTCAAGCACACCCCACAGATGCTCAATCAAATTGAGATCTAGGGATTTTGGAGGCCAGGGCAACACCTTGATCTCTTCATTATGTTCCTCAAGCCATTCCCAAACAATGTGTGCAATGTGGCAGGGCACATTTCCATGTTGAAAGAGGCCACTGCCATCAGAGAATACCATTCCCATGAAGGGGTGTACCTGGTCTACAACAATGTTTAGGTAGGTGGCACGTGTCAAACTGACGTCCACGTGAATGGCTGGACCCAGAGTTTCCCAGCAGAACATTGACCAGAGCATCACACTCCCTCCACCGGCTTGTTTTTTTCCCACAGTTTATCCTGATGCCATCACTTCCCCAGTTAAACGGTGCACGCGAACAAGGCCGTCCAAGTAAAAGAAAGATGTAAAAAAAAGATGTTAAAGAAAACAGGACTCATCGGACCAGGCGACCTTCTTCCACTGCTTCAAGGTCCGGATTTTTACGTGCTCATTGTAGGAGCTTTCAATGGTGGACATCATGGGATCTTTGGCAGTTCTGTGGCCAAGCAGTCCCATATGCAACAGAGTGCGATGCACCGTGTGTCCTGACACCTTTCTATCTTGGCCAGCATTGCCATGCACTTGACCAAGTTTTTTCAGCAATTTGTGCTATAGTAGCACTTCTGTGGGATCGGACCAGATTTACATTAGATTTATGCATTTGGCAGACGCTTTTATCCAAAACGACTTACAGTGCACTTATTACAGGGACAATCCCCCCCGGAGCAACCTGGAGTTAAGTGCCTTGCTCAAGGACACAATGGTGGTGGCTGTGGGGATCAAACCAACGACCTTCTGATTACCAGTTATGTGCATTAGCCCACTACGCCACCACCACTAGACCAGATGAGCCTTGGGTGCCCATGACCCTTTTGCGGGTTCACCGGCTGACCTACATTTGGTAGGTACTAACCACTGCATACCAGGAACACACCACAAACCTCCATTTTGGAGATGCACCGACCCAGTCGTCTAGTCATCACAATTTGGCCCTTCTCAAAGTCACTCAGATATTTACGCTTTCCCATTTTTCCTGCTTCCAACACATGAAATTCAAGAAGTGACTGTTCACTTGCTGACTAATATATCCCACCCCTTGACAGGTGTTATTGTAACAATATAATCAATATTATTCACTTCACCTCTCAGTAGTTTTAATGTTGTGGCTGATCAGTGTACATTTTCTGTGACATGTGCCACAGTAGACCTTCTGTCGGTTCGGACCAGTCGGGATAACCTTTGTTGCGCATCGATGATGCATTATCAAAAATAACTGACTTAAAAGAATGATCACAAATCAGACATCACTATGGCTTTTTTTACTCTGAATGTGAGCACCCTGATATGCAAACCACCTACCCCAGCTAAATTCAGAAGTTTGTTTAAAATACCTGTAGGAATAAAAGAAAAGTAAATATGTCAGTGAGCTGTAATTTTTTTTCTGGCCTTCTATTCCAGTGAATGCAGCACGTTCGGGCACAACCAGCCAGTCAACGACAAATAGTGGCTGGCCTTCCCAGAATGCTATTGATGGTCTGAAATCAAGCTGTACCCATACTCTTGCACAGGCCAACCCATGGTGGAGAGTGGATCTGCGGAAGACGCTCAGTGTAGACAGAGTGGTCATAACTAACAGACCAGATTGCTGTGCAGAGAGGATAAATGGGGCACAGATTCGAGTTGGACACATTTCTGACATTAACAGCAACCCTGTGTGAGTTTCTCTGATATGTTTTGTTAACACGTTTATTAAAATTGATTTTATTTCTAAAACCTTAAACCACACACTCTTTCTCCAAAACCCAAAGACATTTCATCAAACCCAAGGTTAGCAAACTTGAACACACAACTAGGTTATGTTCACACAGGCAGGAAAAAATACCCATCTATCTGAAACAAATCCATTTAGGTTTTTGTAGTCTGAACAGGACAAAAACACTTGACATCCAATTTTCACAAGTCCAGTCTAGACCACATTTGAAGGTGGGTTGAAACCTGATTCACAAGTTCGCTAGTACATTTAGTCTTGGCGCATAGTAATGAAAAACGAGAAATGAAAAGACAATTTCAAAATAATTAGGACATGAAATCCTTAAAACACAGTGTTACTCAAAGGATTTGAGTATCAATATTTTCATGTTGATATTCTTTTATTCGCTTAAACATTTATAGCCGATATATTACTTACTTTGAGGAAGACAAACACTTAATTATATTTTAATATGATTGTTAAAGCATTTCATTCACTGCACAATAATGCTTGATTTGCACTACATGTATCATTTTAAGAGATGAAACTTGTGAAATGGCTGATATGAGTCCAAATGAAGACACTTTATGTGTATATTACAATCTATAGCCTAAGCAGACAATGCAAGTGAACCATCATACTACAATAGTAGGTCTATCCACTGCAAACAATAAGACTATAAAAATGCAAAACAACGAAAATAACATGCTGACTTAATACATTTGTAATTGTTTATTTGGAAGGAAAGTTACAACAGAGAGATGTTTACATGCTAAACAAATTAATAAACATTACTGTGCTATGAAATCGGTACATTATGCACAACTTGAGGTGAGCCCACATTAATGAGGAAACACCTTGTACGTACAGTACTGCATAGTGGCTTTTAGATCCTTTCAAACAGGCTATGTGCCAATAGGAAAACATGGCAAGTGTCCGTACACTGATTTATTGCTCCACTTTATTGGCTTGCACTTGCTTGAAATATTTAGACCATTAGGTTTTCATCAGGCAAAAAAAGCTGAAAAAAGCTTGAAAACACATCAATTATTTTCTCTTTATTAAATGTGTATAGAATTGGTTTATTCAGAAAGCAAGGAGTTGATTATTCTCTTTGTGTCTATAGATGTTCTGTAATTCCCAGTATTCCCGCTGGTGCAGCCTACACCTTCTCATGTGGTGGGATGGTGGGACGTTATGTGTATGTGGTTATTCCTTCAGCTTCAAGTGTATTAACTCTCTGTGAGGTGGAAGTCTATGGGGATTTGCCAGGTAACCCTGCAATTCACGATAATATTTAGTACTACAAAAGAGCTCACTTAACAATCATTACTTTGATCTACAATAATGCTCTGTTCATTGCAAATATTAAGTGAAAGAAGTCTCGTCCTTATTTTAACTCTTATTGATCATTGTATGTTTAAAGAAATAATACGAAGTAGAGTTTCGTGGCAGGTGAGAAATAGTTATGGACATTAAATTTCCCCAAATCATTTGCCATTGGCAAATGCAGCACACATATTTTCCTAGATTGTTTAACTATTGTCATTCATTAATGAATGTTTTTACTACTTTAATCAATACAATAATCTATAATGTACATACTAAGCTAATGATGAGCATTAGTCCAAATTAGCGTTAATTATCTTGATGATCTATGAGTAATCATCTTAAACGACCAACTATCAATCAATCCACCATCTTTTACACATATAATTGAGGAAATCCATTTGTTATTCTTTAAATGTTGATCTGTGGATTTTATTTATCTGTTCACGGAGTAGGTGTGAAGGTTTTTATTTTCTGAAATTGAATCTTACCTATTAACCAATCGCACAACTCTTTTTCTGTCTGTGATGACGGTGCTTGTATTTCACACACATTTAGGCTGGCCTGCCTATGATCCATCCTGGGTCATAGCTACATGCCAAAGTGGGCATTGAGAAACACAGTATAGTATAGTGCAATAAGGTATGCAAGTATACAGTATGGTGCAATATGAAATGTCTGTACATGTAAAAAACAGAAACATGTATATTCATACTGATACATATTTATACATGCCATCTATACAAAACCATGTTAAAATATGCAAAATCACTATTTATCTCACTAATCATATTTATACCACTATCTGCAAAAACCCATTCCTGAACAACAAAGCTAGTTTCATTATACTATTTATCATATCCTGTAATTCTGTGTCTAGCTGTTGTATTTCTGCATGTACTGGAAGCTTCTGTTCAGAGGTCAAATTCCTTGTCCGTGTGTGTGTGTGAGCACATCTGGTCAAGAACACTCCAAAATCTGATACCATGGTTCTTTGATAATCAATATAACTACCATATTTATGTTCCTTTCTGTATTTTCATGGTGCTTCAAAGAACAGCATGGTAGGGCGGCTGTGGTTCAGGTGGTAGAGCAGATCGTCCACCAATCGCAGGGTTGGTTGTTCAATTTCCGGCCCACATGACTCCACATGTCGAAGTGTCCTTGGGCAAGACACTGAACCCCAAGTTGCTCCCAATGGCAGGCTAGCGCCTAGCATCGCAGCTCTGCCGTCATTGGCTTTGAATATCGCTAAGGTTAAAAAGTGTAAGACCATTTACCATTTACTTCCATTGTAATTTGAAATATAGTTACCATATTTCTACACCATTTTATCTACGTACATGGTGCTCCCAGGTAATGTTGCATGTGCAAAAAAATTTGGTAATGCCATTGTACTTTTGATAGTAATTTGTACTTTGTCTTTGTGTAGGCAGCTAAGCATTTTGATACTTTTTTAGGTGGAAATTGTCTTTACCTACAGTCGTTTACAAGCTGCACACGAGTTGAACTTATTAAAAACATTCTTCACCACTGTTTGCATTGTTTACAATTTGGTTTGCATTGATTCTAGATAAATATCGTTGTTTTACGTATTATATTTTGTTAGTGAGTTGGTGAGCGAGTAATTGATTCAGCAGCACGAGTGAACTTTGAGTCATTAACAATAAATGGCGAACCAATTCAGACTGCTTTGCTATCACTCAATGTAAAGAACTGACTCAAATGAGCACTTCATTTGTGATTCGGACATCTTATGTTCTGATTCAAAACTGGCAACAGTAAATACGGGTACATGACATGATGCAGCGGTGTAGCTTTTGTCAATGCTATGCCACTACCTAATAAAAAATATGGCTATGTTACTGAAAAGCTACTTGACTTGCAGTTAAGCTAATAGCTTCGATTTTTGTAACGAAGCTACTGTCCATCACTGGCGATCTGAAAATGGGTGGGTGAGAAACACCAGTTTTGATGTCCCTTTTTTACTAAAACTTAAATATTGATCTGTCCACCATTTACTTGCATTGTATTGACCTACAGAGCTGAAATATGGATGAATTGGTGTAATTCTTTAACAGAATACTGCGTTATAATATTACATATACCATATTATTGCAATTCTAATGTACTGTATTACAACTTATCTGGCATGTATGGTGTAAAATGTCTTTATTATCAATAAGACGGCATACATTTTTAATTAACAAACATTGATAGACTTTCCCCAATAAGCCAAGTAGGTATAGCTGCAGGCTCCAAAAGGGGGTGTGGTTACTCATAATGGGGGTTGCGCCAACTACAAATGGGGGCGCCACTTCCACACACGGATAAGGTTAGGGAAAGGGTTCGGTAAGGGGCTCTTTGCTGTTGGTTTGGAGCTCCTCTTATTTGGAGCTCTGCAGCTAGTTGACGATATATTGCCATTTCGTGATGGGATTGATATTAGCTTCTCTTTATATAGCTATTATAACATGAACAATGGTTCACAATTAAGAACAATAATAAAAAACACTTTTAAAGTGAAACAATCCTACACAAAACAGTGCAAGGACATCACAAAAGAATACAACTCATATACTCATATCATTTGAAATCATTCGTTACATTGAAAAACATTGTGTTCATCCCTCACTGCCTAATTTTCATGCACTTAAGAATTAAATAGGGAGTCTACCCTGACTAATACCAGCAGGTAGATGGTGATGTCCCCATTTATGTAGTAATTGAACAAATTCAAATAATTACACTGTTACAAAAAAACATTATCTTTTTTATGTTTGTGCCTTTGCATGAGTGTTTGTCAGGACTCTGGATAAAGCGTTCATTTGTGAGGATAGAATTTAAATCCAGTGCAAGTCTGACTGACTCTGCATTGAGAGTCGACCTCCTTACACAGGTGAGAGATAACAGCAATCTGAATGCACAATTATTCTATCAGTTGTATTTGCAGTCTTAAGAGATATCCTCATTTCAGCTGCAATCCGCTCTGGCCACAAGAGGCATATCTGAAGTGATGTTGCAATGGTCTCAGATGCCCAGAAAGGACAAGAGACAGAATCAAGATGTAAAACGTGAGTCTATTCATACAAGCAGGGCCAAACGTTTTAAATAACATCAATTTAACATAAAAAAAAAATAATTAAACATAATTTAAATGCTTGTAAATTAAACTGAAAGTGATTTATTTTTGATGTAACAGTCTATGTTTTATTTGCAGGTAAATGTCCTTAAAGAAACTGACCGGAAAACCAAAAACACTCTTTGGGACAGCTTCAATGTGGTCTTTTATTTACATTGCTTGAACATTCTCCATTCCTAAGTTTTGACTACAATGCAAGACTCTTTACAGCAATCCATTATTTCATTTAGCTCTGTTTTGTTTATTTAATATCACATGGCCATTGAGAATCATGCCACTACATGGCCTGTGAGATGATTAGAGGAAAAGATTTAAAATGAAAAGAAAAATGCTTCAAAACATTTGAAACAGTATATTGTGTTAGTATGATATACCAGGGTTCCCGCGGGTCCTTAAAAAGTCTTAATGTTCTTAAATTCAGTTTTCTAAAATGTAAAGTCATAAATATCTTAAATGGTATAACAAAAGTCTTATTTATCATTTAAAGAGGTCTTAAATCTGGGGATGGAAAGACAGGAATCAAAACTCAACTACAATTTCATTAAATAAATGTGGGCGCTGCATGCTTCAAAGTGTAGACACTATTGCACATTCTTCAAGCACAGGGAGAGCTCATGATGTTACGGTCCTGTCCCAATACCCCCACTTGCGGTTTTGGACTTGCCTACTTACCCACTTGTCTTACATATTTCCGGTGTTTGGCCAGAGTGTGCAAATAGACGTGAAGACTGCGAGTGTGTGTGTGTGTGTGTATGAGTTTTGATTGCACATTGGGGCATTCTTAGACTTAAGGATGTTGGTCCCGTTGCGAAAGCTGTTTTTGTAGTCGCACTCATTTCAGGCCTCCTCCTCTAAACAATGCAAGTGGATCTTCTCCATTTTTTTGATTGTCCAAAATGCCTATTAATGGTGCATAAAAATAATCCAGTCTCCAGCTGACCAATAAGATTTTCTGAACCCAAACGATCTATTATTTCTAGAAACAAAGCTACATTTATATACTTTTTAACTACAAATGTTTGCTTCTGTACATCTCTTTGACGCACGCTCATGAGAGGAATGAAGCTCGTTGGTAAGGTCACGCGTCACGTGGAGGAGGAGGCAGGATGCACATCATTGTTTACAATTTTAGCGCCATTCAAAAACAAAAACAGTCTAAAACAATTTCAAATGTGTATTTCCAGTTCCAGTTTCAAAGCAGTTCATAATTAGTACCGCACATTTATCACAAGCTGAATTTATTGATCTACTGTTGACAAATGTTTGCTATAAGCTGTTTATATTGTAATAAGTTATTGATATTGTAAGAGTGCATATTTTATATGCATATAACTGGCTTGTTTATATTTCAAAGTCACACTGCATCTGGGATTTGATTCAATTTTGGCTTATGTAGCCCACACTCTGGCCCAACCTGTCACTGGAAATAAATGGAAAGAAAGACAAATAAAAATTTTTTTCATTCAATATAGGCTATCAGTTTTTAAAACTATCGGCAGATAAAAACGGCATTGCCTTTCTTTCAAAACATTATAATCGTATCAGCACAATGACTTCTTGTGATCCTGCTTTACAAACTGTAGGTAAGGCCAAAATTTTTACATAAGCAAATTAATTTTAGGAACATGATTGCTTATTCAAATGATTTGCAAAGCCAAGTAAGATAAGAACACTTTATAATCAGATGCTAATTGAAATTATAAGGAAGCAAGATTTCTGTAGCTTGAGTTTGAAAATATTTGCTTGAAACTCGGCGAATACAGTGGCCTAGTTGGCCATTTACTCAATCTCTTCATATACACGCCTTTGTATAAGCAATCATTTGTAAAATCCCTGAGGGTATAAATCTGAAATATCTTTGCAAGTAAATGAATTAAAACATTTCAAGTTAGACAAGCTGATTTTGTGTCATTGTGTACTTCATAATGCAACACAATTATGCGTTGGATTGTTAGTGTGTTGCTGCAAAGGGTGTTATAGCAAACCTTGGCGTAAACTTTCTTGAAATCTTGTAGTTTTCTTTTTAGTCAAGTACTGTATATTGTACATTATATTGTAATAAGTTGTTGATATTGTAAGAGTGCATATTTTATATGCATATATCTGGATTGTTTATAGTTCAAAGTCACACTGCATCTGGGATTTGATTAAATTTTGGCTTATGTAGCCCACACTCTGGCCCAACCTGTCACTGGAAATAAATGGAAATAAAGACAAAGAATTTTGTTTTTTTTTTCATTCAATTTTCAAGGCTATCAGTTTTTAAAACTAGCGGCAGATAAAAACGGCATTGCCTTTCTTTCAAAACATTATAATCGTATCCGCACAATGACTTCTTGTGATCCTGCTTTACAAACTGTAGGTAAGGCCAAAATCTTTACATAAGCAAATTAATTTTAGGAACATGATTGCTTATTTAAATGATTTGCAAAGCCAAGTAAGATAAGAACACTTTGTAATCAGATGCTAATTGAAATTATAAGGAAGCAAGATTTCTGTAGCTTGAGTTTGAAAATATTTGCTTGAAACTCGGCGAATACAGTGGCCTGGTAAGCAATCATTTGTAAAATCCCTGAGGGTATAAATCTGAAATATCTTTGCAAGTAAATGAATTCAAACATTTCTAATTAGACAAGCTGATTTTGTGTGTTCATAATGCAGCACGATTATGCGTTGGATTGTTAGTGTGTTATAGCAAACCTTGGCATAAACTTTCTTGAAATCTTGTAGTTTTCTTTTTAGTCAAGTACTGTATATTGTAAATGATATTGTAATAAGTTGTTGTTCCCCGTCTGACGCTCACTTCAACGTTGTGTCAAAGAAGTGACACTAGGGGTCTCTCTTGAGAGCCTTTTGCATCTCTGATCTATGAGAAAAGGCCAATGAGAAATTGGCAAACAGAATTTGCATGTGCCGCCCCCGGACATACGGGTATAAAGGGAGGGAAATGCATCTGTTTCATTCAGAAATTTCCTTCGGAGCCAACTGGTTGTGTATGCAGCGAGCTGCGAGTCACACACTGACCTCCAAAGCTTACAATGCCACCGGACAGACCGCTTCCGCCCTGCATGCCATGGCCCTCCTGCAAGTCCACCAGGCTAAGGCACTTAAAGATCTTCACTTGGGTAGTCCTAATCCCGACATGCTGCAGGAACTGTGCTCAGCGACCGACCTCACCCTCAGGGCCACGAAGGTCACAGAGTGGTCACTTGGGCAGGCGATGTCCACTCTCATGGTTCAGGAATGACATCTATGGCTGAACCTGGTCAAGATGCGCGAAGTGAACAAGACACACTTCCTCGACGCACCTGTCAACCAGTTCGGTCTGGACTTCGCCCAGCAGTTCTCAGCAAGAATTAAAAATACTATCAATAATACTGTCAAATTAAAAGTAAATACAAAGACACCATAACATTTCATAGCACCCAATTTAATGAGCAGCTCCTGAAGCCCATTAGAGACAAAAAAATGAGCAAGCTTGTGTAGGACAGAACTGGCAGGTTTATGAAAGGGGCACCAAGAAGAAGAGATGAAGAACACAGCGATCTGGAGAGGCTGCTGCAGACCACTGTGAATCTGGTGGACAGCCACAAGACCAGGACAGACTAGGCGAGGCAGCAAGAGACCACAGTGGATCTGGCAGGAGACCAGGGTGGACCAGGAGAGGCAGCAGAAGTCCAGAGCGGACCAAGTAAAGCAAAAGAAGACAACCAGGGACACAGCGGATGGCTGAGAGATGCTGGCATGTTCCAGGCAACAAGGTATACAGAGGCCAGGGCAGCCAGCTTGGGTACTAATAGGGCAAGGCACTAGCGAGCAAGGCACTAGAGACCAAGACAGTAGGTAACTCTGGGGGCAGAGCCACTGGCTCAGGGGGGTGATAGCGCAGGAGCGGAGGCTCAGACGGCTCAGTGGTCAAGGGACTTAGTGACTCAGAGGGCTCAATGGTCAAGTCAGCCGGTGACTCAGAGGTCTCAGTGGTCAAGACAGCTAATGACTCTGACGGCTCAGTGGTCAAGGCAGCCAGTGACTAAGATGGTTCAGTGGTCAAGGCAGCTGGTGACTCAGAGGTCTCAGTGGTCAAGACAGCCAGTGACTCACAGGGCTCAGTGGTCAAGGCAAAATATTGATTGAAACAAGTAGGCTAGTGTCACAGTTGGTATGGATTTGTTTGTTCACACCCAATAACAATATTATCAATGTAAGCAAACAAAATGTGAACATTTGAGTTGATAGTAATAGTGAGATCAGACAGAGACGTTGGGTGATGGGACCTGGCTTGCTGTTGGTGTTCACATTCATCCTAAAGGTCTATTTAGGTTTTATATATATATATATATATATATATATATAGAGAGAGAGAGAGAGAGAGAGAGAGAGAGAGAGAGAGAGAGAGAGAGAGAGAGAGAGAGAGTATATCTGTCCACTAATTCCTTTATAAGCAATCAACACAATTAATATAAAAGTGTCCTATTTCTCACTGTTTCACTGCATGATACACATACAGGCATTAGTGAGTAAACATCCATGGAACTTGATGACACTCTCTCCATTTACTTAATTTTATGAAAAAAAAGATGCATTAAAAGTTAATGGTGACTGAGGATGTAAGTTTAAAAAAATATCCTTTTGTGTTCCGTGGCAAAAAATAAAGTTGTACAGATTTCTATTTTTGGTACAACTCTTACTTAAAATTGTTTAACAAAGTTTCAAAAAAGGCTCTCTCAACCAACCAAAAGCTATTTACTGAGCTTTGTTAAAATGAGGTGCACCAAACACTTCTTCAAATGGAGGTCCAACTCATGGCCAAGTGCTGTTTTCTTCATTGAACTACAATGGATATATAGTTACTTACCATCAAAATGCATTTTTGGGTGCACTACTATTTTAATAAGGTAATATTTAATAATATTTTAATAAATGCTGAAAATTATAATCTTCCTGCGGTCAACTGATTCCCCTCTGGGAGAGTAGCTGTAAGAAAGACACTTCTGGGATCAGCCAAGATTAAGTCACGCTTGGAGCTTTTTAGCTTTCCAAGTGGCAAAAATGTAAACTTTTTTTGAAAAAGTCTGACGGAACTTAAGTTTGTTAAGTAATGTTAAAGCAAAGAACAATGTTTGGCGCAAACCAAATATCCAAACACCGACTTCACTGTTTCTTCTGTGTGTACAGTTTGTGATGTCTTTTGTTTCACTAGCAACATCACAACATCTTCAGTAATTTTCTTAGCTTACTTCTTGTGATCCTGCTTTACAAGCACACTTTATAATCAGATGCAAATTGAAATGATAAGGAAGCAAGATTTCTGTAGCTTGAGTTTGAAAATATTTGCTTGAAACTCAGCACATACAGTGGCCTGGTTGGCTTTTTACTCAATCTCTTCATAAAATGCCAACAAGCATTGGCATTGGAGTTCCAGACACACATACACATATACAGTCCAGTTACTTATACACTCCTCTTAGTGAGTATTTGTGTAATCTGACATTTACATACACATTTCCATTTCAGTTTTTGGCAGATGCTTTCTTAGAACATTAGTTCAGGAAGCTACTGTTTGTCTTGTCCAAAATTGTTTCAAACACATAAAGAGACCATTTGATGGCCCTGCATTTAAGTAATAATTTCCTCATGAAATACAAGACAATTCAACTGATTTGAGTGTATTATTAAATCAGTAGAATAAGTAATTTTTAGGGCTGTCGATTTAACGCGTTAATAACGTGCGATTAATATTACAAAAAATAATGCATTAAAAAATGTACACATTTAATCGCAATGCTTTCCTGAGAAATGCTTGTAGTACCACCTGTTTACTCCAGAGGGCAGTAAGTGAAATTTCAGCTGTATGAGCAACACACAGTTTATACAGTGAACAAAACATTAATAATGCTTCAGTGGACACACTTGAAGGAGCGCAAATGCGAACTAAGGGATCTCAAAATCTGTTTAAAAATTGAGTATTAAACTATATTTAACTTGACACAGAGACCTAAACATTTTATATTTATGACGCAACACACTCGGGACGTGACACAAGCATGTCTGACGCTGGTCGTTTGGTCTTTACCTCACAAATATTTAATTACCAACAAGGTTAAGGATGTGTCCTTTAAACTGTTACACCGTTTTTACCCAGTCAATCTTTATTTAAGAAACATGCTCCCTGAAATAGATCCACTTTGCTCCTTCTGTAATGCTGTAGATTATCTGCCCCTCACCTTTTTTGGGAATGTGTCACCGCTGTAGTATTTTGGAGAAACTGTTGTTTGTTTGCACGTTCCTCTATTTTAACTAGTTTTACTTTGCTTTATAAAGACGTTGTATTTGGTTTTCACAGTGTGGCAGCGGGGGCGTGGTCAAGTGCCTGTCCGGAGAGGGAAAGCGGTAAGGGCGCTTGCACCTGAGCTAAATTATGTCTAACACCTGTCTCTAATTCCAGTGAGCACGGGGAGAGCGGCATAAAAGAGCCACAGCACCGCCAGTTGGAGAGAGAGAATGCCAGTCCAGTGTTGGCTATGAGAGAGAGCCCTTGTAAAGATTGTTTTGTGTACATTGTTTTCCCAAATATTAATTAAAAGCTTACCTTTTGAGTTACACCCCTGCCTCTGTGTCCACCCTCCTTGTCAGTCTTCTGAAACGCGTTACATTGGTGCCGAAAGCCCGGGAAGGAAGAGGGATACGCCGTAGCGGAGTTCTCGCCACTACCCCAAAGAAGCAGCCGCGGCCATCTGCCGGGGGACGAGGAGCCCAGCCGCCTGGACGCGGAGGAATGGCCGCCGACCGCGAGGGGAAAAGGGGCGCCTATAGCCGACCGACCGGAGCGGTCAGGGCCGCTGCCAGGGGCGGAGGATACCCCTACCAGCCGCTGAAACGCGGAGGGGTCGAGGGAAGACCGCCGTCCACGAGCAGGGAGGGGATCGCGACCGACCGCCTGGAGCAAGAGAACCGCTGCCAGGGTCGGGGGAGTCCCCTTCGGCTCCCCGAGAACGCGGCGGGGCGTTCCGTCCGCCAGGGGCTGAGGACTGCCTCGAATCCGCCTGGAGAGGCGCGGCTGCCGTTCGGTAGAGGGTGGAGGAGTGGCTGAGGAACAAGGTACGGCGTATCAGAGAACCGGCGAGTAAGTTTTTTTTTTTTTCCTTTGATCTCTCTCCTCTCTCTCTCGCTACCGCTCTGTGTTGGCCTTTTCCCTCTTTTTTAAATTCTGGTGTTTGTGGGAGGGGAGGTACTGCCCAGTGCAGGA
Source organism: Moxostoma hubbsi (assembly GCA_032164185.1). Taxonomy (NCBI): domain Eukaryota; kingdom Metazoa; phylum Chordata; class Actinopteri; order Cypriniformes; family Catostomidae; genus Moxostoma; species Moxostoma hubbsi. Next base: position 58,814,490 of record JAVLUX010000003.1, read on the forward strand.
ACCCTCCCCCCCCATTTTTAATTGTTTTTTTGTTTCCCTCCCCTTGCCCCCTCCCTCGTCCAGGTTGATGGGGATGACCTGCCGGCAGACCGCGCGGGAGGCGCCCCCCCCCCCAGGGGATGTACGTCAGGCCGGGGGTCCCCAGCCTGAAAGAACGTGGGAGGAATGTGGCACGGTGGAGGGCGGGACCGGCGCGTGATTACGCACGCCCGGTCCCGTATTAGGCTAATTAAGCTGTCAAGAGGGATAAAGGCCACTCGCAGATGGCGATTGGCAGAGAGAGCTCACTTACGGACGTCCGTTATCTTATGTGTTTGTCTTTTGAGTTTTCCATTAAACCTTTAAGTTATACGTCAAGCCGGTTTCTCGCCTCTTCCTTGCCCATGAACTTGAACTGTGTTACACACAGTTTTGATAACTTAAGTTAATATTTTCTGATTAATCTGTTTATATTTCTTGGCAATTTTTTTTTATACAAAAGTGTAAATTTATGTCTATAAAGCCCCTATTTGCACTTTTTTGTAAAGTCTTTTAAATTTTATATTATTTAAATACTCTTTGTACCTCCAACATCTCCAAAGCATTGAAAAGCATTGCACTATGTAATAAATATAATGTCTTGGCATTATTGTCAATATATCTGTAGTATTGTGTACTATGTATACACCTGAATTGTTTCTAAAAAAAAAAAAAATGTCTAATGCAGGTGTACATTGACGGGTCCTTAAACAAGCCCTCATAATAAATCTCCAACTGATTGATTAATTCACTTGTGTAATGGATTGCTGTGAACTGTGTGTCAATGATTGACTTATGATCAATAATATGATAGTAATCAATACATTGTATTCTAAAGCCGCTTTTTGTCTCATCAATGATGAACTCTTCTGCTACAAGAATGTAATGCATTTTAATTATCTGAATATTTTTTTATTATATATATATATATATATATATATATATATATTGTCACAGTTCCTCCTGACACTCCCAGCACTTTCACTCCACGATCACTCTCCCCCGAATTCTAATCACCTGCACCTGAAACCCGTTTCCTCATCAATCAACCACACCGCATATAAACCCCACTCTCCTGTCACTCCCTGTCTGATCTACAACAACGTCGATCACAGACTCCCTGACCTGCTTTCTCCTTGTGACGTTATATCGTCATACTACCAAGCTCCACGTTCCTTCGATGATCTTCCTGGTACTCCTCTCCAGCACTCCTGTGTGTTCCGCTCCACTCTCCATTGCTCCATCGCCTGGCTCCAATCATCTCCTCTCCATTACTCCGCAGTCCTCATCTGGTTCACCCCATCTACTTGCTCTCTCAATAAACTACACCTCCGGGTTCTAACTATCATCGAGTCTGTGATTCTGTTTTATATATATATAATTACTGTTATATGAGGGGCTTTCTCAGCAAATAGTTGTATGCGATTAATCGCAATTAATTAATCGGGACACCATGAAATTAATTCGATTAAAATTTTTAATCGATTGACAGCCCAAGTAATTTTCCAATAGGAATGTCTGAATCACAAATTTATATGGGTCTAGAGCAGAGCCAGAAAAGATCATTATTCACACAAACATCTTTGTAAAATCCCTGAGGGTATAAATCTGAAATATCTTCGCAAGTAAATTAATTCAAACATTTCTAGTTAGACAAGCTGATTGTGGGTGTCATTGTGTACTTCATAATGCAACACAATTATGCGTTGGATTGTTATTGTGTTGCTGCAAAGGGTGTTATAGCAAACCTTGGCATAAACTTTTATGAAATCTTGTAGTTTCCTTTTAAGTCACTTACTGTCATGGCGGAGCAGCCCCAGATAGCATACAGACAACTCTGAGATATCTTTTTTTTAGAGTGTTTCATCTGAAAAGCATCAAAATCTCATTAACATCTGCTGAACATCTTAAAAAGATCAGATTTACACACATTCTAAATCATAAATGTCTCAAAGACATCTGCTGAATATCTTATTGACATCCGAGACATACATACATTTTCTAGACTTATTGCAGATGAGCAAACAACATAAAAAATACTTCTTCCAGATGTAAACACACATATAAAATATACATCCAGGTGATGTTTGTATCAAGTAAATTTGAATAGTATAGCACTTTTCACAACACATCATTTCAAAGCAGCTTTGCAGAAAATAAAGCTTCAACAGAAAAACTTGTAATATAGTAATGTTGTGGTTTAAATAAGAGACATGATTGTGAACTGTGCCTTAAAATAAATAATAGAAAATAATAATTTATTTATATGTAGACCCCTAGTGAGCAAGCTTAAGGCAACTGTGGCAAGGAACAAAAAACTCCTTTGAGTGAACCAGGCTCACTGTGGGGGCCGGTTCCCCTCTGGCTAAACAACATGAATATAATGTCAATATTAGTTATTTATGTGTAGTACAAGTCAAGATTTAAAATGAGTAAATTAAGTAAGTGTTAGGGGCCATTGTTTAAACAAAAATTATTGTATTAACTGTAAGATAAAAGGATAAAGTATTAGAAATTACATTCTGATGCACTGTCTATTGTTATTTAGCTGATGAAGGCTGCAAATAATTTATTATCTACGTCAAGTCAAATAATTTTTATTTGTATAACACCTTTCACAACATATATTTTAAAAGCAGCTTTACAGAAGATCAGGCATTAACTGAAGATAAAACTGTAATGTCTATAATGTCTATTCCATTGTAAGAGTGTAGTCCATCCTTTGACCAAGGTGATGTAGGAAGAGGTCAGTAATGTGCTCTGCAGTTCGACTGTAAGCTTGTGGCAGATTTATTTCCAATGGAGTCCATTTTAAGTCCAAGTTTCAGGCAGTCTCTAGTGAAGTATTCCATGTCTGACTGTTGGTGCTGACATCAGTTCATCCTTTGTGAAGTCCATCGTAGTAGACTGACGTGACACCTGGCTGGCACAGGCTGCAGTTAGTTGTCATCACTCATCAGAATAGTAGTGGGAGTCAGACACCAGACAGGACTGGAGTCGGACATCAGGCAGTACCAGAGCTGGATCTGGTAACCTTATGATATGTATCCTGAGGTAAAGACAGGGAAACAAATTGAATAATAATTAATGTAGATGCCATTCACCTTAAAACAGGATTATGAGATGCGTGCTATCAGGGGAAGTTTTAGAAGAATATCTTTCTGAGCAATTATAAAGTCAATACGTTTACCGCTAGCTTGAAAACACGTCTTTTTCTATACGTTTTGGACTTCTGTCCACACCTGAGACAGCGTTTTTGACAGCAAAAACTGAGCTTTGTGAAAATGCTCTTAGAAGTGGATACATTTGAAAACACCATCTTCCCATTGTAGTGTGGACGGGGAAGATGGAGATATTTGAATACAATGACATTTTGTTGTCATGTGATACAATCATATAATCCATTCTACCCAAAACAATCAAGATGGTGGCCCACCTTGTAGCGGCATTATTGTGCCTGTTCTTCACATTGAGATGATTGCTAAAGATAAATATTACTTTGTACAACCTTTACAATGGATTCCTTCAAAGTCAATGCAAAGTTTACTCAGAATCACTCTCCGGCAACAAAAGACGAGGGCAATTTTGATTCAGGCCATACATGGAAATGCACATGTGCAGGCACATTTTCACATGTGCAGTGAGTGGATTGAAGCGTTTTCATGTTTTAGTGTGAACTTTTGTAAAACGCTTCAAAATGGCAGTGTGGACGGAGAGTGTTTAAAAAATTTAAATGTATCTATATTAATGTGGACATAGTTTCAGACACCTCTATCGCCCACTGGCAGGCACGTGCACACATAAACATCAAAGGGGACTTGAGCACATGCCCTTTTTCTTCCTGGAGAGAAAGTGCCCTTTTTTCTGGGGTGCTATTATTTATATATATATATATATATATATATATATATATATATATATATATATATATATATAATATATATATACACAACTGAGAGTATCAGTAATATGAGAAAACACGCTTCAACAGACAACGTAATGTATTATGTTAACACAAAATGGCAAACTGTTATTCTGAAACTATCCACTCACTCATACATCTACATATTGTTTGTCAACCGGGTTGTCCGGGTGGACAAGCATGACGAGCAACAATTCAGAGTGAATACCAATGAGAGGGAAAGCAGCGCAGCTTATGTCATCGTTCTCCTGGCAGACTGGAGACGATTGTAGGCAAGACAGAGGATAAGTTTCAGAGTTGTGAGGGATTTTTACTTGTCTGTAACCACATGCATGGATATTCTACAAAAATAATACATGTAAAAGCGTATGAGAATCTGTCTGCATTCTGAGTGAGTTTGATTCATTCATTCATGATAGATTTATCATCTTCTTAATGATTTCGTATGATAGATTGATTGTCGTGTTAATGACTTAATGCACTGAATAGGCGTTATGCCGAGCGTCACGTGACCAAACCGGAAAACATGTGTCATTACATCCGCCTTTCGAAGACAGCGCGGTAACAGCAGTGTCTCTGGTAACAGTGTGATTGCAGCAATGAACTGACGGCGATTTTAAGGTTTCACTTCATCCCTTTGTTATTATAATTGGTTAAGATTATTATCTTGTGTTCATATCAGATCATCAGCGAGAAAAATAACGTTCTGTACGAGCTACGTTGATTATGGCGCTGTTTTACTCGAGATGTCTTCAGGAGCTACCGAAGATGAGCATAACTGATGTACATCGCATATGCAGGTTGACATCTAAAACTCCTGCCACCAAAATGGATAAAGGGTTTAAGCTATACGCTTCCTCATACATATGCGACTACGAGGGTAAGTACAATATCTATGAACGTTAGCTAACTTATGATTGTTAAGTTAGCTATATAGCTATTTCAGGGAGGTAGCTAGGCCTATCTTAGAGCTGTAACGTTAACGTTATATTTGTGATTATTTATCTTCATATATATATATATATATATATATATATATACACGTTGTTATAAATACAACGTTTTATATATATATATATATATATATATGATCAGTGTCTAACACAAACTACGAGACAGGTAAAGGTAATAGCCAACCATATTTTGATCTCTGCTCCCCAGCATAATTACGTTGTCACTGATTTTTCACCAGTATCAAACAAAGACAAGCTGACTGGTGCTGTAAGCATCAGGGCAGCCTGTCACAGGTCTATGAGGAAAATGGAGAAGCCACACAGTCTGAGAGTAACGTTAGGGATGGGTTGGGTGTTCTGTTCAAGTTCTCAATATGTTCCAGTTCAGGGACAGTATTTACCAAGCCTCTCATAAAGACTAATCAGTGAACACGACTGGGTCCCCTTGACTATCTAATCACCATGGTGAGAAAGGCAAGAATTGTCATATTCTGAGATGCTTGGTTAATGCATGCACAGTTGTTCCAAGTTCAGTGTTGTTTTTTTATGTACTTGTCATAGAGCCAGGATAGTGAGGTCACTGGGGTATAGTTGACTGACTGTAAATCCTTGATCTTGAGTGCCAGCCATTGTTCATTAATATTCATAATCAGGCCTACCAAGATTATTTTTTTTACAGTAATAACAAATTCTGTTATTGTATTAATGTCATTGCAAATCTTGCCCCAGCGACCTTAACTAGACTGCTACTCAAATCAGTGGCATCGTTTTGGACCACTGATTAAGAATGATAAATTAAAGCTTAACCACATTTTCAAATCAGTGTCAATGTTTGTAAAAAAAAAATATATATATACTTTTTGTACAGATAGTGCTTCGGGATTCTGACCCTGTCATCCTCATATCAAACCAGTGCTCATGTGTAGCTGGCACTGCAGTGTGTAACCACACTGTTGCTTTGCTCTTCCAAACTGCACACTATTCTGAGCTGAATGTGCAGGTTGTGCCCCCGGTCCACACCTGCACTGAGACAGAGCAGCAATGGCACAAGCCCAGATCAGCGGTAAGTGTTGAGATGCAATTTCTCAGGCCTAATATTTCTTTTATTTGTGATGTACTTAATTATAAAAATGAGACAACTGTATTGAAGCATGATCTGTTTATGTACAACTTGTGAAGGATCAGATGGAGAGCGATGTATTATTGAATGCAGTTTTTTTTTTCTTTTACACAGTTGCATAGTAATGTCACATACCTTGCCTGACTAGTTAGTTTTTCCCCTTTTAATTTTCTAGTCTCTCATGTTTGAGATTCTATGCATACTGTTTGTCTTTTCTCAATCAGGGAGTGAAACCTGGGCCCATAAACAACATGGTCATCACCAGACCAAGACTCAACCGGATTTTGGAAGGAGGAATCAGGTGATGTAGTGAGCTGTGATTACTGTTAAAAACAAAAGACAAAAAAAGAGAGAATTCTGAAAATTATGTCAGTAATTACTCACCCTCATGTTGTTCCAACCCCGTAAGACCTTCGTTCAACTTCAGAACACTAATTAAGATATTTTTGATTAAATCTGAGAGCTGGATCACTGCTCCATAGGCTCCTAAGGGACTGAAACTTACCAGCCCAGAAAAGTTATTTGTTAATATAGTCCGAGTGACTACAGTGGCTCAACCTTAAGTTTATCAAGCGACGAGAATACTTTTTGTGCGCAAAATAGCGCAGTGCGTTTGTGTTGTACATTACATGTAGGCTCACTATTGGCCGATGCTGGTCATGTGTGTGATGTACAACACATGCGTTTTGCTCATTTTCTATATATTTTTTAGGTGAACTAACCCTATAACTAAATTTCCCCTACACACATTACTGTTTTTACAGAAGTACAGTCTACAAGGGCTTGGTTGGGGACCCACTTGACATCTCCTTGCTACAGATTGGAGATGCGTACAAAGATTTCGCTATTACAGAGAAACCTCTTGCAGCAACTATGGGCATCAGCGATGAGAAGACCCTTGTTGAGACCGCTTTTGGTTTAGCACAAAAGGGGAGTGTGCTTGCTTGCCAGCAGCCTATATTCCCAACAAAGTCAGTCAAGATGCACCAAGATCCTCCACCTTACCCACCGCTGCCTCTTGGGGAGTGCAGGCTTGCCCCAACAGAGTGTGTGCATGTGTGCACTGAGGAGGAGCACTTCCATCTGAAAAGCTTGATGGTCACACTGGACATGGCCTATAAGATTGAGGCGGCAACAAGAGAGCAGGCAGCAGACCAGGAATGGCATAAGCTCCGTAGGCCCAGGATCACCTCCTCACGTTTTAGAGAGGTGTGTTTTGTGAGGGGAGAGAGCTCTGCAGAGTCTCTTGCAGAAAGAATCCTCAAAGGAACAAGGCAGACTGCTGAGATGAGAAGAGGTGCAGACATGGAGTTTGAGGCGGCAATGGAGTACTGCAGGATGCAAAATGTCAACTACACGCCCTGTGGCCTCGTCATCCACCCTGATGCCCCTTGGCTTGGTGCCTCACCAGATGGCTTGATTTTTGATCCATTTGCACAGCCAACATTTGGACTAGTTGAGATAAAGTGCCCTAATGTAAAGAACTATGTGGACTGTAAATACCTTCGAATGCAGAATGGCACTTTAGCTCTCCGTGAAAGCCACTCGTACTACTGGCAGGTGCAGGGTCAACTGCTGATCACTGGCCTGAATTGGTGCGACTTTGTGATTTGTGCCCAGGAAGACATGCTGGTACAGCGCATCTATGTTGACCCGAAGGTGACAGCAGTCATCAGAGAGAGAGTGGACCAGTTTTACTTCTATGTGTACATGCAGAAGTACCTGTTTGTTTCCAAAAGAGTTTAGTGATGCAACTGCTTAAGAGGTAACATGTTCATCAAATGGTTACACAGTAATTGTTACATAAATTGGTACTGTATATTTTAAAATGAACAAAGACAAAAATTATTTTTTTTCACAAAGATTTATTTGTCATTGGCAATTATCACATTAAAACATTTAATATACAACATGTCTCATTGTGATTATATTATGTTTATAAAAGATGTTTTCTGATTTCATGTTTTACTGTATGCATTGTTTGATCACACACATTTTACTAGATATAAAAGCTGAGATTTTAAACAAATTTAAACTAGTCAAAGTAAAAATGTATCATTAATAATCAAAATAATAATAATAATAATAAAATATAGAATATGTTTAAAATCTGCAACATCAGAGAATCCTGTTACTGTTGAAATTGTTGTGATGTGTTATTGTTTATCACAAACAAAAGAAACAGAAATGAGGGAAGCCCATTGTCAGTTTGGCAGGCAGATCTGAGACAAGCATATTGACAGGTGTGCAAGTATACAGAGAGGCTGGCTCAGTAAGGACAACACTTAGTCAGTTCTCAGTTCTTTGGCCCAAGCCTTTACCAGTGGCTTGTTCTGATAGTTTGTTAGGAGGCAGGCTACCGCAAAAAGCTGGTTGATACTGCCAGCAATGGTCAGGGGGATAACAGAGTCAAAAAGTTTCTTTTCTTTGATGCGCCTAATTGTTCTCTCCACGTGTATCCGTAACCGTGCAATGTCCTGAGTGACCAGCACTTCGCCATGAGACAGCTGTGACTTTTTACTCAGAAAAGGTGGTCTGTAAACTTTGCAGGGCACTAGGTCATCAATTCTGAATCCCTTGTCCACCATTACAGCCATATCTTTGTCCAAAAGAGGGATGATGCCAGACTGTCTAAACAGTTCTTTGTCACTGACTGAGCCAGAATACAATGAAGAAACAAAAGTAACAGCACCATGCGGTGACACGCCTATCATTCCTTTCAGGGTTGTGTGGGATTTATACTGGGAAAACATCTCACTCTGCAAGAGTAAAGATGAAGGCATCTGGCATCTCATCTCTGTACAGTCAATAATGACTTGGGTGTCAGAGTACTTGCCGAACACACTCGGCATTGTGGCTCTAATTGACTCTGGAGACATCCATATCCCAACAGCGCCCAATAAAGTGTACAAAAAATTTACCCATGTTGAGATTATCCTGCTGACTGTAGACTGATGTATGTTAAAACGATCACCCAGATCTTTCTCCTTCAGACCCAGCGACAGGTACACCAAGAACAGGAACAGTTCATCGATCAGTGGAAGGCATCGGCTCTGGTGGGGTGGGGGGTGGATTAATAACAATAATCATTGTATAATAACAATAATGACCATTGGTCATCATAAATGTATATATGTGCCTTTATCTAGATTGAATTAAATAGCAGTGTTATCTTGGGTGCGGATTTATTAGCAAACTGCTTTTAAAAACAAAATGATGTAGTGTGAACTATGCCTACCGGTCGACAAGGTGGATCAGTGGCCTTGTCGGGAGCTGCTGTTGTGCTGGAAGTAGATGATCGTGTGCGAACACGAACGATTCTCCTTGTTGCGGGTTCAATCAATCTCCAAAATTCCTGTAAATGGCGGTAACTGGCAAATCTGAATTGAAATGATATTTGTGTTATGAAGATGCAAGGAGATGAACTCAAATGCAGACAGTGTACAATGAACACAAGGTTTATTGGTACAAACTAGATGGCAGAATCATGACAAATTGAATGAATGAAGTGAAAAGTGAATGAAAATTATTATATTTTAATCAAAACATAACTCATTGCCCTAGTTAGATCCAATCCAAAATGGAATCACCTTGTTTAATGTTGAGTTAATGTCAAATCTGATTTTACTCATGTAATTTAATTTGCCCTGTTATTTTTTACTTTTATTTATTACTATACAGGGTTTTAAAAGTAACTCACAGTGTGTCCACACATAAAATAGTTACTACTTTCATATGTCATACAGTAAAAATTAAGGTAAATGAATATGAACACAACTTAGGTCTGCAACAAAGTCATAACCACAAAGGTAAACAAGCTAAATATACTGTTTAATATGAAAAAAATACGTACCTGGTATAGAATCTGATGTCATCATCCGATGCTGAAAACCTCTCCAAACCAAACGACTGCTTCAGTGAAACCTCCTCCAGCCTCTTTTGCAGCTCCTCTATCACCAGCTGCTTGGCCTCGAGTTTCTCGCATAGTGTATCCACAGCTGATGGTTCTGGTTTTGCATCATAATCGTGGCACTGAAGCAAAAATTCAACATCCATCTTTTCCTCTTTAATTAATTCCTCCTCTGGTCGTTGTGTCCTCTCCCAGACACTTGGTCTGGCTGCCGGCAGAGAGTAGTCGTTCCAGGCAAACAACACAGGCACAGCCCCCTCTTTTAAGCGTCGTCGTCCTCCTTGAATAACATCCGTGGTGACGAAATGTCTACTACAGACTGTCGTGGTCCTCTTAATTACTAAATCCTTACGTCTCACATTGTGTATCCATGATTTTCTAAAGGTTACATCCTTTGGGAAATGATGGAAGCTTACAGTAGAGTTGAAGTTCCCTGACATTGTGCATTGCGGTACACAGCAGAATTCACTGTTTGGATTCTCCCGCTTCTGGTACTTAATTTTTTTTGACAAAGACATTTTTCCTTCACTAACATTCAGATACTATAGTCTAATGAAAAAGTAAACAATAATAAGCAATAGCTAGCTAGGTTAACATTACGATAGCTAGCGCCGTCAGTCCATTACTGTAAGCTAATATCGTGATAATGTATTGTTAACGTTATTTTTCTCGCTGATGATCTGATATGAACACAAGATAATAATCTTAACCAATTATAATAACAAAGGGATGAAGTGAAACCTTAAAATCGCCGTCAGTTCATTGCTGCAATCACACTGTTACCAGAGACACTGCTGTTACCGCGCTGTCTTCGAAAGGCGGATGTAATGACACATGTTTTCCGGTTTGGTCACGTGACGCTCGGCATAACGCCTATACTGATGCACATTTTATAAAACACTACACTGCAGAATGCTCAGTTGTAGAGACAAGAGAACTGATTCCTTGTCAATCTGTAATGACATCTTAAATTTACTGGAATTAGGTCTCATCTGTGACAACATTTTCAAAAGCTATTGCCAGTCCTCAGAAAACGTTACAGTGACCAACAGTAGGAACACCCACTAGCGGCACAGATCACACAGTTTAGCAACTCCAAGTTGCTGGTGGTGTGATCAAGGCTTTATCATCAGTCTGTATTCTGAATTAACAGTGTCATCATAAAATACAATAGCAGAGTGTAATTGTTGCATATAAAGTGTAAGCACATTAGCGCCATTAATGCTGAATGTAAACCTGACAAATGACACATTACATTTCCATTACAAGTGTTCTTTGTGAGAGAAATATCCTTTATAAAAACAAAGTGTAAATAAATCTCACATAATATTAAGCATAAACTATAAAGATATTGCAATGGTGCCGATATATTAGCATCTATAGCCTCCTTTTTAATTATAAATAGTGATGCTGCCCACTACACTTTTGTTCTACATCAGCAGAAATTTACTGGAAAGTTGAAGCATCTTTCTACAGTTCCATATAAGGACATATTTAAATATTATATTTAAAGCCTGGATCTACCAACACAGAGTTTTACCAAGAATACTCTGGCCCCTGTTAGTCTACGAGGTACCACCATCAACAGTCGAGGTTCTAGAGAAGTCTATCACCCAGTTTCTTAGAAAATGGCTGGGGCTCCCTCGGTCCTTGAGCAGCATTGCCCTTTATGGCCATTCCACCAAGCTGCATCTTCCTTTGAGTGGACTATCAGAGGAGTTCAAAGTCACCCGCTCCAGAGAGGTATTGATGTACAGGGACTCCAGGGACACAAAAGTCGCAGCAGCAGGAATCCTCGTGAAGACCGGGAGGAAGTGGAAGGCGCAAGATGCTGTCAATAGAGCTGAGGCACGACTAAGGCACAAAACGTTGGTGGGCTCCGTGGCAACGGGACGAGCAGGTCTTGGTTGTTTTCCCAAGCCACGTTACGATCGGGCTCGTGGAAAAGAGAGGCGCAGGCTGATTCAGGACGAGATACGTGCAGAGGTGGAGGAAGAACGCTACACCAAAATGGCCGGCATGTCCAAACAAGGAGCGTGGACCAGGTGGGAACATGCAGATCCACGCAGAATAACCTGGGCAGAGCTTTGGAAAGTAGAGCCACTTCGGATTAAGTTTCTTGTCCAGTCCGTCTATGATGTCCTCCCAAGTCCAGCTAACTTGCATACCTGGGGCCTGGCAGAGACTCCTGAGTGCAAGCTGTGCCAGAAGAGGGGCACACTGGAGCACATTTTGAGCAGCTGCTCAAAAGCGCTTGGGGAGGGGCGGTACCGCTGGCGCCACGACCAGGTGTTAAAGGCTCTGGCTGACTCTATCTGCACAGCGATCCAGTTCAGCAAGACCCAGGCAGCCCCCAAACAAATTATCACCTTCATTAGAGCTGGGCAGAAGGAACAACAACACCGGCCTAGCTCTACGGGGGGGCTCCTCTCCACTGCTCGTGATTGGCAGCTTCAAGTCGACCTTGGAAGACAGCTTAAGTTTCCAGGCAACATCACAGCCACTTCTCTCCGCCCGGACATGGTGCTAACATCTGAGTCTACTAAGCAAGTGGTTATTCTGGAACTAACTGTCCCCTGGGAAGACCGCATCGAAGAAGCCCAAGAGCGCAAGAGGGCTAAGTATGCAGAGCTTAGCTCGGAGTGCCGGAACAACGGCTGGAAAGCTCGCTGCGAGCCAGTCGAGGTCGGGTGCAGAGGCTTCGCTGGCCACTCATTGCTGCGAACCCTCAAACTCCTTGGAGTGAAAGGACTGAAATTGAAAAAAGCCACCACCAACATCTTAGAGGCCGCAGAGAGGGCTTCTCGGTGGCTGTGGATCCGTAGGGTGGATACGTGGAGCAACAAGCCACTTGGACACAAGCCGGGGACTGATCACCCCCGGCTGGGTCGCCCGGGAGAGGGTGTATGAAGATTAAAGACCCGAAACACACTATGACTCCGGGTTCTTCACTGATGACGTGTCCAAGTAGCACAAGAAGGTGTATTCAAACTCAAGGACACCTTAAAACAACTATTATAAAACAGACTCATTAATACAGCAACATCAGGAATATTCCGAGCGGGCCTGTTGCTTTTTAAATTACGGGAGGTATTTCCGGTTTAAAAGCGGAAGTAGGAAATAAATTTGTTTTGGTTCTGTGTTAGTCGATGTAAGTTCTTGAGGACCAGAAACATGATCAACAGTGTCGATAAGAGTACAAGACCAAATTTTATCGACACTGTTGATCATGTTTCTGGTCCTCAAGAACTACTTGCGCTGGCAATGGTCGCCGCTACAATCAGGCAAAACTTAACATCTAAGTCAGCAGTGATCTGACCACACACCATTAAAAGAGTCTGAATGTCCCTGTTCACCCTGGTTTAGTTTCCATTGTTTACTCGAGGTTGAAGAGGACAGGCAAATGTAGTTGTGCAATCTTAACTTTTTAAACTAAAATAAACTAAAAGACACTGTATGTTCATTTAATGTTGTTGATAAAAACCCTTCCGAAGGCAACCTGAACCCAACACTGTGGCTTGGCTATGAAAATCCTCCAGAAAAGAAATGCAGACAGTTGAAGAGAGTTACTGACGACACCATTTTTACAGGTTAGTTTTTAAATGTTCTTAACCGGTGTCATTTCTTAACAAGTCACACATTTCGGCACAACACCGGGAATGTTTACAACTTAATATTGTAATGCATATATGACTGAAAACGTATTATTTTGTTGATTAACTTGTAGGAGAACTGAATGAGAATGATCCTCATGGACCTAAAATCACACATGATGCTCAGACACAGTGGATGGATCCTCTCATGGAGGACCGAGACTGCTGCCTGCACACAATCCATATCGTCAGAGACAGAGACATGTCTAACACTGGGGGAAATTTAAATCTTTAGCTGAAACATTTGTGTTGAACAATGGATACTCTCTGTTATATAAATTAATACCACTGTATCTCTTTCACACCCAAGTCAAATGTTTACAGCCTTTTGCTCCTATCTTGATTTCATTGCCTGTTGTGGACCAAGTGCTCATGTCCCTGATGAAGTTCAGACTAAACGCGGTCATGTCCTATTTAGCACCGTGCATTGGTGTAAAAGTCGCACAAGTAAGATTCTGAGTGGATTGGTATCATGGCTCAGCACTGCACATTAGTGATGGGTCGTTCATGAACGATTCATTCCTTTTGAACAAACCTTTATGTGACTCAGAAGAACGAGTAGTCTCAGAGAGTGATAATATGAGTTTGGAATGACGAGCGGGGTTCTTCATTTCCTTTTCACATATGTATTAAACATTTGATCACATGTAGCATGTCTCCCAATCCCTTAGTTGTTTGTACCTTCCATAATAATGCCGCTTGATGGCTACATGACCTCTCTAACCCAGCAATGCAAGAGTGCCCTGCACGTCACCGGTGTTTGAAACAAGAACCCATGGAGAGTGGGAATGATCTCCAAGGCTCTGGCTAGGCTCAACATCTACTTTTAAATAGACGTATTCTCCTTGTGTTTGTATTAGTTCTCGTCCAACTTTGCTACCGTGCAAGTACTGATAAGCCTCAGAGCTCTCCATGGTTATTCATAGCATCTCCATTGCAGCAACAGACCAAGTCAATGAAGATAATACATTTCAATCCACCGTCATTGTAGCTGCTTTTGACTGGAGACTTCCCATCATATTTACACGCCTGTGATCAGCTGATGACCTCAGTGTTTCCAGCGCTTATATTCTTCCAGTCACAAGCCTTTTTTTTTCTCTCAATATTACTCTTTCAATCTTGCCAAACATCGGTCGGTCCATTGGAGAACTTGAAAATGGGGGTTTGCTTGCTATTAACTTCTAAACCCTTTACGTACAGGAATAACCAAGCTTGAATTGGGTAATTTCCAGCTATAGACTTGTAATGGGAAAATTAAGATTTATGAAACAATGAGGCTTTCAACAAATGTTTTGAAAATGGGTTCATTTTTAAATGTAACTAATGGGTTTAAAATACTGACATCTGCTGGTTGTAAAAATGAAGCGCAAATAGTAACCCGCAGTGACTAATATCGGTTTAATATAATATAATGTCGTTTTTGTGTTTTGTTCAATAAAATTAGATTTTATAAATAATAAACAAGCTCAAGTCTAAATGGCTTTATGAAGATATAGATATATATGTAAATCAATTACTGGGTATCGATAATAAATGTTTGTTTGCTGGACAGTAAAGTGATAACATGTGCCTGTGCTATTGTGCCATTAAGCTCAGGGTTGCACGAGGATTTTGTCTCTTCTGAACAAGATACTGAAGCGGTCACGTGTTTCTAGCTGAATAGACTCGTATTAAATAATAATCACTTGATTATTTAATTTTTTCATACAGTACGAAACGGATTCAGTGCTTAAACGTTTAATGTTTTTTTGGCACAAGATACGAACCTTTGATGTTGACCGTCACATCACAACTAAACACTCAAAATATCTTAGATCGCAAAAGCACTCTTTAAATGAGAACATGTGTGGCTCTTAAAAGAGCCTTTGGGTCGGTTGAGAAACCGGATGTGGTTTTACTTGGAGCTGGTGTATTTGGTGACGGCCTTTGTGCCCTCAGACACGGCGTGTTTGGCCAGTTCACCGGGCAGCAGCAGACGCACGGCGGTCTGGATCTCTCTCGATGTGATGGTGGAGCGCTTGTTGTAGTGAGCGAGACGAGACGCTTCACCGCCGATGCGCTCGAAGATGTCGTTGACGAAAGAGTTCATGATTCCCATCGCCTTGGAAGAGATCCCGGTGTCAGGATGCACCTGTTTCAGGACTTTATACACGTAGATAGCGTAACTCTCCTTCCTGGACTTTCTGCGCTTCTTTCCTCCCTTAGCGGCGGTCTTTGTGACGGCCTTCTTGGATCCCTTCTTCGGGGCGGATTTGGCTGGTTCAGGCATGATGATCTGAAGAATAAACTCAGAATAATGATCGTTCATCTGCTCACAGAAGTATTTATTCCCTCCTCTATGCTAATTCTGTGCGGAGATGACGCGCGCCTCTGATGGCGTATTTTCATTGGTCAAACCCATTCAATGATTTCATTGGTCCGTTGTAAGTTTGACGGGTCGGAAAGAGCCAATCAAAGACTTCCAAATGAAAGTCCCTCCTCTCGCCTCCTGTTTGAAAGTTTCCACCCCCACACGATTATGTTTCCTTTCAGTTCTCCCGCGCATTTTGTATTTTCTAGTAATCTAAATTAAAAATGTAAGAAATAATTTTTCGTGAAGAATTTGAATATTTTTGCTGGAAGTACTACTGTGGATTAGAACAATAAATAAAACTAATAATTATATATATATATATATATATATAAATAATGGAAATTTGCAGAGAAGTACAACTTTCTGATATTAAGACTTAGTTTATAAACTAAACCTCAGAACAGTCAAAACATCAGCTCTTTATGTGAGATTGTGGGTGGCTCTTAAAAGAGCCGTTGGGTTGGTCGGTTCCTCCTGAATAAAGTCGTTTATCCTCCGAATCCGTACAGAGTTCGTCCCTGTCGTTTCAGCGCGTACACAACGTCCATGGCAGTGACGGTCTTTCTCTTGGCGTGTTCAGTGTAGGTGACGGCATCACGGATAACGTTCTCCAGAAACACCTTCAACACACCGCGAGTCTCCTCGTAGATCAGACCGGAGATCCGCTTGACACCACCACGGCGAGCGAGACGACGGATTGCGGGTTTGGTGATTCCCTGGATATTATCACGCAACACTTTGCGGTGACGCTTGGCGCCTCCTTTCCCGAGTCCTTTCCCGCCTTTTCCTCTTCCAGACATGATACAAGTCTTCAACAACTAACTGAATGTGTAGAACGTAACGGCAGGAAAAGAATTTTAATGTTGCCTACAGGACCTAGTAGAAACACAGCACTGAAGGCGGAGCCTAAAGTACGTCACTTATTTTTCCTTCTCACAGTTCACAGCTGACATACCAAATCTCACATATCACTCGGATTTATTAGATTTTTTTTATCATTATTTTATTAATGAGAATCATAATATAATAAGTATAAGTAAAATAATAAAACAAATAAAAGAACCGATATTTAACATGACCGTTACGGTATTTATTCTGCAATCATTTACTCAAAATCCCCAAGTGCGTAAAAGATTTATTATATTCTTCAAACTAAAACATTTTGCTGCAGTTGTTGTGTAAACAAGTCAACAATAAACTACACTTTGAACTTGCAAAATTCTACATTGTTTTTAAATCAACGTTTAAATCAAAACTTACGACACCTAATGTTTTAATAGCTGCTTAACATGGAAATGATCTCGTTCAGTGGGATTTAAGTGGCTCTTAAAAGAGCCTTTGGGGTTGATGACGTCACTGTGGATTTAAGCTCGTTCTCCACGAATGCGGCGGGCCAGCTGAATGTCTTTGGGCATGATGGTGACCCTCTTGGCATGGATGGCACACAAGTTGGTGTCCTCAAAAAGACCGACCAAATAAGCCTCGCTGGACTCCTGCAGGGCCATGACAGCGGAACTCTGGAAGCGCAGATCCGTCTTGAAATCCTGAGCGATTTCTCTCACCAGACGCTGGAAAGGCAGTTTGCGAATCAGCAGCTCAGTGGACTTCTGATAACGGCGGATCTCTCGCAGAGCCACGGTACCGGGCCTGTAACGATGAGGCTTCTTGACTCCGCCGGTGGCTGGTGCGCTTTTACGGGCGGCTTTAGTAGCGAGCTGCTTCCTCGGGGCTTTTCCACCGGTGGATTTACGAGCGGTCTGTTTAGTTCTTGCCATGACTTCAACGATTCTTCTCCGTTCTTCACAGAAAATGTGACTGAATGTTCTGCTGCTGCTGCTCTTTATAGCCTTGTGTGACCATGAGTCAGTGGGGGGAGGGTTCCGAGGCTTGTGATTGGCTGATAGCAACGTCTATGTGTGACAGTTGACCAATGACTGTGCGGCTCGTGAGTTCAAACAAGCGGCGACAGTTTCCCGCTCAAGATCTTTTGTTCCGTTAATGTTAAATAAACTGATTAAATATAGATAATATATTTATGTGCACATAATTACTCCATAACTAGTCATTCATGTGTCTTCTATATTTTGAAGTAGATACAGTTTCTTTGTTTTCCCCAGGTACAAATGATACTTGATTCTTTGTGTAGCTTTACAAATAACATCAACCTTTTAATCAACACTGCGTTTATACATTTGAGGCACGAATGATAAAATGTAATCTTCACCTCAAACTTTGTATTTAACAACTTTTCTTTTTGTTTATTGTATATAATCACAATTGTCATGCAAGTAAAATATCACTCTTATGGTTAAATTGTGTGGCTCTTAAAAGAGCCTTTGTGTTGCAGGGAATCAGACTTTAGTCCGGTTACTTCTTGGCGGGTTTCTCGGTCTTCTTGGGCAGCAGCACAGCCTGGATGTTGGGCAGCACACCACCCTGAGCGATGGTCACTCCACCCAAGAGTTTGTTCAACTCCTCGTCGTTCCGCACCGCCAGCTGCAGGTGACGGGGAATGATACGAGTCTTCTTGTTGTCCCGAGCGGCGTTTCCAGCCAACTCCAGGATTTCAGCGGTGAGATACTCGAGCACAGCGGCCAGATAAACAGGAGCACCGGCACCAACGCGCTGTGCGTAGTTTCCTTTGCGGAGCAGTCTGTGAACACGACCGACGGGGAACTGCAGTCCTGCCCTGGATGAACGAGTTTTAGCCTTTGCTCGCGCTTTCCCGCCGGTTTTACCTCTGCCGCTCATATTTGATTTGCAGTAAAGACAGTTGTTTAACAGAAATCAATGTATCGTTATGTGGTCTTTACCAGTATTTATAAGAGTGTGTCAGACGCCTATTGGCTGGAGTCTGGAGAACATTCTAACCAATCACTGCTCTTCCCTCCAAACTCCAAACCACGCCCCCTCTCTCTGATGATGAATGTGCTCAAGAGTGAGATTCAGCTCCCAAGATTTGTAACACTCCTGAACTTTCAGAGTGGAGATGTCTGGCAGAGGGCAGCTAACTCCTTTATACAAGTTGCTTCTGTGGAAAAAAGACAAACAAATGTGTTAGAATTAAGAAGTACATGTGCAAAGGCAATGAGTTTTGTGCATGTGACAAATCGCAAATGTGTATATATCGCAATAAGAATATCGCAACGGCTTGCAATAACTGCGGTCATGAACAAAAGACAAAGAGAAAATCACTCACTGCTCTTGGCTGAATAAATTTAGTAGCTTTAATAAGAATCAGTATATATTTAATTCATACAGTGAAAACTAAGCAGTGTTTTATTTTTACATTTGATTATTCAGTTTCTGTTATTAAATAAACCTAATGTAGGATAACCTAAACCCAGTGGTTTACACTGATGTTAAAATAACACTTCTTATGCTACTGTAAAACACTGATGTTCACTTTCAGAAGTTGTAGGGATGTTTTCTTGCCATAAAAATAATGTGCAACATGTAGGTTATATCATTTTTTATATATTTTCAAGTTAAGTTAAGTTTATTTTACACACTTTAAGCATTATCGTATTGCATATCGAATATCGATGTATAAATATATAGTTTATATAAAATAATGTTCATAAATCAATTTCCTAAACTTAAACCTCTAACTTTTTTTTGGTTTCACTTTTTATTTTTATTTTTTTTTATTTTAAATGAGACCACACTTAAGTCTCAAGCTTTATTTTATTTTTTTGACAGACATTTTTGTCCACCATGGACCTATGTGTAACTTTTTTAATTGATGCACAAGGGTTGAGCAAATAAGTACTTCTGAGGGTGCGTAAATGTATGTGTGCAAATGGATTTGTTGTGTGTGTTTAGTATAGATAACAACACATACTTGATTCCTTCTGCAAGTCTCCTTTCTTTTGGTCTGGCTGATGACCATGTCATTAACTGGACCAGGTTTAATACCCTGCAACGAAATAAAAACATGTTTGAGAAACATTCAAGAGATATCCATACATAAAATTAAAGAGTCATTAAAAGGCTTGCTACCATGGTCCTTGGTTTGTGCCACTTTTGTTCAGTTTCTGTGCAGCTGAACACTGGGGGAACTGATTTAAGCCTCAGCTGGGAGTAGTGCGCCGTCTGGTACAGTAGAGCTGCCACATGACTGCACAAGGCTGTACCTGCCACACAGGTACACTGGCATCTCTGTAACACCACCGGCTTTGAATCCCTCAGCACAATCTGTTACAACAAATATTTGTTAGAAAACTGTACCGGCTACAACTGCAATTAATGAGACAGCCTTTTACACACTAAATTTGTGAACTTCTGTTAGCAAAAATCTGTAAGTGAACTTTAAAATGTGCAACGTGATACAGGGATTGTTACAATTTATTTAGACTATAGTTGACCATGTCAAATGTAATAGATCATGATTAATCTCACTATACTCATTTTAAAATAGCAGTGCAGAATAAGTAATGAAGAAATTATAAAAAATCTTAACAAAATCTTGCTTCTGTGGGAGCCATTAATTTTACATTCTTTCTGGCACACCCTGTATTCATATTTCACATGATATCTCAGGTACCATATGATTCATATAGTGCAATGATGGTGTTTATCTGGATCTAATTCACAGCAATGATATGACTATGAAAAAAGGAACCTGTTTCTTCTGAACCTGAACTGAACCTGCACTGAACCTGCAGGATGACTTTCCCTTACACTCAGACAGTGAGGCTTCTGGCTTTTCCTCATAGATCTGAAGCACTCAGACCTAACCGTGACCTCTCCTGACTCCTTGTTTGAAACTGTGATTAACATAGAGGTTAGAGTATTGCATTTCAGAAACACAAAATATTCATGATGTTAACCTATCACTCTGCTAACATTATTAATGTTGCTTCCTCACTGTGCTAACTTTGGCTGGTAAAGAGCCAATGAGCTAACGTTAGCATGTATCGTTTTTGGTAAACTCAAAACAGAGGCTTGTTAACTTACCTTCGTAGTTGTTTATGTAGCTGGACACATACAATTTAAAACCTTTGTCCTTTTTTGATGTTGGTGTCTTCGATGTGGCCTGGATGATCCGATGTACATCGTTTGCCGTTATACTCGGCAGGTCCTGCAGCGATCGCGTAAAAAACGACATAGCTACAGCGTACGTTACCGTGAACCGGAAGTAGTGAAGCTGGCTGAAGAATCCGGAAGCAACAGAACGGAAGTGCGCGGCATTAAGCCTATTGAAAATGAATTTCTCCCAGAAGAACTTGTACCCTTTCCTCAGTTTTGACGTTTCCACTTGAGAGTTTTCATTTACCATCCGAACCACATCGTCATATGTGACTTCAGGCAGGTTGCGGAGAGATTTGGTCCAGCGGTATCTATCGGACTCCGCCATTGTAAAAAGCTAACCGGAAGATCCGTATCCCTACTAAAAGATGAACTTCCGGTCTTCAATTTTTTCGTGACATAGGCCAATTACATCAGTAATGTCCTGACTATACTTTGTGATCACTTAATTGCCACTTTGGTGAATAAAAATCTGAACATTTTTCCAAACTTTTGGCCACCAGTGTGTTGTTTATTGTCAGTTCATTTTAACTTATTTTAGTACATGAAAAATTATTGTAAAGTGCTACTAAGGTATTGTTAAAGTAAAACAACAACATCGATAGTTTAGTAGCATGTGAAATAAAGTTTAAAAATGTCTGACCTACAATAAATTTGTTATGTATATCTAAAGATAAACATATATATGTTGTTTTTTTTTTTTCCTACAAAGGATATGGCCAAATTTCTGTGATGTTAACTTTACTTAAAAAAATATTAACAGAATTTAAAAAATTCTAAATTCAGGGGCATCTGATGAAGGGTGTTTGTTAACGGTTTCCCTCAAATGCCCAAAAGTTTTGTGTCACTTCACAATTCATAGCAGTGATGTTCTTTTATTGTATGTGAAATATTTTTAATTAATATTTTCAGCTTCACTAAGCTCATAAAAGTAGTCTTTAACCACATATTCTGTTAGAAGTAAAACTTCATTGTGCAAAATGAATTTAAATAAAGAAATCTCATTAATTAAACAGAAAATGATGGTATCCTATAGATCCTACAGCCACCTATCTTTGTTGCCTTTATTGGACAGTTATAGTAAAGAGCAGTGTCAGAAACTTGTCTATTAAGAGGCAATATTTACCCCCTTAAATTGATTTCTAGGGGCATTTTTTTTTTTTTTTTTTTGGTCTTTCTCTGTTCACTGCTGCGGACGATGACGTAGCATCTGGTGTTTTTGATGCGCATATGGTTGAGGTAAGCATTTATTTGATTA
Organism: Moxostoma hubbsi; assembly: GCA_032164185.1. Taxonomy (NCBI): domain Eukaryota; kingdom Metazoa; phylum Chordata; class Actinopteri; order Cypriniformes; family Catostomidae; genus Moxostoma; species Moxostoma hubbsi. The sequence continues at coordinate 58,836,708 of JAVLUX010000003.1, forward strand.
TTACGGTTTAGTGTTTATATTTATTATTAGATGGATGATGTCTAGTTATATAACCCTTCTACTGCGACTGTCGGGTGTGTTGAGGTTCTCCCAACTAAACACGATAAACCGTGTATAAATCGCGACACTTTTCGCGTTACAAATCTTAAGATGAAACCTAGTGAAGGTCATCAAACATTTAGAGTTTATAGTATGACTTGTAAAAATATTAGACATACGTACCTTCAGTTTTTCCACAGGTAATGGTCAATGACCGATGGTCAATAGTTTCCTAATATACAAAACTAATACAAATGCAACCCTAACGCTTAATGACTATTACTATTATTCCATTTCCATTACTATTTGTTAGTCCATTCTAACACACTGACGTTAAATATTCAACTACTAAACCAAAATACACACTAAATATTAAAAACGTGTAACTAAAAACTAACAAATTATCAGAAACCACAATGGATTTCCAGTCAGCTGTTTAACGGCATTAACAGGTCGCGAGACAATCTCTTTGAAATTCGCGCCACAAGCTCATTGAGTGACAGTTTGGCTCGTGGCCAGTTCTGTATATTTTGTAAAGGATTTTTCACAGGCTGTGACGCAAATCTAGCAAAGTTTTATATTTTTATTAAAGACAATAAAGACAATGTTAAAGACATTTATAATTGTACTTGTATTACCCTGGTAATAAATTATGCAAAAAAAAAAAAAAAAAAAAAAAAAAACTGCTGTTGCTCATGGAGTGACTGTAAATTGTGACATCTTTATCTCTTTTACTGCCTTAATACATCTCTATATATGTTGGGATTATTATTGCTGTTTTATTCTGAAATCAGTAGATTAATCACTAATATTTTATTGTATTGTATGGACATACATAGTAAGAAATAAAAACAGAAAAATAAATGAATTGCCATACAATTTAACATATTTTTGTTTTGTAGCTTTTTGAGTAAATTGTAGCATAACTTGCGTGTTCCAAACCTGGACATTTTAAAAGGGTCTGTGGTCTCCAACAGCAAAAAAAAAACAAATCCACTATTGTGTTTCCATGACTTTCCAAAAGAGGAAAATATAGAGAGATGGATTACATCAGTCAGAAGAGAGAAAGATGTCAAATTTACATTACATTTAAGAGGGGTGCCTTCAAGGAAAAAAGGTTGAGAAATACTGCCCTAGAGCATCGATAATCTTAAAGCAAAGTTTTAATTGTCCCATGTTGTTGACACAGGGGGCTGCCCACAGATAACCCTCATGGGTGCCCAAAGGGCAAAACCACTGTGGACCCGTGTGGGCTAACCCAAATGGGGCCCACGTGGGATTAGTGTGGGTTTGCCTTGCCCACACTGTCCAACAGTAAACCCACACTTACCCATGGTGGGCCCGCACGGGCATGTTTGCTGGGTTAGCTTTAACCACTATAAATGTTGTACAATCTGTACTTCTCTGTAAGTTTTGTAAGTTCATGAAAAAAAATAAATGCCTATTTTATCCCAGAACAAACATGAATTACCAAAAATGTTTTTGTTAGATCATTTCATATTACTTTTGCTGTTAAGACACAAACGTGTTTTCACATTTTTATAAACTTGCACATAATTATATTGTTTGTACTGAAGTGTGTCCGTGATAAGTCCAGTATGATTTGTATGTATTTCTTCCCCAAAGCGAATTAAGAGATGAAACATAAGTAGATCAGAATAACACCAAATGCAGGACAGTATAAAAGATAGAAAATTAGATTAAACAAATTAAAAATTAAAAACTGTAAAATTTGTTTATGTTTTTAATCCACAGTAGTACTCGCAGAAAAATACTGAAATCCGTTATGAACAATTATACATATATAATATATAATAAACTTAAATGTTTATTTTCTCATATTACTACAAAAACACAATTTAAAAATGAGCGGGAGAATTAAACAAAGGAAACGTAATCGTGTGGGGGGTGGAAACTTTCACACATGAGGCGAGAGGCGGGACTTTCATTTGGAAGTCTTTGATTGGCTCTTTCCGGCCCGTCAAACTTACAACTGACCAATGAAATCATTGAATGGGTTTGACCAATGAAAATACGCCATCAGAGGCGCGCATCATCTCCTCACAGAATTAGCATAGAGGAGGGAATAAATACTTCTGTGAGCAGATGAACAATCATTATTCTGAGTTTGTTCTTCAGATCATCATGCCTGAACCAGCTAAATCCGCCCCGAAGAAGGGATCCAAGAAGGCCGTCACAAAGACCGCCGCTAAGGGAGGAAAGAAGCGCAGAAAGTCCAGGAAGGAGAGTTACGCTATCTACGTGTATAAAGTCCTGAAACAGGTTCATCCTGATACCGGGATCTCTTCCAAGGCGATGGGAATCATGAACTCTTTCGTCAACGACATCTTCGAGCGCATCGGCGGTGAAGCGTCTCGTCTCGCTCACTACAACAAGCGCTCCACCATCACATCGAGAGAGATCCAGACCGCCGTGCGTCTGCTGCTGCCCGGTGAACTGGCCAAACACGCCGTGTCTGAGGGCACAAAGGCCGTCACCAAATACACCAGTTCCAAGTAAAACCACATCCGGTTTCTCAACCGACCCAAAGGCTCTTTTAAGAGCCACACATGTTCTCGTTTAAAGAGCGTTTCAGCGATTTAAGAGACTATGAATGTTTAGTTGTGATGTGACGGTCAACATCAAAGGTTCGTAGCTTGTGCCAAAAAAACGGGGAGTATGACAGACTGTCAGTCCCAAACATTCTGTCAAAAATCTTTTGGGTTCCTCTGAATACATAAAGCTTCACAGAGTGAGATGAACATGAGGATGGGGAAAGTGATGATATAATATTAAAGGCTGAACTGTCACTTCAAGGACACTTCTTAGATTTGGACAAATCTGTTAGAGAAGTCTGGAAACATGTTTCTATTATTATGGTGAATAATGTGAGCAATGCCACACAGTCCAAAGTTACATATAATGTTTAATTATGTACAGAAGCGAGATCATGTTTTATTCAAGCCTTCTGTCGTTATTTCACAGCTTGAATTTAGTCCAGTCCAACATGGTCATTGATGAAATAATGTCGATAATTAGTTCTGTACATTAAGGGTAAATTAAACCTTATATCTGCGTCCATTTACTGTTTTTGTCAGGTTCTGGTAGACGAATATAAAATGATTACTATGACACTATTAGCATCTTTCATAAAACATTATTTAATTTCTGTTCATCTCATACTTTGTAACTAAAAGTGGGTAAACTTAAGTACTATTAACAAATACTAAATACATGCAAATAGCACTTAAATCCTGATACAAGCCACAAGAATTGGTTGATGTGCACAATAAAACTGTTCTACTGTCCATCTTACATTGAGTGTATTTGTGTAAAATATTTTTGGTTTTTGTCTCACAGTTGCACATGAAGCTGATTTTACTTTAATATAATATTCATGTATAAGTATTAAATAACCAAATGTCAATTAATAACACAGTGGAAACATGATCCAGATTGCAGCAGCACGTCTGGTCTTTAATGAGAAGATTGTGTAAAATACAATAATGAAACTAAGAGGTATTAATTATAAATATCAACCCATTCTCTTTTTTTTTTGTCAATAGAGAATGTGGTTAATAGTTTTGAAGTTGACCACACAATCAAAACTCCCATGAAGTCCACAAAATATTTAGTTGTTCCTTTTAACACATTTAATTGTCAGCAAGTATTTTCCACCATTTATCAAATGCTTGTTTGGACATTGACCTGAAACTAATTCTCATTAAAATGAATAAAAAAAAAAAATAAAAAAAAAAAAATATATATATATATATATATATATATATATATATATATATATATATATATATAAATATATATATAAATACAAATCTAATGAATTCGGGTGAATCAGTGAACAGTGAGAAAGAAAAATACGTGACGTGCTTTAGGCTCCACCTTCAATTATGTGTTTCTACTAGGTCCTGTAGGCATATTTAAATACGCTCTCTAGGAACGCGATTCTTCACATTCTGTTTAAGCTTGTAATATCATCATAATGTCTGGAAGAGGAAAAGGCGGTAAAGGACTCGGAAAAGGAGGCGCCAAGCGTCACCGCAAAGTGTTGCGTGATAACATCCAGGGAATCACCAAACCCGCAATCCGTCGTCTCGCTCGCCGTGGCGGTGTCAAGCGGATCTCCGGTCTGATCTACGAGGAGACTCGCGGTGTGTTGAAGGTGTTTCTGGAGAACGTTATCCGTGATGCCGTCACCTACACTGAACACGCCAAGAGAAAGACCGTCACTGCCATGGACGTTGTGTACGCGCTGAAACGACAGGGACGAACTCTGTACGGATTCGGAGGATAAACGACTTTATTCAGGAGGAACCGACCAACCCAACGGCTCTTTTAAGAGCCACACACAATCTCACATAAAGAGTTGATGTTTTGACTGTACTGATGTTTAGTTTATAAACTAAGTCTTAATATCAGGAAGTTTTACTTCTCTGCAAGTTTCCACACATTAAAAGTATATAGAGTTGATGTCTTTACTATCTATATGTAGCTTTAATCCCTTACTGTAATTTGAGCAAATTGCAGACCTGCCACGCCAACCTGTCCGCATTTTTACCTAAAGTTCGCTGATACGGTTGGTCACTCTAAACTACGCAAAAACCTGGTGACGCCTCTGTGCACGCGCAGTACTCAAATCAAGCGCTGTGTTCATTCCCCAAATAGCAATCGGGTATGATTGACAAATTCGCCTATCAATAATAAGAGACCGCAAATCGACAGCGACACAAAGTCCTGTTCGATCCCTCTTCCACTCCTGCCGTCTTACTGATTTCTTAAGTGAGGACAGGACAGTAGTCGCTGTACTTCTAACTGCTTAAGGTAAACTGGTTGAGGTGGATGTGGAAAATTGAAATATTGAGTTATCTTAATCCTCCGGAGTCGACGTGATCGCGTGGATTAATTTAAAATACTCCGTCATTCATGGTCACTCAGATAAGACAATTCAGCCATGCAAATTATCAAATGCTCAAAGTAATGCTGAACAATAAATCAAAATAAAATGTAAATCGCCACATGGTTGATGATTACGCAAGTGCTGTGATGTAAATATTTAGAGGCTCCGCGTGTTCCAGAATGTTCCGGCGCGTGTTCCAGAATGTTCTGCGCGTGTTCCAGAATGTTACGGCGCGTGTTCCAGAATGTTCTGCGCGTGTTCCAGAATGTTCTGCGCGCGCGGTGTTTTTCCGTCTCAGAGCGCCTCATTTCCCCTGATTTATAATGAGAATCGTTTATAAATCAGCGGTTACGAAAATTGACCGCGGTTTTACTGTAGTAAGTGTTTTTTTTATTATTATTTTTTTTTTTGACAGAATGAAAGTAAAGACAGACATGCAGTAAATATGAGTATTGTCCTAGTTTTGGTAAGATTATGACCAGTGTTTCCTCAAATACTTCCTTAACAGGGATAGTGACTGAGTACAGACCTGCTAACCTTTGGGAAATATTTAACATTAATAACGTTATCCACACGTTATCCTAACGCCACGTATTCTTCAGGAGACAACCGTGTGTTTATTGTTTTGCTCGTGACCGTCGGAAATGTCAGTAACGGGAGAAATTGAAAAGTTTCTTGCACAAATTTACTTGTAAACACCGAGAACATCTGCAGGTCACATCTGTGTAACAATGTTAAGAATCGAGTCTAAAGCAGATAAAGTGGCACAATTGTTCGGCAATTATTAAGTGCCATTGTGTTTTTTATTTAATTACAATCTTCAATATTTTTGAAAATCGCCCTGAATATTTTCAAATTAAACTTGTTTAATATATGCTTATATATCTATTTAGAATCATTAGAAATTTGTATCAAATTCATAAACAACTATATAGATCTGTGATCAGTAATAAGCACATATAATTGTAACATCTAGCCATCTTTATGTTATTATATTCACTGTAGCCTATGTTAAAATTTGACCTGGTAAACACAGCATTGTGATTAAGATGTATCCACAAGGTGCATTTATGGTGTCACTGCAGAAGTAAACAATAACATCAATGTAAGAATAATGTATTTATGCCACTTTCTGTAATTGTAGGTGCATCATAGCCAGTCACTGTCTGAAACCCAACTACAACCATGGGTATCTTTGAAGAAGGATGGGACAGTCTTGTGTGGCCACTGTACATGTAAAGCGGGCCTGGGAGAGGTGTGCTCCCACGTAACAGCTTTGCTGTACGCAATAGACTCTGCTGTCAAACATCTGGGAGACAAAAGCTGCACTGATGGGCCCAGACAGTGGGGACTTCCTCCTTTGAAAGCAGGCAAGGCTTTGTACGAAGAGGGATCGGGAATTGATTTCTCAAATCCTGCCAAAAAGCGTTGTGGTGTAAACAACCAAAGCCATTCAGGTTGTCCATCTGGGGAAAAAAGTGGGTGTATCTGCAGCAGCTATAGAACAATTCTACAAGGCTCTGGATAATGCAACTCCAAACCCTTCTGAGAAGAGTGGTATACTACGCATAATGCCGTACTACTGTAAACAGTTTCAACCAAAGGTGGTGTCTCTGGGTCTACCACATCCCCTGACTGAGTTATACAGTGCTCAGAACCGGAAGCTGTCTGCCTCGGACCTGGAGAAAAAATGTGATGCGGTATTCAATGATATGGAAGTCACACCAGAGCAGGTATAGTCATCCCTCTTAATCTCATATGACTAAAATGTGCTTGAAGGTGTCATGTCATTAATTTCATCTTCTATAATTTACAATGTTGTAGGCAGTAAAAGTTGAGGAAGAGACACGACAACAGGGAAAGTCAAGGCTATGGTTTGACATGAGGGCTGGTAGGGTGACGGCATCTAGGTTCAAGTCAGCTGCAAGGACAGACCCGACAAATCCTTCCAAATCCCTAATTAGGCAGATCTGTTACCCTGACCTATGCAGATTTTCAACAGTTGCAACCAGGCATGTGTGACATAATGACACAAACATACAGTTTCTGTTTTTAATTTCACCATAGTGTAAGTGAGTAAAGAAATTAGATGTGCTTTGAACTTATGTTTCAACTATGGAAATGTATGCAATACATGTTGTGTTCTAATGTAGAGGGCCCCTGCTTTCTTAAAAAAACATCAAAGAAACAAACACAAGACAAAGAAATGCGTTTATCATTGGAAAATTTATTACAGTCAGTATTACAAATTATCAACATTAAATTACAAACATGCATCCCTCAATCTCTTTGAGTGCCCTCATCTATTTTTAATCCCAGGTGTATGGTGAAGGTCCTTTTCCTATTTATTCCTAATGTTCCTTTTAAATGGTTCCTGTTTAGGGATGCACGATGATATCGGCACGACATCGGTATCGGTCGATAAAAGCTTAAAATTATCATCATCGGCAGATATTAATATTTCTATACTATGCGCACGTGACGACCGTGAACGTAGCATTAGCACCAGCAACTTAAACTTCCAACATGTCAGCTGTGTGGAGGAAAAGACTCGAAGTCAGTATCGAGTTCTCTTTCGGGCTTGAACAAAACATAACACGTACAAATTATGCCAAAATGTCAGTTTTGTTGAGTGTCCTCATAAGAGCAGTCTTAAATGATTTAAATAAAGAAAAAAAATTAACGTAGAGAGTGAAGTGCACACTGCCGCAGCGGTTTTTAGAAGCTTTTTATAAGCAATGTAAAAAAATGAGTTTTGTTTTCAAATTAGCAACAATTCAAGGCACAATAACAAAACAGTGCTGCTCCGCACGACCACCATTATGCATGCCCGTGAAAACACGCGCATTTTACGTTTGCCTTTAAATTAGTGGAATATATCTTCACCGTCACATCCCTACTTCTAAGGACTGAAGTTTGAAGTCTGAACTTAAAAATAAAATGTGGCACAGGCATATCATTTATTTTCCTCATTCTAAGTGAAATAATTTATCTATTTTTCAGGGGTGAATGTCTGTCTACATTTGTAAAAGTATATATTTATGGTAGAATCAAATGTTTTTTGTCTTTTGTATTGCCTTATCTACAACACATGAGTGTAATAAGATAAAGGCAGTACAGGAGAGAGACTTTGATTTGATTTCTCTTCAGTAAAATCAAAAAGCCAAAATGAGTTTGAAAATATCGGCATATCGAATAGTGGCCAAAATCCAATATTGTGCATCCCTATTCCTGTTATATTTAATTTACATATTTTTAAAAGACTCTGTGATAGAATATGATACAAGAGAATATTATGTGCTATTAAAATTAGGCCAATTTTGGGTACTGACATCTATAGTATTTATAGTTCTTAGGAAATGAGAGAACAAATCCAATGAAAAGAGCACTCAGAGTTACGATGACTTAATAACATTATTTTTCTAATTTACAGATGGGGATGTGAACATGAACAAAAAGCCAGAGAGACATATGAGGCGTACGCTGCACAACATCATCAGGACCTAAGTGTTCGTGATGCCGGTCTCCACATTGATACCTCCCGTCCCTACCTTGGAGCATCTCCAGATGCCTTGCTGTCCTGCTCCTGCTGTGGCGATGGTATTTTGGAAATCAAGTGCCCACACTGTGCCAAAGACACCGGAGTCCTCAGTGCCACTGAAAAGAAACATTTCTGCATTGAGAACACAGATGGTACACATGCACTTAACAGAGATCATCAATACCACTACCAGGTGCAAGCCCAGTTGTTTGTGACGAGGCGGAAGTTTTGTGACTTCATGGTGTGGTCTACATCCAATTTTTTCATACAGAGAATTTTGCCTGATGCTGACTTTTTTACAGAAGCAGTGCAGAATGCCGAGTCCTTCTATAGGTCAGCCATTTTATCTGAGTTATTGGCCAAGACATATACATGCCCAGATAGACTGCTGTCAGACAAAACACAGTCCACAGACTCACAAGAATTGGAGGAGTAGTAGGGTGTTCAAAACATGAAGTGAACTACTAGAATTGTTGGCTCTTTGTAAATTATAGAGTGTGTTCTAGACCTACTCTATTTATAAAGTTTTTTGAAATAACTCTTGTTATGATTTGATCCTATTAATAAAATTGAATTGAATTATTTAGTAAGATTTGCCAGTGTGTAATTCTACATACATTTAATATCCTTTTATAAGGGACAACAGCACGGTCAAAAGATTGAGGGATAAAGGGTCATCATTCTTCTGTCCTGATAAAAAAAATCAACTGCCTGAGTACCACCAAGAGGGAGCTTAGAACCATGGTCCCAGCCCATAACTATCCTGACACATCATCCATATTCTATTTGTACAGTAATTTCCTGTTAAATGACAAAAACAACCTCTGGATGGGAAAGGGGTAATTTACAATCACTTTGAATGCAGCACAAGGTCTGCAGGTGTTGTTTTTCCGACAATGGCAAAGGAATCATCTATATTGAAACAGACAAACTTGTACACAGTTTACCTGTCAGCATTTTAACCGTTTTTATCCAGCTGCCAGCTAACCTTACCAGCTGTCAAGTGTAGTGTTAAATAGCACACATGCACAATGTTTACGTTGCCTCTAACGTAAGTTTATGAGCATCAGAGAGAAGCATTTATGTGCAAAATCTGCATTGTTTTTTGTGTCAGATACAGATGACACTGTTAGAGACGGGCGATCAGTGTGAATGGGTAGACTGCACAGCCCTATCGCTAGCTGGTACTTGCTCATTACATAGCTTACTCATGTTACAAATGACAATTTGACTGGGTCTCCATCTGGACATGGATGACGGTATGGTATTACAGAAATGAATTACACGTAACTGGGAAATTATTCTTACCTTGTAAAAAATGCTCGCTGCAAATCCTGGAGTACTTGGAGGGTTGCCAGTCCTTTCGGCTGATAGCAGCAACCCATCGATGCCTTCTCTCCCCATCAAATGGTATTCGATAAAACGATAGATTGGTTTTACCCTGTCTATTAGCACACCCCACGGCACAACACGAAATAACCATTTTATAACACGAACTAACACAAACCACACAAACACGTACTCGTTTGGCTTGCCGTCCGTCTACAGAATAGCTCTTCCGCCGTCCGTCATGGCGTTCAGAATTCGTGCGAGTAGAGCGTGACGTCACGTGCAAAGGGTCTTATAGTTTGGGTCATAATTTCTCACTATTTTGAAGCGTTTATCAAAGTTGCCACTGTTTGCACTTGTGCTCTGTTCACTCTCGTCCTCTTCAGTTCTTGTACTTGAAACATTCTCCTCCTGATCCGAACTTCTCTTGCCAGATTGAAGCCACGATAGCAGTTTTGAACTTTTCATAATTTTATCATCCACCTAACATTCATTTATATTTAACCCTTTCACAAAATACCCTGTCCTCAAGTGTGCGTTTTTCAAGGCAACCGTTATAGAATGCGTCAGGTTATTGTTTCCATGGTGACGCGTCATTGCTTGTCACGTGACCACAGACGCTGAACGACTGATGATCTGCTTTTATTTCCTTTTTTATTCAAAATATTCACAAATTTGTTCGCTATACTATAGCATTACCTTTATAAACATCACCTTTATAATTATCACGTTAGTTGAGCTCTATACGCGATGGGCGCAACCTGATTATAATGGATAGGAATATTAATGCCGCTTCCGTAGACATCAGTGTGTATTTTACAAACTCTAAATGTATTGTTTGTTTTTTTAGTACTTATGTGAATTTAAATGTCTGAAACCTAAAATAAACATTATGTGGATGAAAACACTGAATAGTTGTGAATGTTATGACTCCGCTGAGCGCGTATGTCTCTGGATCAGCGTCAGCCAACCCGCGAAAGCACAGTTTGAATTTATCAGTTGGTCAAGTCACGCGCTCACGGTTCTACTGACACCAGTGAGATCGAAATTTAGTGATTCCTCTGAGTACCACTAGTGAGAACACACTTTGAGAACCACTGGTCTAGGGTATCCGGGATATTGTCTTTGATGTTAGCTAGGACCGTCTTTCAAAGCACTTCATTATAATGGCGGTGAGTGCCACTGATTGGTTGTCTTTTGGGCTCCTCGCTGCAGACTGCTTTGGAATAGGAACTGTGGCAGCACAGGATGCAAGAGCTCATCTGGTCGGAGAGCCTCACTGGTTGAGTTACTGGTGTGTTAGTATTTGTGGTTAGTTTGGGTTTCAGTGCACTGCCACATCCACCGTGGGTCACTATTAGAGTTAAAGGAGGAGAATCAAGATGGCGGAGTGAGTGGTAGCTCTTTTGCAGGCTCCGGTAAAAAGTTTATCTTTAGTCCTTGAAATGTGATAATCTAGTTTAACAACCCCTCTACAAAACACATTTAACGTAGTGTTAAAACTAAGGGACAAACTAAGCTATCATAACATTTTGGGTTTTTTTTTTTCGGAATCATGTCCGTCCACAATTTGGCTGCTCTCCACGAGGCATGCGATGATTTTGACATTGAGGAAGAAATAGAAGCGGAGCAACATTCATCCAAAGAAGACAAAATTAACAAAGAACATACACCAATTAAACAGCCGAATCCAAAGAAACAGAGACACCAAAGAGAAATTGAGGACTCGAATACTGGCGCTGCAATTTTACACGCAGTACAAGCTCTGACCAGAAAAATGGATGAGCAGACGGAACTTTTGAAAAGTTTCGACAGACGTATTGAAGTCAACACAACCGCAACTAAAGAAAACTGTGAAGAAATCGGCGTGCTTCAGAAAAAAATAGGAGGCCTTCAGAGAGAATACAGCCTGTTAAAAGAAGCATGTGCAGAGCAAACCCGATACAAAAGAAGGTGGAATTTGAGGATGATTGGTCTACCTGAAAAGGATGGAGAGGACACGAGAGAAGTTGTCATCGGGATACTGACAAGAGTTGTTCCAATGTCTGTGGAGCGGCTGCGAGACACCGTAGACACCGTCCACCGGCTGGGAAGGAAAGGCGACGCCGCTACCTCAAATAACACACCGAGAGCAATCATCATTCAGTTCGGGATGAGAACGGTGCGGGATGATGTTTGGAAGAAGTCGAAGGATGCGAGAGTATGTAGGGACATGCACATACGTTTCAAAGAAGACTTCTCGAAAGAAGACCGGGAGGCGCGTTCAAAACTGTGGCCACTGGTCCAAGAAGCCAGAAAGTCAGGTAAAAGGGCTTTCTTAAAGGAAGGATACGCTCTGATCGATAACCGGAGAGTAGACCTTAATTGAACACTTGTTTTGCTTGCATTTGAATGGCTGCCAGAAATTCAGCCTGCATTCACATTTGACCGAGAAATTTTACTTTTATTGTTTTTTTGGCATAAACGCTCTAAGTATTAAAACTACTTGCACTTTATTTGATAATGCATCACTGTACATTCGAGGTTAATTATTCCGATGTTAGGATCGGAAGCATGATCAACGTTGATGACTCCAATTTTTTGCACGCCAGAATATGGCAGATACTGAATGTTTACTTTGTTTACCTGTGTATAAGCCTTAAAAAATTGGTTATCCTTTGATATTACTAGTTATGGTAGTCTACTAACAATAGTTTTATGGCTGCCAAAGTTAAGAAAATTACAACATAGTAGGTGAACTTGATTTCATATTTAAATACACCTTTGTTACTGTTCGGTTTGGAGTTTTCCTTTTCTCCCTATAGTGTATAGAGGGGTAGTTACTCTAAACATGTTGATTATAGGACTAATTACTCATTCCTGCGCATCGTTACACTCTTTTGTGCATTGTTTATAGGTTATTTACTTATTACATAAATGTTGTCCTTTATTTCTTTAAATACTAGGGGGTTGAAAGATAATGTAAAACGTAAGGCTATTTTTCTTTTTTGTAAGGAGCAAAAGGCTAATTGTGTTTTTTTGCAAGAAACCCACTCAGCTGAGGTTGACACAAAATTTTGGAAAATGCAATGGGGAGACTCTATCTTTTTCAGTCATGGAACATCACACTCGGCAGGAGTTATGATTTTATTAAATAGATTTCCTGGGAAAATTATTGACCATAAAAGTGACCCTACCGGTTATTGGGTAATGGTTGCAACAGAAATTAATGGTATAAATCACATTTTATTATGTGTGTATGGTTATAACAAAAGAGCACAGAACAAAAATCTCTTCTTATCCTTAAGTAAGTGCTTAGAAGAATGGAAAATACTTTTTTCAACGGATAGAGTAATAATTGGGGGAGATTTTAACCTGGCCCCTGACCTTTGGTTAGACCGTTTACCATCAAAGAGACACTGCCACACATTTGATGAAACAATAGTTGAATTGGTCACAAAGGCCAATCTAATAGATTATTGGAGAATGAAAAACCCACTCAGAAAACAATTTACTTGGTTTAACTCCTCTAATAATGGCCAGTGCTCTAGATTGGATTATTGGTTAATCTCAGACGATCTAATTAATGAGGTAAATAGATGTGAAATCTCAGCATCACCCCTAACTGATCATTGTGTAATATTTTTGACTCTTTCTCCGGATGGAAGAGAGAATAACATAAACTCCATATGGAAATTTAACAATACCCTTTTGGAAGATACCGAGTTTTGTAATGTAGTTAAACAACTGGTTAAAGAAGTAGATAAATTGGAAATGTGTTTTCTGAGTAAATGGGAATGGTTCAAGTTCAAAGTTAGACAGATAGCTATTAGGACAAGTAAGCAAGCATCAACACTTAAAAAGATAAGACAAAGGGTCATCATTAGTCAAATTAATATGCTGTGCTGTAAAGATGAATTGTCACTGGAGGAGCAGACTGAATTAAACGATCTACAGTCCCATCTTGATAATATATATATGGAAAAGGCCAAGGGAGCATTTATTCGTTCAAGAGCTCGTTGGATTGAAGAAGGGGAAAAAAACTCTTCTTATTTTTTTAGTCTGGAAAAACAAAGACAGATGAAAAAAAAATTTTTGAAGTTAAATTGCAATGACATTATTGTTGAAAATCAAGAAGAAGTAAACGAAAAAATCTACGCTTTTTATAGTAATTTGTATAAATCCCTTTTTTCTAAAAAAGATTGTTGTTTTTTCCTAAATAAGATTCAGGGGTTTAAAAAGACAATGGATGATAACTTTAAACAACTTATGGAAGATGAGCTAAGAATTGAGGAGCTAGACTTGACAGTTCGACAGATGTCTATGGGGAAATCACCTGGAATAGATGGGATAACTGTGGAGTTTTTATCATTCTTTTGGAGTGATATCAGGGAAATGCTCTATAATGCTTATTTAGATTGTATCTCAAAAGGTATTCTTTCTCCCACTATGAAACATGGTCTCATCACTCTAATTCCCAAACCTAACAAAGATAATCTTTTATTAGATAATTGGAGACCAATTACCTTATTATGTAACGATTATAAATTACTGGCACTTGTTTATGCTAATCGTCTGAATGAGGGATTATCACATATTATTGATGAGTGTCAATCAGCTTTCATGAGGGGCAGAAATATACATAATCATATCAGATTGCTACTAGATATGCTTGACTATCGAAATCTCATTGACACGGATGCCTTTATTTTATTTCTCGATTTTTACAAGGCATTTGACACTGTTGAACATGCCTTTTTATTTGAAATCTTAGATTTCTTAGGTTTTGGGAACAATTTTTGTAAAATAATTAAGATGTTTTACACTGACATATATAGTTCTGTGTCCCTGAATCCTGGTATGACTCCTAGGTTTGAGGTGTTCCGCGGTATTAGACAAGGGTGCCCGATTTCTCCCAAACTGTTTATTCTAGCCACTCAATCACTTATCATGCTCATTAATCACAACCCCAATTTGCATGGGATTTCAATATTTGATAAGGAATTTAAAATTAGTCAATTTGCAGATGACACAGCAATCCTTTTAAGGAATAAATTCATGGTTGATGTTGCCCTTGATTCAGTCTCGATTTTCTCTAAAGCTTCAGGATTAACCCTCAATGTTAAAAAATGTGAGCTACTTCCCATTCATTCATCAACGGATTCCATCATCTCTTCAATCGAGGTTAAATCTGAAGTGAAATATTTAGGAATAGTTTTATCTAAAAATGCCATCAGAAGGGAAGATGTTAATTTTTCTGACCGATTATTGGGTATGAAGAAATCTTTGAGTCGCTGGCTTACAAGAGACCTCACTATTTTTGGTAGAGTTACTCTATCTAAAACAGAAGGTATTTCCAAAGTAATTTATCCATGTCACTCCCTGTATGTTTCTTCTAGTAATATTAAGAAAGCCAACTCAATTATGTTCCAATTCTTGTGGAAAAATAAAACCCATTATATTAAGAAATCACAGCTCGTTAAAGAGTATGATATGGGTGGTATCAAAGCCTTGGACTTTGAAGCTATGTTTGGAACTTTTAAGATTAACTGGTTGAAATCATATCTATCACAACCAGATTCTATGTGGTTTCACATACCTAGACATCTATTTAAAAAAGTAGGAGGGCTTGATTTTCTTTTGCAATGTGATTTTGAGGTGAGTAATATTCCTGTTAAATTATCAAAATTCCACAAACAAATTCTCCAATATTGGAAAATGATATTCACCCATAACTTTTCTCCACATGGATCCACCTTATGGAACAACAGGGTCATTATAATCAATAGAAAATCATTGTTCAGGTACGATTGGTATGAAAAGGGCATTGTGTTTGTGAATGATGTTATAGATGATAATGGTAACCTTTTGGAATATAAAGCTTTCTTAGACAAATATAATTTAACCTGTACATATAGAGAATACAATAAGATTTGTAAAGTAATACCTGTACCTTTATTACAGTTAATTCAAAACACATTGTTATATTCAACAATAAGACCCTTACCAACTTTACCAAATATAGTTATTAATGGTTGTAATTTAGTTGACAAAAAGTGTAATAATAAATTTATTAATGATGCTTTGAAATCTAAATTGTTTTTTGATTATAAGAGAGGATTGTGTGTACAGATTCCGAATATGGCTGTATTGTCCATAGAAAAAAAACATTTTAATTTCATTAAATGGCCCATTTTCCCAAAGGTCAAAGAGACTCATTTTAAAATAATATATAAGATATATCCGGCCGCTGACTTTCTTAGGAAAAGATTTAAATTTGATGTAGACCCTTGTGTGTTTTGTGAGATGTTTTTTTTTTGCCCCGTGTCCAACAGCTTTTGGTCCGAGCTACATAACTGGCTGTCACTTAAGATTGAAAATATCCCTACTCTCATTTTGCCACACATCCTCTTTTATATGGATAATGTGGATTCTTCAGTATCAGATTTAGTCAATATGATTATTCTTATGGGTAAATATCATATTCATTGCAGTAAATGGAGATGTTCTAAGCCTTCCTTTGTTTGGTTTATAAATTATTTTAAATTGTTTTTTACCTCACTGAAAAAGATCAAATCATCTAAAATCGCAAGGAAAATGTGTAGAGACATATCTAGGAAATTACTTTTTTGATTAACCTCCCTTTGTGTGCTGCTCCAAATGTTATTTTTATTTTCCTTAGCCTTTTTGCTTTTGACTTGTGTATTTTGAAATAGCTCCCCCTATTTGGTTTGTTTTTAGTGTTTTATGTTTGTTTAATACCTTTGTATATTGACAACATTTGTATATATACATGTATATTTTTTTTTCCCTTACAAGAGTTTGTATGTTGATATTCTTGTTAATAATAATAATAATAAAAAAAAAACTATTAGAGTTAAAGTGAAATTCAACTTTTATGTTTTTATTGGCTTCCCTGATGCCTCTCTTTAGGTTGGATCTTGCAGTGCTGTACGCCTCTTTGTACCCGGATCTTTGTATGAAATCTTCATTTTTTATTTATTTATTTATTTTTTTTTTGCAATTTTTGAGCAAATATTAACCTTAAAAGACATGTCAGTTTATTACATACTGTGGCATCTCGAAAACAAAGACAATGTTAAGATTCGTGTTATGACCAAATATCTTTCAGCTGTGTTTGATATAATGGCAAATTAATTATAGTGCCAATTTACAATTTAGCATGATTATTCAAGGATCAGGTGTAGGAGTGATGATCAGTGTCTATATTTGATAAAACATTTGATGTTTTTTACATCAGTAATGTCCTGATTATACTTTGTGATCACTTAAATGCCACTTTGGTGAATTAAAAGTACCAATTTCTTTCCATAAGAGTAAAATATGTAAATTTTTCCAAACATTTGGCCACCGGTGTATTGAGCATTGTGAGGTCACAATGCACAATGTTAATTAATGTTAGTCAATTAAACGCTATTGTCAAGTGCTACTAAGGTATTGTTAAAGTAAAACAACAACAATATGTGAAATAAAGGCTAAAAATGTCTGACCTACAATACATTTGTTATATAAACACACACACAAACTTCTTCATAATGTATTAATACAGATACAATATTGTCAAATAAATTGCACTGACCTTGATTTTAAAACTTGTATGAAACACTGGTTTAACCCTTAAATGTATTCGTTAGATCTTTAGTGACCTCTGACCTCATTTCACCCCTTGTTCCTGATTGAACCCTCTTTATTATTCCTGAATTGTTCTCTTATAGAGTAACACAATACAATGCAAAGAAGTTATTTATAATGATACTAATATACAAAAAAATCAAATATAATATATTGAAATAATTTTCATGATAAATAAATGCCTGTTTTCTTTCTGAACAAACATGAATTACCCAAAATGTGTTTGTTTGATCATTTCATATTACTTTTGCTGTTAGTCACAAACGTGTTTTCACATTATTGTAAACTCACATAATTATATTGTTTGTAATTAAGTGTCCGTGATAAAACAGTCCAGTTTGATTTGCAACATATAAATGTTTTTATTCCCCAAAGCGAATCAAGAGATGAAACATCAAAGTAGATCAGAATAACACCAAATGCAGGACAATATAAAAGATAGAAAATTATTTAGTAAAATTAGATACAAGTAAGTTAAATACTGTTTATGGTGTTGTGGGGGGTGGAAACTTTCAAACATGAGGCGAGAGGCGGGACTTTCATTTGGAAGTCTTTGATTGGCTCTTTCCGGCACGTCAAACTTACAACTGACCAATGAAATCATTGAATGTGTTTGACCAATGAAAATACCCAATCAGAGGCGCGCGTCATCTCCGCACAGAATTAGCATGTAGGAGGGAATAAATACTTCTGTGAGCAGATGAACAATCATTATTCTGAGTTTGTTCTTCAGATCGTCATGCCTGAACCAGCCAAATCCGCCCCGAAGAAGGGATCCAAGAAGGCCGTCACAAAGACCGCCGCTAAGGGAGGAAAGAAGCGCAGAAAGTCCAGGAAGGAGAGTTACGCTATCTACGTGTATAAAGTCCTGAAACAGGTGCATCCTGACACCGGGATCTCTTCCAAGGCGATGGGAATCATGAACTCTTTCGTCAACGACATCTTCGAGCGCATCGGCGGTGAAGCGTCTCGTCTCGCTCACTACAACAAGCGCTCCACCATCACATCGAGAGAGATCCAGACCGCCGTGCGTCTGCTGCTGCCCGGTGAACTGGCCAAACACGCCGTGTCTGAGGGCACAAAGGCCGTCACCAAATACACCAGCTCCAAGTAAAACCACATCCGGTTTCTCAACCGACCCAAAGGCTCTTTTAAGAGCCACACATGTTCTTGGTTAAAGAGTTTCTTGTGCATGTGCAGATTAGAAAGATATTATAATATGAAATGTTTCGTCTGATTCTGTAATCTGATTGTTTTGTATCAATGGTAAAAAATGTTTGTATCAAACTTGATCTCCTCTCCAGAAGACCGACATGTTCTGTTTTTTCCTCATGACTGAGCCGGTAATGTTGAAATGGTGGTGATTGGAGCAATGGGCTCTTATGCATGCAACCTTAATCACAATTTCCAGAATAAAATAAGCCAGCTCAAAAACTTCCGGTGAAACGTCACTTGCGGTAGCGGCGTATTAAATTTTCTGATTGACCGTGTAAATCGTCTGTAAGGCGATACCTCCTTCTTTTTTTTTTTTTTTTTTTTTTTTTTGCCTAACAGTTACTCACTCGTTTAAATAGATTATAATAATAAGTGAACGACATGAAAAATACTTTTACATTTCAGCGTTGTGAATGGACGACAGCTGAGCACTGTTGCATCCCTCAGTGTTCATCCTCGGCTAAATTCAATTCGGCTATTAGTTTTCACACTTTCCCCTCCGTCATGGTGCTATAAACTGTTTCTCCCCTCTTTGCTGGCTCAGTAAGTGACAAGCAGATATTTGCAGAGTCAGGAATACTTACATTACTTAGGCAGGATATGGCAATAATGGTGGACAGAGGCTTTCTTAAAGATGACTGTGTGCCCTGTAAAGTGTGAATACAGGCCTGCATTTCTTCCTGGGAGACCTCAGATGCAGCACATAAGGCTATTGCACATCTGAGAGTGCATGTTGAGCGCCTTATTCGCTGGATCACACATTCTTTGACACGGTTATCCCCTCTAAATATGTTTGGTAACATTAACCAGCTCTATGTAGTTTCATGCTTTCTGTTAAATGACCAGAGTGGCCCATGTGTAAAAGCTTGGTCTAAATAGAGGCATCAAGACCTGTGCGCAGATCTGTTTAGTGTTCAAACTATTTTACTGTTGTTAGCTACTGCTTTTATTCAGTGATAAAGAATTTACATCTCTACAACTTCATACAGGGATCTGTATTTTCCCACATTTTCAGTTTCATGCTTCCAGTGAATAAACCTTCATTTGCCTTTTTTAAATGGCCCCCGCAAAGCATTGTGTATTTTATTGTGGTCATCACAAACAGCATTTAAATGATACTATTTTAGGTACTAATGAGATATAAGCTCAAACACTCACATAAATAACATTTATAGGAGAATATGTAATTCAATAAATTAATGATGACATGTTCAACTACATAATTTGTATACATTGTATACTTCTATCCTATTATAATATATTTGTGGCAGATGACAATAGTGCACATGAAAACTGCTCAGAAACGTCATGAAAAACAAACTATTTGAACTTTGTACAAAGACTGATTGAACGTTAACCATGAAATTTTCAAGCCAAAAGCATTAGTAGGTAAAAGTTAAAGTTAACGTAATCAACCTTTTGTTTGATTGTTTTTATGACTCCCATCTCTGAATATTCTTTGAATAAACAATTAAATAAATGCTATTCCCATTGATGTTGTGGGTGGAGCAGTTTCCTTTGCCATTCCTGTGTAAATCTCATTCACACGCAGAACTGACATGTCTGGAAGGTCACAGGTCACCGGCCCTTTTGTACAAGTTACTCCTGATAATATACAAAACTGAACAGTTAGACAAGCATTCATGTACTGTTTGTTATTATCATAAATTACTGCTTTTCATGTCAAATTCTACTTCAGTGTTGTGTAGCTCTACGCTACAGGGATGTGTGTGTGTGTGTGCGTGTGTGTGTACGGACATTCAGTTCAATCTGAGGTTCATCTTAAGTCTAATAAAGACTAGTCTAAAAATACAAAGTACAATTTGACATTTCAAGTTCATATTTTAATTAATGTAGCAGACATACTGCCCATAGAGATGACCTGATCCCTTCAGCCAATCTTCTCCCTTGGGCCTAGCTGACAACACCACCATCTCATTTGTTGGACCAGGCTTAAAGCCCTGTCACGAAATGTTGTACAAGAACTTATTTACTTTCTGTAAAAATGTTTAGCTCATATGATCACATTTTCATAAGGAAGGACGCTGCATGGAGCCTTGAAAGTTAATGCGATTTACGTGACATAACCAGGAAGAAGTGAGACACATAATGTTGAAAACATCACCTGGGTTCTAGGTTTGTGCCTCTGCTACTCGGACCCTGTGCATCTGTGTGTGTGTGCGGGGGGGGCGGGGGCAGCCGTTGCTCTCTGTAATGTGAGGTCTGGTAGAGCAAAGCTGCAACATGACTGCATAGTGCAAACCCTGCCACACATGAGCAATGACGGGCCAACAGCTCAACAGAGTCTTTGAGAACAACCTGTAAAAAAATATATATATTATTATCAATTGATACTGTAGCTTATGTGTTTTGAGGTTCAGGTAAATAATTTTATTGAGAGTGGCTGAGATTACTGAAATACATATTTAATAACAGAACTACATGGAGTCTGTAGCTAGTGATGCGTTTTAAACATGCTCGCTGTGTACAAGGTCAAATGCTGGCAGCCTACCTGCCTCTACTCTCTGGGAATCTTTACCTGTGTCCCCTGTGTCTACTACACAATAAACATGTGTACTATTGTACTGTTGAGTAAAATACTTTTTGAAACACAGTGTAGTTGGTGCACGGTTCTGTTGGTGCAACAGTATTACAGTCACTCTTCAGCCTATTTTATACTGGCACATGGAAATCCCAGAAAGCAGAACGTATTATTGAACCTGCTCTCATTCCCCTACTTGAGTTATGTGGTCTCTCATTGTTCATCGACCTGAAGCAGCTTGCCCTCACAGACACCTCTCCTGCCTCATCCTTGTCAGAAACTGAGAAACGGAGGCAACGAATTAAGCAAGGACCACATAGCAAGACAAAATGTTATGCTAGTGCCAAGCCTGGTTATGTCAAGGAGAGTAGCGGGAGACAGATCTATATCTAAATGCTGCCAACTTAGTGGTTATATTCGGTTTACCAATGCTAACATTAAGATATCGTTGGTCTTTCAACTTAACAGTAGCTAACTTACGTTCGATAACGTTAGCTAAGTTAGCTGTCTATAGCTAGCGTACAGAACAAAATAATTATTGCGCACTTTTGCTAACTTACCTTCGTAGTCATGGATACAGCTGGATATGTACAGCTTAAATCCCTTTTCACATTTGCTTGATGAAGTCTTTGAATTTGACTGAATCAGGCGGTGTACATCATTTATGTTGACTCGAGGTAGATCCTGCAGGGAGCGAGTATAAAACATCTTTTTCAGGAATGACAGTTGACCGGAAATGCCCGAGCTGGCTTATCTAAACCAGGAAGTAACCGTGCATATGGCCAATTGACCTTTCGCTGTCAGTTTGATTGACAAGCGATCTGACCAATCTAACGCTGATATTATGTGGCTGATATTAAGTGATTAAGTGAATGATTAAGTCCATTCCTCCTATCATTAAACTCACCACTTCATTGACAGCCGGCCGACACCCGCTCACCCTGATCCTCTGCTAGCGTTAGCATGAGCATAGTAACGTTACACCTGCAAGACGTCTGTGCCAGTGCCACCAAGGGAAAATCAAAGTTGTCAACATGCCAGACAATGCTGAAAACATCTGGTGTTCATCTTATACAAAGGAAAAAGCAAATAATATATTTTTTTATACATATGACCTTACAATCACAATAGTTGTCATATAACCTTTCAAGCATATTATTTTGGAAATCATATTTACAGAGTTGGGTGAAATCTACAAGGTGTTTCCATGAATATTACAGGAGGCAACAGAATCATTAATGGAGGATACTATGGTCACTGAAATGTGTATGTGTCATGCTTTTTGTTGCAGTGATCTCTAACTGATCAGGGCTGGAATGAAATACTCAATTGAGCTTGGCAATGTGACATCAGCCACAGAGCGCCGCGGTGGCTGATGGGTAGTGCCGCCATATTGTGAGGCCATCTCGCCGTTCCACTCTCAATTTGTTGGCTGACGCGCGAATCCGGACCGCTAATATATAAAGTAATTGACATTTCGATTAATTTTAAAGTTATGGGAAGAACTTGTTGTGTTGTCGTTGTAATGTCCGTTCACACGACCGACAAGGTAAGAGATTAGAGATATTGTCTTTCTTTAGCTTTCCCGTCTGGAGGCAGAATCAAGGAAACTATGTGTCTGATGTGACAAAGAGACGCCGGCTGTCTTGGATATCAGCCGTAAGACGTACAGACATCAAGTTTTCCAGCATCCCAAGATTGTTAAAAGTGTGTTCCAGACATTTTTATTCAGGTGAGTGTCAACGTATTAACGTTAGGTACATTCTACCAGAAATGTACAATTCCACTTCTAAATATCTTGGAGAAAAATAGACCTTATTCTTTAATTAATGTTAGAATGGATTTCTAATGAATTAGTTTGACACAAATAGTATTTTCTTATTGATTGATTACATGTCCCTGATTGTATCTAACGTGGTATTATAATTTCTATAAGAAATATAAGCAATGTTTAGGTCAAATGTAGTGAATGGAAAGTCCAGAATAACCGCCAGGCACTTATATAACGTTAGTTGTAAAAAAAAAAAAAAAACTACATTAACATAGGAGATTATACAAACACATAATGGCGGGTATCATAATATTTAATGTGATAGGACTGACTGTGGTGTGACAGGGCTGACATTTAGGACAAAATTTGTTTGTGTTCTTTGAATAAGTATTGGTAAACATTTCTACTTTAATTTCTTATTATGATTTTAATGTTAAATGGGGTGTGATTTCTTTAATATGCATCTTAAAATGTATTTTCTATGTTGTTTACATAGTTGTTTCACTGTAGTGTTTTTTTGTTTTGTTTATTATGACTGTATTTATTTTTTGATGTCTTCTTGAAGGTAAACCAGCATATGAAATGGATGAGTCCAATCCTGACTGGGCTCCAACACTGCACCTGGGACACTCTGAAGTGCGTGCTACCGAGTCAGACCGGTATTCTCGTCGATTACAACGACAACAAATGACCGTGCCAGTAGCAGGAGACGACGGTGAATCCCAAATGCAGGTGGAGGCAGCACAAGAAAAGGAAGGTGATGACCAGGCAGAGGCAGAAGTAGCAGCAGATGCGGGAGGTGGTGACCAGGCAGAGGTGGGAGCTGTAGAGGATGAGGAAGGTGGAAATCAGGCAGAAGATGAACCAGCAGTTAAGAGACAAAGAGCAGAATGTCAGTTCTGTGAGAGCAACAGTGCAGAAATCAACCGTCTGTTGCAGGAGAACAGGAAGCTTAGGTGTGAGCTGAACAAGAGAAAGATGGATGAGGACTTCTTAAAGGGTGACACAAATAAGGTCAAGTACTACACAGGAATTCCATGCTTTGCCATTTTATTGTCATTGTTCACCAATGTTAAGGCTTTCCTGCCAGTTACCAAAAAGTTGACATCCTTTCAAATGCTTTTGTTGACACTCATACGTCTGAGGCTTGATCTTCCTGTACAACACCTTCCCCATCTCTTTAATGTGTCGCGTAAAACTCTTTCCACTGCCTTTACTGACACCATAGATGTTTTGAATGCACGGCTTACTGGCCAGAGAGGCATTGCTTACAAGCTACAATGCCACATCAATTTTTTGAAGCTTTTGGGAAACGTGTTGCTATTATAGTCGACTGCTTTGAAATACGTACAGAAAGGCCATCAAATCTAAAGGCACGTGCACAGGCTTTTTCTCATTACAAAGGGGGACACACAATGAAATACCTCGTTGGTATTACACCACAAGGTGCCATATCATTTATTTCCAAGGGATGGGGGGGACGTGCCTCTGAAAAGCACATAACTGAGAACTGTGGCCTTCTTAACAAACTGTTACCTGGTGACTTAGTGCTAGCTGATCGAGGCTTCGATATCAAGGATAGTGTGGGGATGATGATGTGTGCAGAGGTCAAAGTTCCTGCGTTCACTAAAGGAAGATGTCAACTTGATGCTAAGGATGTGGAAAACACACGAGCGATAGCACACCTGAGGATTCATGTTGAAAGGGTGATTAGCAGTATGCACAACAAGTACACAAAGTTACATAAGAGAATACCAATTAGTTTGTTACTGCCATGTGAGGGGGAGGAGATGACACTTCTTGACAAGATAGTGAAAGTTTGCTGTATACTTCTAAACATGTGTTCCAGTGTGGTTGTAAAACCAGTTGAAAATGAAAAATGTGCATGTTAAAACTTTCATTTTAATGTTGTAAATATGTATATTGCTGTTGTAGATGTATATTAGTTTTGATGACATGTTTGTATACTTAAATACTTCTATTGAAAACAGATGACACAATATGAATTTGTAGAAACTGGTTTAATACAAATTAAATTTGCAAGTACAAAAACAACAACAGGTTATTTTTTCCAGCGATAAATGTAAACATATCTGTGTAAACAACTTCAGAAACTGCAACACAAAAGGTTACAACTTGTTGCAACGTATCAACCACATCTATATAGTATCACTGTACAAAAGGTTGTTGCAGTGAAGCAAACCTGAATTTTATAAAGTGCAATCATGTTGAGAACAAACTTAATATATATATATATATATATATATATATATATATATACAGTGCAATCATGTTGAGAACAAACTTACTACATATCTATTGCAGTGCAAGATCCAGACTACATGGCTGTGCAAGTGAGCTTATAGTACCTGTGGTGTGTTCTTTGAGTAATATTTGGCTACAAGCTCCGGAAGGCAAACTTTCTCAAAGAACTTTTGTGCTTTCTGTAGACGTAGATCCCAGAATTCCTGGTCTGGAAAGACCTGTACAACAACAAAGTCCTCCAGAGTCCAAACAGCAAGGTCACAGTGGTTGGATCCAGTGACAAATATTTGCGTCTGTGTCTGTGTGTAATAACTATGTGTTTTCTTAAGCATAAATATTATACTCAAAACAAAAATCTTATAGCTGCATATTCATTCAAGTGTTTGGAGTATGTTCGTTTCACGCCACCTGACAAGTTTGATTTTAACCTTCATATCAAATATTCTACTAATTATTATTATTATTGTTGTTGGTGTTTTATATGAAATACTTGGTTGACACTTTACAATAAGGTTAGATTCCTAAAATGTGTAAAGGCAAAGGTATGAACTAACAAATAATATATGTTTACAACATTTATTAATCTTTGTCAATGGTAATTAATAAAAACACAATTGTTCATTGTTAGTTCATGTTAAATAATGTTGTTAATGTTAATAACAAGTGGAACCTTATTGTCAATTGTACAAATACATCGGAGTTGAATCTCGCTCTTGCGCACATTCATCATCAGAGAGAGGGGCGTGGTTTGGAGTTTGAGGGAAGAGCAGTGATTGGTTAGAATGTTCTCCAGACTCTAGCCAATAGGCGTCTGACACTCTCTTATAAATTCTGCAAACGAGAACACTAGGTAGCATTATTTCTCTTTGTAACGTGTAACTTTAACTACAGACCGAAAATGAGCGGTAGAGGTAAAACTGGCGGTAAAGCGCGAGCAAAGGCTAAGACTCGTTCATCCAGGGCAGGACTGCAGTTCCCCGTCGGTCGTGTTCACAGGCTGCTCCGCAAAGGAAACTACGCACAGCGCGTTGGTGCCGGTGCTCCAGTTTATCTGGCCGCTGTGCTCGAGTATCTCACCGCTGAAATCCTGGAGTTGGCTGGAAACGCCGCTCGGGACAACAAGAAGACTCGTATCATTCCCCGTCACCTGCAGCTGGCGGTGCGGAACGACGAGGAGTTGAACAAACTCTTGGGTGGAGTGACCATCGCTCAGGGTGGTGTGCTGCCCAACATCCAGGCTGTGCTGCTGCCCAAGAAGACCGAGAAACCCGCCAAGAAGTAACCGGACTAAAGTCTGATTCCCTGCAACACAAAGGCTCTTTTAAGAGCCACACAATTTAACTATAAGAGAGTGGTATTTTACTTGCATGACAATTGTGATTATATACAATAAACAAAAAGAAAAGTTGTTAAATACAAAGTGTGAGGTGAAGATTACATTTTATCCGTGCCTCAAAATGTATAAACGCAGTTTTGATTAAAAGGTTGTTATTTGTAAAGCTACACAAAGAATCAAGTATCATTTGTACCTGGGGAAAACAAAGAAACTGTATCTACTTCAAAATATAGAAGACACATGATTAACTAGGTATGGAGTAATTATGTGCACATAAATATATTATCTATATTTAATCTCAGTTTATTTAACATTAACGGAACAGAAGATCTTGAGCGGGAAACTGTCGCCGCTTGTTTGAACACACGAGCCGCACAGTCATTGGTCAACTGTCACAGAGACGTCACTATCAGCCAATCACAAGCCTCGGAACCCTCCCCCCACTGACTCATCGTCACACAAGACTATAAAGAGCAGCAGCAGCAGAACATTCAGTCACATTTTCTGTGAAGAACGGAGAAGAATCGTTGAAGTCATGGCAAGAACTAAACAGACCGCTCGTAAATCCACCGGTGGAAAAGCCCCGAGGAAGCAGCTCGCTACTAAAGCCGCCCGTAAGAGCGCACCAGCCACCGGCGGAGTCAAGAAGCCTCATCGTTATAGGCCCGGTACCGTGGCTCTGCGAGAGATCCGCCGTTATCAGAAGTCCACTGAGTTGCTGATTCGCAAACTGCCTTTCCAGCGTCTGGTGAGAGAAATCGCTCAGGATTTCAAGACGGATCTGCGCTTCCAGAGTTCCGCTGTCATGGCCCTGCAGGAATCCAGCGAGGCTTATTTGGTCGGTCTGTTTGAGGACACCAACTTGTGTGCCATCCATGCCAAGAGGGTCACCATCATGCCCAAAGACATTCAGCTGGCCCGCCGCATTCGTGGAGAACGAGCTTAAATCCACAGTGACGTCATCAACCCCAAAGGCTCTTTTAAGAGCCACTTCAATCCCACTGAACGAGTTCATTTCCATGTTAAGCAGCTATTAAAACATTAGGTGTTGTAAAAAAAAAAAAAAAAAAATCAAACCCATTGTTTTGTCAATATAAACTTTGATATTGATAACTTGCCCAATTTAACGTTGATTTAAAAGCAATTGTCCTGTGAAGTTTAACCTTTCAGTTAAATGTAGAATTTTGCAAGTTCAAAGTGTAGTTTATTGTTGACTTTTTTTACACAACAACTGCAGCAAAATATGTTTTAGTTTGAAGAATATAATAAATCTTTTACGCACTTGGGGATTTTGAGTAAACGATTGCAGAATAAATACCGTAACGGTCATGTTAAATATCGGTTCTTTTATTTGTTTTATTATTTTACTTATACTTATTATATTATGATTCTCATTAATAAAATAATGATAAAAAAAATCTAATAAATCCGAGTGATATGTGAGATTTGGTATGTCAGCTGTGAACTGTGAGAAGGAAAAATAAGTGACGTACTTTAGGCTCCGCCTTCAGTGCTGTGTTTCTACTAGGTCCTGTAGGCAACATTAAAAGTCTTTAACTGCCGTTAAGTTCTACACATTCAGTTAGTTGTTGAAGACTTGTATCATGTCTGGAAGAGGCAAAGGCGGGAAAGGACTCGGGAAAGGAGGCGCCAAGCGTCACCGCAAAGTGTTGCGTGATAACATCCAGGGAATCACCAAACCCGCAATCCGTCGTCTCGCTCGCCGTGGCGGTGTCAAGCGGATCTCCGGTCTGATCTACGAGGAGACTCGCGGTGTGTTGAAGGTGTTTCTGGAGAACGTTATCCGTGATGCCGTCACCTACACTGAACACGCCAAGAGAAAGACCGTCACTGCCATGGACGTTGTGTACGCGCTGAAACGACAGGGACGAACTCTGTACGGATTCGGAGGATAAACGACTTTATTCAGGAGGAACCGACCAACCCAACGGCTCTTTTAAGAGCCACCCACAATCTCACATAAAGAGTTGATGTCTTGATTGTGATGTTTAGTTTTAATCACTTTCTCTATTTTAGGAGTAATATCAAATCACTTTATTGTCACACTACCATGTACACGAGTGCAACAGTAGGTGAAAGTCTTGTGTGCAGTTCCGAGCAACATTGCAGTAATGACAGTGACGAGACATATAACAAGTTACAATAAACAACAGATTTACACAACAAATTTACACAACACAATTTACATAACAAATGTACACATAATTACACAACATAGTACTGATATACAATGTACAGTAAACAATACACACAATATAGAATACACATACACTTGATAAGGGTGTGTATATATATATATACACACACTAATTGAATTGGGGAGAATATATTTGACAGTCCAGTTTGAGATAATAAGATTAATAAAGTGCAGTGCTGATTGTTGATCGTGATCGATCAAGTGTTCAAAAGTCTGATTGCTTGTGGGAAGAAGCTGTCATGTAGTCGGGTGGTGCGGGTCCTGATGCTGCGATACCGCCTGCCTGATGGAAGCAGTGAGAGCAGCCCATGACTCGGGTGAGTCTCTGATGATCCTCCAAGCATTTTTCACACACGTCTGTTATATATATCCTGGAGGGAGGGAAGCTCACCTCCAATGATGTTTCTGGCCGTTCGCACCACCCTTTGCAGGTCTTTGCGGTTGTGGGCGGTGTTATTGCCGTACCAGGCGGTGATGCATCCAGTCAGGATGCTCTCTACAGTGCTGGTGTAGAACCGTGTGAGGATGTGTTGGTTCATTCCAAACTTCCTCAGCCGTCTCAGGAAGAAGAGGCGCTGGTGAGCCTTCTTCACAACGGCCTCAGTGTGGACAGACCATGTGAGTTCCTCAGTAATGTGGACACCGAGGAACTTGAAGCTGCTGACTCTCTCCACCGGTGCTCCATTAATGGTGATGGGGCTGTGTTCTCTGTCTTTCTTCCTGAAGTCCACCACAAGCTCCTTGGTTTTACTGACGTTGAGGGAGAGGTTGTGCTCCTGACACCAGCGTGTCAGAGTGTGCACCTCCTCTCTGTAGGCTGTTTCATCATTGTCAGTGATCAGACCTACAACCGTCGTATCGTCAGCAAACTTAATGATGGCATTGGAGCTATGTGTCGCCACACAGTCATGTGTGTAAAGGGAATCCAGGAGTGGGCTGAGAACACAGCCCTGCGGGGCTCCAGTGTTGAGGGTCAGTGATGATGAGATGTTGCTGCCCATTCTAACCACCTGACGTCTGCCTGACAGGAAATCCAGGGTCCAGCTGCACAGCGAGCTGTTTAAGCCCAGAGCCCGGAGTTTCACATCAAGCTTGGAGGGCATTATGGTGTTAAATGCTGAGCTGTAGTCTACAAACAGCATTCTCACATACGTGTTCCTTTTTTCCAGGTGGGAGAGAGCAGTGTGTATTGTAGATGCAATGGCATCATCAGTGGAGCGGTTGTTATGGTAGGCAAACTGCAATGGGTCCAAAGAGGTGGGCAGAACAGAGCAGATCTGACCAACCTCTCAAAGCATTTGCTGATGATGGGGGTGAGGGCAACAGGACGCCAGTCATTTAAACAAGTGATTTTTGATTGCTTAGGTACAGGCACAATGGTTGATGTTTTGAAGCATGTGGGGACTACAGACAGGGAGAGGGACAGGTTGAAAAAGTGCCGAGCGAACATCGCCGTTAACCCAGGGTTTCTGGTTGGGGTAGATCCGTATTGTTTTTGTCGGAACAACGTCCTCTACGCACTTCCTGATGAAACACGTTACGCTATCAGCGTAAACCTCGATATCGTCATCGGAGGCGGACCGGAACATTTCCCAGTCCGCATGATCAAAACAGTCCTGTAGCGCAGAGTCTGATTGGTCCGACCAGCACTGGATTGTTCTGAGGGCAGGTGCTTCCCGTTTTAGTTTCTGCCTGTAAGCGGGCAGAAGCAGAACGGAAGAGTGGTCGGATTTACCAAATGGTGGGCGGGGGAGGGATTTGTAGCCATCCCGGAAAGGAGAATAGCAATGATCCAAAACCCGGTCCCCTCGTGTGCTGAAGCTGATATGTTGGTGGTATTTTGGTGCTATTGTTTTAAAGTTGGCTTTGTTGAAGTCCCCGGCAACAATGAACGTGGCCTCAGGGTGCGCGGTTTCCTGCTGACTTATACTGCCATACAGTTCCCTAAGTGCCCGGTCTGTGTCGGCTTGTGGGGGGATGTACACAGCTGTGATAATGACCGCTGGGAATTCCCTCGGTAGCCAGAATGGTCGACACAGAAGCATGAGATATTCCAAATCAGGAGAGCAGAAAGACCTGATAAAATGTACATTCCTCTGATCACACCATGATTTGTTGATCATAAAACATACACCTCCACCTCTGCTTTTACCTGAGAGGTCTTTCGCTCTGTCCGCTCGGTGCACGGAGAAACTCGTGGGTTCGATGGCCGAGCCTGGAATCTCCGCGGACAACCAGGTTTCCGTAAGACAGATAACACAGCAATCTCTCGTCTCTCGTTGGAAAGAGATCCGCGCTCTCAGCTCGCAGAGCTTGTTGTCCAGACAGTGTTGCCAGATGTACGATAATTATCGTATTTGTACGATAATTTTGACCTCTGTACGATGTACGATCAATAATGAAAAAAAATCCCATAATGTACGATAATTTCAGAGTTTTCAGTCGTTCGTCCAAACACACATCCTACCGCTTCTCTCTCGGACCCCGAATTATTTCGCAGGCTCGCCTGCCTGCACGCAAGCACGTACACACACACACACACACACACACACACACAGAGAGCACAAGTGGATGTGGCATCCGATGATGACAGCGAAAATCAACATCAACACCGATGATGTGCACTTTTTTCGGCATATCTTTTGCACTTTGGAAAAAAAAAGTTATTCAGACTTCCTCCAGTTAATGTGAGCGTATTATACAGCTTGTTCAAATTGGCTGTAAAATTATTTGGAAAATAAAATTGTTGGAAAATAACTATATTTTATGCGTTTGGTTTGTGTACGATAATTTTTTTTAAAAAACGATAATTTTGAGGTTTTGGTACGATACTTCGACATTTCTAATCTGGCAACACTGTGTCCAGAGACTGAACATTTGCCAGTAGTATACTGGGTAGCGGGGGTCGATTTGCGCGACGTCTTACTCTGATGAGAACGCCGGCTCTTTTCCCCCTTGTCCTTCTGCGTATCCGCAGCTGGGCTGCCCAGACAAAGGGCTCCGCTGGCGTGTTTGTAAACAGCGGGTTGGCATTGAGGAATTTGAAGTCCAGTTTTCGGTGTGTGATTGCCGAACCAATGTCCAAAAGCGTTTGTCTGTCGTACACAATAAGGCAGACAACATCCAAGACAAAAAAACACAAAACTGTAAACAAAACAAACAATAAACTGCAGTGTTTTGACGGAGCCCGCGACGCAGCAGCCATACTCGGTGCCATCTTGAGCATTCAAAACACATTCTGAGATCCAAAACACATTCTTGTGCATTATAATTCCATTGGTTTACAGTTTACTCTAAAATAACTAATTAGCAGTGCAGAATAGAGATATGTGAAAAATAAAATGTTAAAGACAAATCATGTACAAATGGTAGTACAATCAAGGCACTGCGGGCTGTGAAATAATTATTTACAAATATTAAGCTACATTGGAAATCAGCATCTTTTTGACATGTAAACTTCCATGCTCAGTCAGCATACTTGTGGATGATTTCCCCCTGCATGTTTACTAGGGCTGCACATATTCTGAGGATTTTGTCCATTTTGTGTGCCAAGTTGATGGGTACAGTCTGGGAGATTATTTTGAACACTTTGAGCCTCCTGATAACTCTTTCCACATGTATGCGCACATTTGCAATCCTCCTTGTGGCAGTTACATCCTCATCAGACAACTGCCCTCCTTTATGAGTGAACGCTGGTAGAACAAGGTTAACCCTTCTCTCAAACAGCAGATCTCTGATGGTAAAGCCTCTGTCTGCCATCACTTCATCGCCGGGACGAAGATACTCCAGGAAGCCAGACTCCTGAGTGATGAACTTGTCACTACACCTGCCTCCATAAGCAGGAAAAATGAACATAACAAGCCCACATGGGGCAATAGCAACTAAATACTTTATAGTATTGCTGGAATAATAATGGCTGTATGACTCGCCTCTGGAGTCAAGGTTGTGTGGTTTCTGCAGGGTGGTCTCAGTGCAGTCAATGATGCAGGTGGTGTTGGGGAACTTCTCCCTGAAGCACTGAGGCATTGTGCTCCGGATTGTCTCCCGTGGCAGCCAAGGAATGTAGATTCTCATGTGCTCCTCCATTGTGTCTATCCAGTAGGAGAGGATCCTGCTCACTAACCCCTGGGACACAGCAAAGCGTTCTGCAAGATCACCCTGGAGTAGATTCAACTTAAGTTTCATCATGGTTATCAATATTTGATCCATTACGTGCATCTTGAAGTTTGCTTTATAGAACTGTTCCAGATATTTAACATGATCAAAAAAGGCACTGAGAGAAAAGCCTGTGTACAACACACAGCTAGTGTCATTCTTCAGGATGGCATGGGCAAGGGGTTCTTCTCCACCACATTGTGTTTCTCTGTCGCATACATCCTTCATCTTTTCTCCTAATATGTAGGTGTGATCCATCAGTGCCTGAACCTCCCACTGAGTGTCAGCATCTTTATGCATAGGTGACTCTGACTGTGGAACGGTCTTGTCAGCCTCCTCATCACAGAGGCTGTCATCTGCCAAGCACAAGACCACATAAGCCCACAACCAGTTTAGCAAACAACATAAAACATACCTAGACTACTACGTTAACACCAAGCTAATAGAGCAACACCTGTATTAGTGCTCATTCAAATAAACATATTGCATACATTGTTTCCAATTTTTTCAAATGCCCTGGGCTAGCAGGGATGAAAAAAAATAAATATATCAATAAATATACAGAGAGAACAAACTTAAAAGACAGTTGGGTTTATGTGAGAGCATGTATTAAAGGATTAGTTCATCTCAAAATGAAGATTTCCTAATAATTTACTCACGCCAATGCCATCCAAGATATCCATGTCCTCCTTTCCTCAGTGGAAGAGAAATTAAGTTTTTTGAGGAAAACATTTCTGGATTTTTCTTCGAATAATGGACTTCAAAGGCAACCAAAGTTTTGAAGTCCAAATCAGTGCAGTTTCAAAGGTCTTTGAAGTGCTTCAACGGGCTGTGCACGATCGCAGCTAAGGAAGAAGGTCTTACCTAGCGAAACGATAGATCATTTTCTACAAAAAAATAAAATATACTTTTTAACTACAATTGTTCGGATTGAGCTGATCTGCAACACGCCGGCGGAAGTACCGTACACAACTGAGAACTAACAAGAGTTAACATTACCTTGCGTACCAATTAAACATTTAAACAGTTAACTTACCTGTGTCTGCTAACCTCTTGACACGTCTCCTTGGAGTTTTTATTGGGACTTCGTAGCCCAGCCACTTTTGTGGTATCGGGTGGTCTTCTGTAGGTCTTGTGTCCACGAAATGAAAAGAACAAACATACGGTCGCTTTGGTGGTTTCTTCAAATTGAAAGCTTTTAGCCACAGGCGAAGGGATTCCTCATTCCTCGGCGGGGGGTGAAGGTCGTAGGGCGCCTCGCATCCACATTCAGCTCTCGTACGCGTTTGATGATTAAAACACTCCTGCTCTAACTGCACAAACAATCCCGGTCTTCCTTGAAGCCATAATGACGAGTTAATTGTTACGAAGACTTGTTTGATTAAACGCTACGGTGAAAAGCGAGTTAGATAGCCAGTGACCGGAAGTGCCAGACCAGAAGTCTCGCACAAAAAAACGTCAACTGGCTGTGTCCGTATTTCCGTTAAAAATAAGGCAAATACAGTTAGTGCAGTACACAGTGAAATGAGACAACGTTCCTCCAGGACCATGGTGCTACATAAAACCACATAGGACAAACACAGAACCACATGAGACTACACAGACTAAATAAAGTACCTAAATAAAGTGCACGTGCAAATGTGTGCAAAAAGTACGGGACAGTACAATAAATTTCTAACAATGAACAGGACAATAGACACAGTGAGAGACAGTGCAGCACCGACCAGTACACAGTAGAGCAAAAGATGACAGTTACTAAAATTGCCAAACGTAAACATAACATACTATGAGATAGTGTTCTATGGACATAGCAGTTATTGAGGTAGCAGACAGTTATAAAGTGACATTAATTAAAGTGCAACTCAGGACGTGTGTGTGTGTGTGTGTGTCAGTCCAGTCTCTGAGTATTGAGGAGTCTGATGGCTTGGGGGAAGAAGCTGTTACTCAGTCTGGCCGTGAGGGCCTGAATGCTTCAGTAACTCTTGCCAGACGGTCCACAATGCTGGTTGCTTTGCTGATGCAGTGTTTTTTGTAAATGTCTTTGATAGGCCTCTTTCACACTTCCGGGTTTAGTGTTTCTGGTGCTCACCAACGCCGGGTAAACTTACTTCCGGTGACAACAACAATGGCTGAGTCCAAGAATAAGTGTTGCTGTAGCGTCCCTCAGTGCAGCAATTCTAAGCAAAAACAACCTTATTTAAGTTTTCACGGGTATCCTTTGAACAAAGACCAAAAAAATAAATGGGTCATCGCTATTAGACGGGACGAAGGGTCTACGTTCGTCATTCGGAGAGGCAGCACGTATGTCTGCAGTCAGCATTTTACCGCTGTCGACTACATTCCAGGGAGTTCGCGGCTGAAGGTTGGTGCCATTCCCAGTCGTTTCCCTTGGAACAATTTCCATGTACTTCCTCAAAGGCTGTCAGCTTTTGAGAGATCTGCCGTTCGACTTGGCGCGGATGTACGTGTTCAGGAGCAGCCGGTGGTCTCAGAAGATGCACCCAATGAATCCAGTCATATTGAGGAACATGACTACGCGGCACACCCACCTGCCGGTAAGCACTTATGTTTATTTTTGCTTGTGTATTTCGGTGATAACAGTGTAGACTGTGATGTGACGTGAAATAAAAAAAATAAAAATAAAAAAGCATAATTAGTTGCTAACTATATTATTTACATTTTTATAGGTGCATTAGGTGAGGCTCTGCAGTACATTGAAGAGCTGGAGGCTAGGCTGCAGAAAATGTCACTAGAGAAACAAACAATAATGAACAGATTTTGTGTTTCTGATCACACAATCAAATACTATACAAAGTTTCCCTCACAGGAAGTTTTCCATGTGTTCTGGGAGTCTGTTTGTCCATCTGCCAGCAATCTTGTGTACTGGACTAAGGCACAGAGGATGGGACAGGAAGCATCCCCAAGTCCTAGCCCTGCACGGAAGATCCAGCTCATAGATGAACTGTTCATGTATTCCTGTCGGGTAGCTGCTGGACTGAGGGAACAAGTAATCGCTGACATTTTCGGGGTAAGCGTGGCCACAGTGAGTAGGGCCATTATCACCTGGGCTAACTACCTGTTCTTTGTGTTGGGTTCAGTACCCATTTGGATGTCCAGGCAACAAATATGCTTCTCCATGCCAAAGAAGTACAGTTTGTTCTGTCCACACCTGCGAGTCATCCTGGATTGCACAGAAATCCGCTGTGAGAGCCCCACATCTCTGACACTCCACTCAGAGATCTTCTCCAGCTACAAGAGCACTACAACATTTAAAGGTCTGGTTGGAGTAGCTCCGTGTGGTGCAATGACTTTCATCTCCCAGCTTTACACAGGTTCAATCTCCGACAGAGAGATCACAAAGAAGTCCGGCATTTTGGACCTGCTTGAACCTGGAGATAGCCAAGCACAGGTAGTGGGGGGAAATTAACAACAGGAACATCTGCAGCTATAGGGGGGCATTGATATGAAAGTGGACTACCATGAGGTACAGGACCAAACCGTGAGGGGACCAACTCTATTTTTGACATGCCCTCTAGTATGTGTGCCAGCAAAGGCCGGGGATGGATCTGACTCAGTTTTGTACCAGAAGCCAATACATCAGGATCTGGAAGGGGACCTAAAGAAATTAATACAAATTATTAGTTTTGAACACATTAAGTTGTAGCTGCGTACACGTGTACACATACAGTGTTGTGTATTACCTGTGTAAGCCCTGTATAGGGTAGACTTGATTCCAGTCTTCCCAACTGACTTTGGCTTCAGGACAACAAGTTCACTCACTGCCTCTGGATGGACTCCCTTAGCTAAAACAAACAAATGCAGTGTTAAAGTATTCTCTAAACACTTCTTAATAAGGTTTTATACATTGACATTAGTTTATGCATTTAGTCAATATGAAATAATAATGAGTAATAACAGTTAACAGATTTTGTTAATCTTGGGTGATGTTTATTTATACCTTTGTTACTTACTCTGCACTCTTGTGCATTAATATTAGTCCATAATGCTTTGATGTTAACATGTACTAACTTGTTTGTTTGAGTTGATACTATAGTGTTCTTACCAATTGCAGAAAAGAAAAATATACATGCCTGTGTTCTTGGACGATGCCATCTCTGTGGCTCACTCGTGCAGGCCAGTGGTGGTGGGACAGACTGTAAATTCAGCTGCACATAGTGGGCCGTCTGATACACAAGTGATGTCAGATGGTTACACAACCCTTTACCAGCTGCACAGCTGCACATATAGGCAGAAATACAAACAACCTCTTCTGTCTCCAATGACACCTGTTTGAGAAGACAATAGAATATAAATTAATTGTAATTTTATGTTGTGAGCTACATTAAAGGGATAGTTCACTTCAAAAATGTAAATTAATACCGAAAAAGTTTCTGTTGTCCTCATAGTATTTGTTGCCATATTTGTCAACACCCACTAAGGCTCCTGTCTTGATATCATTTACCCTTAGAAAGACATTTCAATTATGCCTTAAATCCTATTGACTACCATAGTAGGGGACAAAAATACTATGGAAGTCAATGGGACCAGTAAACTGTCTGGTTACCAGCATTCTTCAAAATATCTTCTTTTGTGTTCAGCAGAAGAAAGAAATTCATACAGGTTTGAAACAACTTGAGGGTGAGTAAATGATGACAGAATTTTCATTTTGAAGTGAACTATCCCTTTAAGTGCTGTTAATTAAAAGCTGCAAACAGCAGCAAAAGCAAGAAATACAGCTGTAGTCTGCAACCGCAGAAGCAATGAAAGAGACATAACTAAAAACCAACAAAGAAAACCTTAAGACAGGTGAAACTAAAATAAAGGGAAATAAATTCTGCAACCGCAGTAACTTGATATCAGAACGATCTGACTAACTCAAATAGGCCAACAGGCATATTACATAACCTCAAGAGTGTGGGGCTCCTCATTGTTCCTCATAGACCGATAACACCTAGCTCTTATTACCACCTTACGATCAACAACATTAGAGACTGAACACATAAAAATGGTTAGCAATTAGCATTCATAATGTTGCAAGTGCTAGCGCCAGATAGGCTAGTTGTCAACTTACCTTGATAATTGTGAATAAATTCCTCAACGAAGAATTTATAGCCCTTGCTCAGCCTTGCTTCTTTAACTGTTGAGTGCCGTCCAACAATCCTGTCAACATCCTCAAATCTGAGTCGTGGCAGTGTCGAGAGAGAAGTTGTGAAATAACGCTCCATGTTCACTCTATATGAAAACACCGTAGTTTCAGCTGTGGCGGAAATCCGTTTACCCAGCGTGACGTAGTTTCCGGTTGCGTGTGAGAAAGGCGAATGGAGGGAAGAGACCCCGATGATCTTCTCAGCTGTCCTCACTTTCCTCTGCAGGGCTTTGCGGTCCGAAACGGTGCAAGTCCCAAACCAGGCAGTGATGCAGCTGCTCAGGATGCTCTCAATAGTCCCTCTATAGAATGTAGTGAGGATGGGGGGTGGGAGATGTGCTTTCCTCAGACTTCGACTACAGAAGAGTAACGATAAACAGTAAATACTACTACCACATCAACTCTTTATGTGAGATTGTGTGAGGTCCATGGCAGTGGCAGTATTTCTCTTCATGCGATAAACTTGTGCAGTGGTGTGCCAGAACATCTGAACCCTTAACACAAAGATAAAACAAAATAACTCATTGTAGACTTCAGGAAACACAGAACAACACCCCATAAACATCAACAGAGATGATGTGGAGAGGATCAGCAGCTACAAGTTCATTTGCATCCACATCACAGATCTCACATGGTCTGTCGACACCTCGGCCCCTGGTATGAGAGCATCCATACACCTGAG
This sequence comes from Moxostoma hubbsi, assembly GCA_032164185.1. Taxonomy (NCBI): domain Eukaryota; kingdom Metazoa; phylum Chordata; class Actinopteri; order Cypriniformes; family Catostomidae; genus Moxostoma; species Moxostoma hubbsi. The sequence continues at coordinate 58,875,494 of JAVLUX010000003.1, forward strand.
TATATCAGTATAACAACTACAGTGAGTCAATGAATGTGAGATGAACAAACATGAAATCATCTAAATGATTAAATATGGTGTTAAATACAGTAAAATTATTTATGATCTATATAGTTGTATATGAAGCTTCTAATGATTCCAAATAGATTTCCACAATTTCACAAATGACCAAGAAACTAGAGTCTTGAGTTTATGACCTGTGATGATTTAATCACCCACATGTTGTTCCAAACCCATGTGTCAGTCACCATTCAGTTTCACTCCACAGCTAACATTCTGCCTAACATCACATTTTGTGCTGCACAGAAGTCAAACATGGGGGTGAGTAAATAATGACAGTGTTTTGGGTTGAGATGGATTGTTCTGCAGCTCCACATGAGGCTGAGTAAATAATGGCGGTTTTGGTTTTGCAAAAGAAACTCTTTAACCGAGAACATGTGTGGCTCTTAAAAGAGCCTTTGGGTCGGTTGAGAAACCGGATGTGGTTTTACTTGGAGCTGGTGTATTTGGTGACGGCCTTTGTGCCCTCAGACACGGCGTGTTTGGCCAGTTCACCGGGCAGCAGCAGACGCACGGCGGTCTGGATCTCTCTCGATGTGATGGTGGAGCGCTTGTTGTAGTGAGCGAGACGAGACGCTTCACCGCCGATGCGCTCGAAGATGTCGTTGACGAAAGAGTTCATGATTCCCATCGCCTTGGAAGAGATCCCGGTGTCAGGATGCACCTGTTTCAGGACTTTATACACGTAGATAGCGTAACTCTCCTTCCTGGACTTTCTGCGCTTCTTTCCTCCCTTAACGGCGGTCTTTGTGACGGCCTTCTTGGATCCCTTCTTCGGGGCGGATTTGGCTGGTTCAGGCATGATGATCGGAAGAACAAACTCAGAATAATGATCGTTCATCTGCTCACAGAAGTATTTATTCCCTCCTCTATGCTAATTCTGTGCGGAGATGACGCGCGCCTCTGATGGCGTATTTTCATTGGTCAAACACATTCAATGATTTCATTGGTCAGTTGTAAGTTTGACGGGCCGGAAAGAGGCAATCAAAGACTTCCAAATGAAAGTCCCGCCTCTCGCCTCATGTGTGAAAGTTTCCACCCCCCACACGATTACATTTCCTTTGTTTAGTTCTCCCGCGCATTTTTATTATTTTGTAGTAATATAATGAGAAAATAAATATTTATGAAATAATTGTTCATAAAGGATTTCAACAAAAAGGAGAAAGGAGACACACACAAGCGCGAGCGGGTTGAGTCTATATGGTTCTCATGTGTCCAAGCCTAAAGCAGCCAAACCTAAAAAGGCAGCACCCAAAAAGAAGTAAACCGACTCATTACAGAGTTTCTGCCCCAAAACGGCTCTTTTAAGAGACACACAATCATTCATATAAAGAGCATTACTTACTGTATTATATAGTGTTAGTTTTACATCACCAGACACGTTTTTTTAAAGAGTTAGTCTTAAATTAACCCTTAAGTGCATGATAATTTCACCAAACACTCTTTCATAACCGGGTCTTTATAGACACGGCTTGTATAAGTATCACAGATTGATCTAAAAAAGGCCAGACTGTCTGATTTTTTACATGTTTTCAAGAAAATTAATTTGGATATATTATAGTTATTGTTATGAATGCATTGTGTTACTCTTTATAAGAGAAGAATTGAGGAATAATAAAGAGGTTTGGGCACAATCAGGTAGAAGGGTGAAATGAGGTCAGAGGTCACTAAAGATCTGATGTATATATTTAAGGTATACATGTATTTCATACAAACAATAATTATATGAGAGTTTAAAATGAAAATTTACAAATTTGGTAATTCATGTTTGTTCAGGAAGATGCTTTTATTTTCCATTAACTTTATTCTTTTCAAAAACACAACAAATTACAGAAAAATACAAATCGATCATAAATTACAAGTGATTAAGACTAAAAGTCACAACAGTCAAGACATCAACTCTAAAGCACGTCACAAATTTTTCCTTGAATGGAAAAATTTTGCTTGAATGTATTTTATGTCCATATAAGTATTTATCAAATGTACAACATGGACTGGTGGTGGTGTAGGGGGCTAAAGCACATAACTGGTCATCAGAAGGTTGCTGGTTTGATCCCCACAGTCACCACCATTGTGTCCTTGAGTAAGACACTTAACTCCAGGTTGCTCCGGGGGGGGGATTGTCCCTGTAATAAGTGCACTGTAAGTCACTTTGGATAAAAGCATCTGCCAAATGCATAAATGTACAACATGGAGCAAAAGACTTAAATATGTTGCAATAAAATTGGAAAAAAAAATATATAATTTACTGGGTCGTCACCGATCCAATATTTAACTTGTGTTCAAAACCCTGATTATTATCCTTGAAAGTAAAACATATTTTGCTGCAGTTGTTGTGTAAACAAGTAAAAACAATAAACTACACTTCGTAATTGCAGAATTTAACATTTAACTGAAAGGTTAAACTTCACAGGACAATCGTTTTTAATAAACGTCAATAGGGGCAAGTGTCAGTCTGTTAGATATTTTTTTTGGAAGTGGACAAATTTAAAAAACGTTTTATTTTAAATAGCACCTCCTAATGTTAAAATAACGGAAACGGTAAACAAAACAAATCTTTTAAACCAGTAATGATATGAACTGGAAATGATCTCGTTCAGTGGGATTGAAGCGGCTCTTAAAAGAGCCTTTGGGGTTGATGACGTCACTGTGGATTTAAGCTCGTTCTCCACGAATGCGGCGGGCCAGCTGAATGTCTTTGGGCATGATGGTGACCCTCTTGGCATGGATGGCACACAAGTTGGTGTCCTCAAACAGACCGACCAAATAAGCCTCGCTGGACTCCTGCAGGGCCATGACAGCGGAACTCTGGAAGCGCAGATCCGTCTTGAAATCCTGAGCGATTTCTCTCACCAGACGCTGGAAAGGCAGTTTGCGAATCAGCAGCTCAGTGGACTTCTGATAACGGCGGATCTCTCGCAGAGCCACGGTACCGGGCCTGTAACGATGAGGCTTCTTGACTCCGCCGGTGGCTGGTGCGCTCTTACGGGCGGCTTTAGTAGCGAGCTGCTTCCTCGGGGCTTTTCCACCGGTGGATTTACGAGCTGTCTGTTTAGTTCTTGCCATGACTTCAACGATTCTTCTCCGTTCTTCACAGAAAATGTGACTGAATGTTCTGCTGCTGCTGCTCTTTATAGTCTTGTGTGACCATGAGTCAGTGGAGGGAGAGTTCCGAGGCTTGTGATTGGCTGATAGCAACGTCTCTGTGTGACAGTTGACCAATGACTGTGCGGCTCGTGTGTTCAAACAAGCGGCGACAGTTTCCCGCTCAAGATTTTTTGTTCCGTTAATCTTGTATATTAGATTATACAGTATGTTGCATGTTAAATAAACTGAGATTAAATATAGATAATATATATGTGCACATAATTACTCCATACCTAGTTATTCATGCGTCATCTATATTTTGTAGATACGGTTTCTTTGATTTCCCCAGTTACAAATGACACTTGATTCTTTGTGTAGCTTTACAAATAACATCAACCTTTTAGAGTCAACACTTTATAAATTTGAGGCACGAATGATAAAATGTAATCTTTCTCACACTTTGTATTTAACAACTTTTCTTTTTGTTTATTGTATATAATCACAATTGACATGCAAGTAAACTATCACTCTCTTATGGTTAAATTGTGTGGCTCTTAAAAGAGCCTTTGTGTTGCAGGTTTATCAGACTTTAGTCCGGTTACTTCTTGGCGGGTTTCTCGGTCTTCTTGGGCAGCAGCACAGCCTGGATGTTGGGCAGCACACCACCCTGAGCGATAGTCACTCCACCCAAGAGTTTGTTCAACTCCTCGTCGTTCCGCACCGCCAGCTGCAGGTGACGGGGAATGATACGAGTCTTCTTGTTGTCCCGAGCGGCGTTTCCAGCCAACTCCAGGATTTCAGCGGTGAGATACTCGAGCACAGCGGCCAGATAAACAGGAGCACCGGCACCAACGCGCTGTGCGTAGTTTCCTTTGCGGAGCAGCCTGTGAACACGACCGACGGGGAACTGCAGTCCTGCCCTGGATGAACGAGTTTTAGCCTTTGCTCGCGCTTTACCGCCGGTTTTACCTCTGCCGCTCATTTTCGATTTATTGTCAAAACTTAATCGTTAAAAAGAGAAATAATGATACCTCGTGTTCTGGTTAACAGTACTTATAAGAGTGTATCAGACGCCTATTGGCTAGAGTCTGGAGAACATTCTAACCAATCACTGCTCTTCCCTCAAACTCCAAACCACGCCCCCTCTCTCTGATGATGAATGTGCGCAAGAGCGAGATTCAACTCCGATGTATTTGTACAATTGACAATAAGGTTCCACTTGTTATTAACGTTAACAACATTATTTAACATAAACTAACAATGAACAATTGTGTTTTTATTAATTACCATTAACAGATTAATAAATGTTGTAAATATATATTATTTGTTAGTTCATACCTTTGCCTTTACACATTTTAGGAATCTAACCTTATTGTAAAGTGTCAACCAAGTATTTCATATAAAACACCAACAACAACAATAATAATAATAATAATTAGTAGAATATTTGATATGAAGGTTAAAATCAAACTTGTCAGGTGGCATGAAACGAACATACTCCAAACACTTTAATGAATATGCAGCTATAAGCTCTTTGTTTTGAGTATAATATTTATGTTTCGTATGGAAACCATAAATCCAACCGATAGACAAAATATTGCTCTTTAAAAGAGCAGTTTCAGAAACTTGTCAAGTATGCTAACACGCACAAGGAGTTTGTCATCAGTGTTTGTTAGTTACTTTTAAAAGTAACTCTTTAGAATATTGTGTTACTTACAAAATGTAATTTAATTATTATTATATATTTTATGGAAAGTTTTATGTTAATTTTGCATTACGTTTGCCTTTTTCTCACAGCCACTTCCTCTTCTGCTATGAATTACATACAAGAGACATTGCAGGTCATGCTAGTTACTGTACAACACTCATGTAAAAACAACAAAGTTAACAATTTGATATTTAGAAAGTAGCTCTTCAAGTCACAATTATAATAAAGAATCAATAACATGAATAAGCATGATTTGGTGGCACTGGCACAGACGTCTTGCAGGTGTAACGTTACTATCCTCATGCTAATGCTAGCAGAGGATCAGGGTGAGCGGGTGTCGGCCGGCTGTCAATGAAGTGGTGAGTTTAATGATAGGAGGAATGGACTTAATCATTCACTTAATCACTTAATAGCCTCTGTGCACAATGGGCGGAGCGAACATTCGATTTCATTCAGAGTTGGCATATCAGTTTCCGGTTATGAGCCTGTCGATTTCACTACTAGAATTTTACCACAGAAATGGCAGCCGCCGCTAGCAGTTCAACACAAACGATGATGTACACCGTCAGATTCAGTCAAATTCAAAGACTTCATCAAGCAAACGTGAAAAGGGATTTAAGCTGTACATATCCAGCTGTATCCATGACTACGAAGGTAAGTTAACAAAAGTACGCAATAATTATTTCGTTCTGTACGCTAGCTATAGACAGCTAACTTAGCTAACGTTATCGAACGTAAGTTAGCTACTGTTAAGTTGAAAGACCAACGATATCTTAATGTTAGCATTGGTAAACCGAATATAACCACTAAGTTGGCAGCATTTAGATATAGATCTGTCTCCCGCTACTCTCCTTGACATAACCAGGCTTGGCACTAGCATAACATTTTGTCTTGCTATGTGGTCCTTGCTTAATTTGTTGCCTCCGTTTCTCAGTTTCTGACAAGGATGAGGCAGGAGAGGTGTCTGTGAGGGCAAGCTGCTTCAGGTCGATGAACAATGAGAGACCACATAACTCAAGTAGGGGAATGAGAGCAGGTTCAATAATACGTTCTGCTTTCTGGGATTTCCATGTGCCAGTATAAAATAGGCTGAAGAGTGACTGTAATACTGTTGCACCAACAGAACCGTGCACCAACTACACTGTGTGTTTCAAAAGGGTATTTTACTCAATCAAATCAAATCAAATCAAATCAAATCAAATCACTTTATTGTCACACTACCATGTACACGAGTGCAACAGTAGGTGAAATTCTTGTGTGCAGTTCCGAGCAACATTGCAGTAATGACAGTGACGAGACAAACCACTTTACAATAACAACATATTTACACAACACAATTTACATAACAAATGTACACAATACACACAATGTAGAATACACATACACTAGATAAGGGTATAAATATATATATACACTAACTGAATTGGGAGAATATATTGACAGAGTGATGATTAATAAAGTGCAGTGCTGATTGTAGATCGTGAGAGATCATGTGTTCAAAAGTCTTATTGCTTGTGGGAAGAAGCTGTCATGTAGTCGGGTGGTGCGGGTCCTGATGCTGCGATACCGCCTGCCTGATGGAAGCAGTGAGAGCAGCCCATGACTCGGGTGGCTGGAGTCTCTGATGATCCTCCGAGCTTTATTCACACACTGTCTGTTATATATATCCTGGAGGGAGGGAAGCTCACCTCCGATGATGTTTCTGGCCGTTCGCACCACCCTTTGCAGGTCTTTGCAGTTGTGGGTGGTGTTATTGCCGTACCAGGCGGTGATGCATCCAGTCAGGATGCTCTCAACAGTACTAGTGTAGAACCGTGTGAGGATGTGTTGGTTCATTCCAAACTTCCTCAGCCGTCTCAGGAAGAAGAGGCGCTGGTGAGCCTTCTTCACAACGGCCTCAGTGTGGACGGACCATGTGAGTTCCTCAGTAATGTGGACACCGAGGAACTTGAAGCTGCTGACTCTCTCCACTGGTGCTCCATTAATGGTGATGGGGCTGTGTTCTCTGTCTTTCCTCCTGAAGTCCACCACAAGCTCCTTGGTTTTACTGACGTTGAGGGAGAGTTTGTGCTCCTGACACCAGCGCGTCAGAGTGTGCACCTCCTCTCTGTAGGCTGTTTCATCATTGTCAGTGATCAGACCTACAACCGTCGTATCGTCAGCAAACTTAATGATGGCATTGGAGCTATGTGTCGCCACACAGTCATGTGTGTAAAGGGAATACAGGAGTGGGCTGAGAACACAGCCCTGCGGGGCTCCAGTGTTGAGGGTCAGTGAAGAGGAGATGTTGCTGCCCATTCTAACCACCTGAAGTCTGCCTGACAGGAAATCCAGGATCCAGCTGCACAGCGAGCTGTTTAAGCCCAGAGCCCGGAGTTTCTCATCAAGCTTGGAGGGCACTATGTTGTTAAATGCTGAGCTGTAGTCTACAAACAGAATTCTCACATACGTGTTCCTTTTTTCCAGGTGGGAGAGAGCAGTGTGTATTGTAGATGCAATACAGCTGTTGGCCCGTCATTGCTCATGTGTGGCAGGGCTTGCACTATGCAGTCATGTCCCCCCCCCCCCGCACACACACACAGATGCACAGGGTCTGGAGCAGCAGTGGCACAAACCTAGAACCCAGGTGACGTTTTCAACATTATGTGTCTCACTTCTTCCTGGTTATGTCACGTAAATCACATCAACTTTCAAGTCTCCATGCAACATCCTTCCTTATGAAAATGTGATCATATGAGCTAAACATTTTTACAGAAAGTAAATAAGTTCTTGTACAACATTTCGTGACAGGGCTTTAAGCCTGGTCCAACAAATGAGATGGGGGTGTTGTCAGCTAGGCCCAAGGGAGAAGATTGGCTGAAGGGATCAGGTCATCTCTATGGGCAGTATGTCTGCTACATTAATTAAAATATGTACTTGAAATGTCAAATTGTACTTTGTATTTTTAGACTAGTCTTTATTAGACTTAAGATGAACCTCAGATTGAACTGAATGTCCGTACACACACACACACACACACGCATCATCCCTGTAGCGTAGTGCTACACAACACTGAAGTAGAATTTGACATGAAAAGCAGTAATTTATGATAATAACAAACAGTACATGAATGCTTGTCTAACTGTTCAGTTTTGTATATTTTCAGGAGTAACTTGTACAAAAGGGCCGGTGACCTGTGACCTTCCAGACATGTCAGTTCTGCGTGTGAATGAGATTTACACAGGAATGGCAAAGGAAACTGCTCCACCCACAACATCAATGGGAATAGCATTTATTTAATTGTTTATTCAAAGAATATTCAGAGATGGGAGTCATAAAAACAATCAAACAAAAGGTTGATTACGTTAACTTTAACTTTTACCTACTAATGCTTTTGGCTTGAAAATTTCATGGTTAACGTTCAATCAGTCTTTTTACAAAGTTCAAATAGTTTGTTTTTCATGACGTTTCTGAGCAGTTTTCATGTGCACTATTGTCATCTGCCACAAATATATTATAATAGGATAGAAGTATACAATGTATACAAATTATGTAGTTGAATATGTCATTAATTTATTAAATTACATATTCTCCTATAAATGTTATTTATGTGAGTGTTTGAGGTTATATCTCATTAGTACCTAAAATAGTATTGTTTAAATGCTGTTTGTAATGACCACAATAAAATACACAATGCTTTGCGGGGACCATTTAAAAAAGGCAAATGAAGGTTTATTCACTGGAAGCATGAAACTGAAAATGTGGAAAAATACAGATCCCTGTATGAAGTTGTAGAGATGTAAATCCTTTATCACTGAACAAAAGCAGTAGCTAACAACAGTAAAATAGTTTGAACACTAAACAGATCTGCGCACAGGTCTTGATGCCTCTATTTAGACCAAGCTTTTACACATGGGCCACTCTGGTCATTTAACAGAAAGCATGAAACTACATAGAGCTGGTTAATGTTACCAAACATATTTAGGGGGATAAACGTGTCAAAGAATTTGTGATCCAGCGAATAAGGCGCTCAACATGCACTCTCAGATGTGCAATAGCCTTATGTGCTGCATCTGAGGTCTCCCAGAAATGCAGGCCTGTATTCACACTTTACAGGACACACAGTCATCTTTAAGAAAGCCTCTGTCCACCATTATTGCCATATCCTGCCTAAGTAATGTAAGTATTCCTGACTCTGCAAATATCTGCTTGTCACTTACTGAGCCAGCAAAGAGGGGAGAAACAGTTTATAGCACCATGATGGAGGGGAAAGTGTGAAAACTAATAGCCGAATTGAATTTAACCGAGGATGAACACTGAGGGACGTAACAGTGCTCATCTGTCGTCCACTCACGAACGCTGAAATGTAAAAGTATTTTTCATGTCGTTCACTTATTTTTATAATCTATTTAACCCTCAATCGGTCTTTGGGGTCTATATGACCCCAATCGACTTTTCCTTAATAAATAAAAATAGTTCCCTTCATCTCAGTGGAATAAGATTTTGTGACTTTTCCTACATTATCTATCTATACACACACAAAAAAATGGGCTTGATTCAGTTGTTCTATAGGTATGTAAAAAAAAATTGTACACTTCTGGTCTTCGGGGTCAATATGACCCCATATTGAAATGAATGGGAAATGTGAAAAAAAAAAAAAAAATTCTTCATGTGTCAAAAAGAGTCAATAAATCCAGCATAAATCTGAAAATTTTCACACAGAAATTAAGGCCTAGTACTAGAGCATACATGAGATGTAGAAAAGACATGCTCACTCACACACACACACAAAAAAACCACACACATGTATGACTGCCCCAGAGAGCATTTTGATAGAATTTGGCACAAATGCAGAACAAAGATATAAAAGGGTGAGACCTAATGCATGCACACAGACACACACACACACGCTCGCACACACACACAGTCACACACACACAGACAGACATATGCATATTGTTGTTGGTTTTATTTACATAATATTTATTTCAATTCTTTTGCATTCTAAAGTAAATTATTATTATTTTTACACTTTCATTAAAATCAATAATATGCAACTACAATCTGACTCCAAGTCTTGTCCTTTAGGTGTGTCTTATGTGGCATTTTTCTGTCAAATTTCTGTGGCATTTTGTAAAAAAAAGGCATTTCAAAATGCATCAAAAACTTAACAGAAATCTACTATTTGAAAGAATATTTATTTTAAATGTATTTTCTAATGTTTATATATATATATATATATATATATATATATATATAAATTCACAAAATGTATCACAAACTTTGTGATAGAGCAGTTGGCCACATCCAGTAAAATGAATGGCTCTCTATTGCCTCTTACTGGTCAAACCTATGTATTTCTTAAACTGTAATAATTTTATGTTTATCTCTAACCAGCAGATTGCATACTTCTACACCTAGATCAATATCCAGAAACAAATTTAAATCATCATTTAAGTGATTTTTTTCATAAAAATGTAATATTTCATATGCAAGCTAATGGTGTAGTTGAGGAATTGTGTGGTAAATGGGTACAAAAGTACTTCATATCTCCCAAAACACAGCATTAATGAATAGATGAGAAGTAAACAAAAAAAAATGATATATTTGTATGATTAAAAATGTATATTTTTTGTACAATTACTCTATCAATTGTTGGGGTCATATAGACCCCAAAGACCAGAAGTGTAAACAGTAAACAAAGACCATCAGAAGGTTAAACGAGTAACTGTTAGGCCCAACTACTAAAAAAATAAATTGGTATCGCCTTACAGGCTATTTACACTGTCTATCAGAAAATTTCATATGCTACTACAGCAAGTGACGTTTCACCGGAAGTTTGAGCTGGCTTATATTATCCCGGAAGTTATTAACGTTGTATGCATAGAGCCCATTGCTTCTATCACCACCATTTCAACATTACTGTCAGTCATGAGGGGAAAAAAGACAGAACACATCGGTTTGTCTTCTGAAGAGGATATCACGTTTGATACAAAACAATCAGACTACAGAATCAGACGAAACATTTCATATTATAATATTTTCCTAGTCTGCAAATGCACAAGAAACTCTTTAACCGAGAACATGTGTGGCTCTTAAAAGAGCCTTTGGGTCGGTTGAGAAACCGGATGTGGTTTTACTTGGAGCTGGTGTATTTGGTGACGGCCTTTGTGCCCTCAGACACGGCGTGTTTGGCCAGTTCACCGGGCAGCAGCAGACGCACGGCGGTCTGGATCTCTCTCGATGTGATGGTGGAGCGCTTGTTGTAGTGAGCGAGACGAGACGCTTCACCGCCGATGCGCTCGAAGATGTCGTTGACGAAAGAGTTCATGATTCCCATCGCCTTGGAAGAGATCCCGGTGTCAGGATGAACCTGTTTCAGGACTTTATACACGTAGATAGCGTAACTCTCCTTCCTGGACTTTCTGCGCTTCTTTCCTCCCTTAGCGGCGGTCTTTGTGACGGCCTTCTTGGATCCCTTCTTCGGGGCGGATTTGGCTGGTTCAGGCATGATGATCTGAAGAACAAACTCAGAATAATGATTGTTTTTCTGCTCACAGAAGTATTTATTCCCTCCTCTATGCTAATTCTGTGCGGAGATGACGCGCGCCTCTGATGGCGTATTTTCATTGGTCAAACACATTCAATGATTTCATTGGTCAGTTGTAAGTTCGACGGGCTGGAAAGAGCCAATCAAAGACTTCCAAATGAAAGTCCCGCCTCTCGCCTCATGTGTGAAAGTTTCCACCCCCCCCCCCCCATACGATTACATTTCCTTTGTTTAGTTCTCCCGCTCATCTTTATTATTTTGTAGTAATATAATGAGAAAATAAACATTTATGAAATAATTGTTCATAAAGGATTTTAATATTTTTCTGCGAGTACTACTGTGTATCTTTTATATAATCTTTTATACTGTCCTGCATTTGGTGTTATTCTGATCTACTTTTATTTTTCATCTCTTGATTCGCTTTGGGGAATAAATACATTTATATCTTGCAAATTAAACTGGACTGTTTTATCACGGACACTTAATTACAAACAATATAATTATGTGAGTTTACAATAATGTGAAACACGTTTGTGTCTAACAGCAAAAGTAATATGAAATGATCAAACAAGAAACACATTTTGGGTAATTCATCCAGCAAGCAATTTTGCGTCTAATAGCCATCAAAACATAGCCCAGACGTCTAGGCTAAAACAAGGCTAATTTTGGGCTGTCAGTGAAAATCTAATAGACGTCTAACCAGAGCCCAAGAATAGACTAGTCATCAATCAGACAACAAAATGAGGCTAAATGATTCTTTTCACTCAAATATAACAGATTCTCCTAAATGATTATTCATCCAAACAAATTAAATATAAAGGTTTTATTTAGAAATATAACATTAACAACTTAGACAACTTACAAAAATATCCAAACATAAAAATGAGCAAAGAAAATATTACAAATACAATATAAAGATGAAAAAAAAATGGAAAACAACAACTTAAGATAATAAAAATATAAAAGAATTACCAAATAAAAAGCAAAATAAAATAACCTGTTATTTTATAAAACAACAATTAATTGTTTCCTTTATTCCCATAACCACCAAAGATAAATGCCATGTGAGTAAATAAACAATGCTATGAGCTGATGTTTTGAGCATGCAGTACAGGTGAACATTGAACAATTAGAATATCATGCAAAAGTTCATTTATTTCAGTAATTCAACTTAAAAGGTGAAACTAAATATTATATAGACTCATTACATGCAAAGTGAGATATTTCAAGCCTTTATTTGTTATAATTTTGATGACTATGGCTTACAGCATATGAAAACCCCAAATTCAAAATTAGAATATTGTGAAAAGGTAAGCCATAATCATAAATGAACTTTTGCACGATATAAAACATTTTCAAGTTTCACCTGTATACCACGAGGTTAACAAGGTGCTCTCCTGCTGCTTGTGTGCTGTGAACAGTTGTGTCTGTGAACATGAATGAATAAATTGTCATAACAGCTGAGTTTATTCACTCATGTTCACAGACACACGCAGAAGCACAAACAAATAATTTCTTTCAAGATTTAAAGTTTAAGAGAGTGAGTCAATTGGACGACATTTCATTGTTACATACCTGATCTCATCATCAGACTTCTCGAGGTAGTTTCTCCCGTTGTCTTTCGCGGTATCTTCTTCTTTCGCTAACTTCGGGGTGCAGCGCATAGGGTTCAGTGGCGCTCATCAGCGCCATCTACGGTCGGGGAGTTTTCAAGGATGTGTGGCGTGAGTGCGTGTGAAAACAGGCAAAACCGTGACACACGGCGAAAGCGTGAGAGTTGGCAGCTATGTAATGTGTATGACTATGAATGTTATGTGACAGCAAAGACAATGCTAATTCAAATGTTTACAAAAGTGTGGGCTAAAAGCAGACTACACAAAGCCCGTCCAATTCAGAGCTAAATCGTGGCTAAAAAAGACCATGTCATGAAATGGCATGTTGTAGCTACATATTATTGACATTGCGAACATGGGATAACAACCATCTTTTGCGCTACCTGGCCTAAAACTAAAATGAATAATTTTTGACTTTTGACTCAAAGTGTGCTACTGTCTGACTAGGAGCTAAATCGTAACTACGCACAGCCTATGCATAGAACGTGAAAGAAATTAAACACCTTGTAATCACTGTTGACTTTGCTTACATGATGGAATCATACATCTAAGTTATTTTGACAAAACCACATGTATCCAAATTCAAGATTTTGGCTAGTGGGTTACTTACGGACTATATCGGGTAAAATCGAGACGGTGAAATGACGGCTATTGCTTGCGGGGAAATAGCCCGTCTTACTACGAGCTAAATCGTGTCTACGCGCAGCCGGCACATAGAACATGGCAAAAAATTAAGCCAAACACTTTGTAATTACAGTTGACTTTGCTAACATGATAGAATATCTTACATCTCGCAAGTTACTTTGGAAAAAATTACATGTAACCAGATTCAATGTTATTTAGGCTAGAAGTGGGTTACACATAGCCGGACTATATCGGGTCTATATTTTACCGAGACGTTGAAATGATGGCTATTGCTTGCTGGGATGTTTGTTCAGAAAGAAAACAGGCATTTATTTATCATGAAAATTTCAATATATTATATTTGATTTTTTTGTATATTAGTATCATTATTATAAATAATAACTTCTTTGCATTGTATTACTCTATAAGAGAACAATTCAGGAATAATAAAGAGGTTTCAATCAGGAACAAGGGGTGAAATGAGGTCAGAGGTCACTAAAGATCTAACGAATACATTTAAGGGTTAAATCAGTGTTTCATACAAGTTTTAAAATCAAGGTCAGTGCAATTTATTTGACAATATTGTATCTGTATTAATTGTGAAGTTTGTGTGCGTTTATATAACAAATGTATTGTAGGTCAGACATTTTTACCCTTTAGTACTTGACATACTGTTGTTGTTTTACTTCAACAATACCCTAGTAGCACAGGACTGTCCTGACAAGAAATCAGTAAGACGGCAGGAGCGGAAGAAGGATCGAGCAAGATTTTTTGTTGCTGTCAATTTACAGTTTCTTATTATTAATGACGCATTTGTCAATCATACCCGATCGCTATTTGTGTAATGATCCCAGCGCTTGATTGGAGTACAGGTTAGCAGGTCTGCAACTTGCTCATAAGATACAGTAAGAGATTAAAACTACATAGACAGTACAGACATCAACTCTTTAAGTGAGGTTGTGGGTGGCTCTTAAAAGAGCCGTTGGGTTGGTCGGTTCCTCCTGAATAAAGTCGTTTATCCTCCGAATCCGTACAGGGTTCGTCCCTGTCGTTTCAGCGCGTACACAACGTCCATGGCAGTGACGGTCTTTCTCTTGGCGTGTTCAGTGTAGGTGACGGCATCACGGATAACGTTCTCCAGAAACACCTTCAACACACCGCGAGTCTCCTCGTAGATCAGACCGGAGATCCGCTTGACACCACCACGGCGAGCGAGACGACGGATTGCGGGTTTGGTGATTCCCTGGATGTTATCACGCAACACTTTGCGGTGACGCTTGGCGCCTCCTTTCCCGAGTCCTTTCCCGCCTTTTCCTCTTCCAGACATGATGACGTACTTCCACTATTAACTGAATGTGAGAACTCAAGCTGCTGAGCATAAATCATGTTGCCTACAGGACCTAGTAGAAACACACCACTGAAGGAGGTGCCTACATTTCAGAGATTATCAAAGGCTCGTTTGAGATGAGCAAATTCGCTGCAGAACGATCACCAGATTAGAAATATGTCCGACTTGCTGTGTTGTCATGAAGATGTATGTCAAAAAACGTCAAAATCCAAAAATGTATTATATTTTGCCTAGTCGAAATTCCATTTAAGATATCTGCAATGACGTCACATGTTTCGTCACTTGTTACGACACACATCCACATGGATGATTCGAGACATCTGTAATTCAGTTTTGACTGGTCAAACTTATATTTTCAGATATCTATATTGCCCTTACTAGTCGATCTGCTGTGTTGTGACGTGCATTGACTCTTCATTATGTAGCGAAGCTGTTAAATTAGCTGCTAACAGAAAGATTAAGTCGATGATTGACAACTAATTAAACAACTTCATGCATGTACGTTAAAAGGTCTCCAATAAACTGTAATTGTTAAATGTTGCAGCACAAACCAATTTTAGTGTAAATTATTAATAAAGACTGACAACCAGAAATAGGTATTTTGCATTAATTATTATGCAATTTAAAATGTGAAATTGGGCAAATAAATTCATGATTTACTGCTTCATAATCAAGACACCCTTGTTTTTCATCCTTTAAAATCTTTAAAAATGACAGTCAATTGAAAAGAGAGAATCTTCATTCAACAATTTAACTAATTGATCATAACTGCAGCAGCTGTGAATGTTACTAACAATTATATATATATATATATAAAAAAAACCCTGTATGTAAAATACATTTTCACATTCAGAATGTTCTACAGCCTTTAAAATTAGAAAATATAATTTTTGGTGAATTTTAGTGATTTTTTTCTGAAAGATAATTGATTACTGTACTTATATAATTGATCATAATGTAATAATTTTACCTGTAGTAAGTTCATATATCCTCTGGGAAGTTATTACAGCCTTTAAAATGAGAAAACATCATTTTAGTGAATATTTTTTGAACTACCCGAACCCCGTCTAGGGGCCTGTGCTTTTGTATTATTTGCCTACTTGATGTGAAACAGCAACACTGAGAGAAGTACTGCTGTGTTGGAGTGATAAGACATTGATCAATACAATTTGTTTCTTTTAATTATAGACATACAATGTGCAATTGACTTTTGAGCTAATGTAGGGCTCCCTTCTGATATTATTTGTATTTATTTGGGAATGATGGCTGACACAAATCATCTTCACTATTGCCCCATAATCAATGTTCATAGTTGTTGGATTATTTTTTTTTATTGCAAAATTATGTTTAAATTAAAAAACAAACATGCAAGACATTCTTATTCGGACAAAATGGAGGATGACAAAAATGTCAGCGGTTGGATTGTTGTTTTTGAATTTTAAGGCGGGGCATAGATGAGAGGCATTTTAGATCTCTGTAAAGTGATTTTTACTAGTAAGAATGTTGAATTAAGATCTCTATTAAAAAATGTCAGATTAATAATTGCAGATCTCAAAATAAATATATTCCTGGTCTGAAATTAATTTGAGATATCCATTAACACATTATAGATATCTTAAAATGAAA
Source organism: Moxostoma hubbsi (assembly GCA_032164185.1). Taxonomy (NCBI): domain Eukaryota; kingdom Metazoa; phylum Chordata; class Actinopteri; order Cypriniformes; family Catostomidae; genus Moxostoma; species Moxostoma hubbsi. The sequence continues at coordinate 58,892,089 of JAVLUX010000003.1, forward strand.
ACTGATTAATTTAATTAAAATTAAATATATATCCTATAACATATTGACTGGTCATAAATCCAATTCAATATATCTACAACTATATTTTGCCTTGTAAAATCTTAGTTTCAGATGTCAGAAATGTATTTTGGATTTAAGGATTCTGAGTTGTAGATATCTGTAATTGAATAATGACTGGTCAAAACCACATTTAATATATATTTAAGTTCTGCCAAGTCAAAATTAAATTACAGATATCTACAGTTGATTTTATTACTATCAACAACTTAGAGTTGTCTTAAATTTTAATATGGAATAGTAATAAATCAATAGTAGATATCTGTAATTACAATTTCTATTTGGGAAAAACTCAGTTGTAGATATCTGAAAATATTTTTCAATCCAATCCTGTAGAAACAATTGACTGGTCAAAGTTGTATTGCAGATATCTTAAATGTGAATTAATACTATTCAAAAATGCATACCAGGCATCTGAAATTTGAGTTTTAATAAGTCAAAACATAATTATGTTTAGTCAAATCTAAATATTAAATTATAAAAGCACCTGCCATAGGGCGACACAGTTGCTTTTTCAGAGCTGCGTGAACTGCAAGATGGGAAATTACTTGCTGATGACACAGCTTAACACTCATTGGCTTAAACAACCATGATGTTTTGTTCTCTTTAAAATGGTTAGATTTTTTTTTTCTTCTCTAATTTCATGTTTTTGTGTATAAATTATATGTGAATATCACCAACAGTATGACAATCTCTGTACAAGATATCTGATTGGTATCATATTTCTAAAATATCTTTAATGTGTCTTTATTCAACTATTAGTGGATGGAAAGACATTTTCATTGAAAAAGCAACAATTTAAATTGTATCTGTGACGAGGCAGAAAAAGAAAGAGGATCCAAGTGCAGCTTTATTAAAACAAACAAGAAAACTCAGAATAAAGAAAAACACAGGGAACCTAGCACAGAGCATAACAAAACATGCAAGAACTGACAAATTAACTTGTTAATGGCCGTTCACTCTTTAGGAGTATTACCGCCACCTACTGTATAGCTTACATGGGTGATGCATCTGTATTTTTATTGATTTTTTTTGTTTTTTCCCTATATACATATATATACATGAGGATGCAATACCCCACCCACCCCAGATGATCAGAGCCCACGCTTCAGCTGGCGCTGTGTGTTCAGCTCCTCCAGCTTCCACGCTGAGCTCCACAACCACCAGGATGGGCAGAAGCACCACAATCCCCATAAATTATATCCTGTGCTCTAGTCCTGTATTCTTTAAATCTACATCTAACAGTGAACTCTTGCTGGCTCCCCATTCATAATTGGCTATTGAACACATACAATTAATTATAACTTTACATTAGTTTTCAACTTTCTTAATATGTCTCTTCCATTTTAAATTCTCAAAGATTAATCCAAGATACTTGAATGCTGTCACTCTTTCTAGAGACTGATCATATAATTTCAGAATCATTTGTTCCATTTTCTTTCTTTTTTTTGTAAAAATTATATACTGAGTCTTTGGTACTGAAAATTTTAATCCCCAATATTGACCATTCTTCAACTTCACTTATTGTTTCTTGTATTCATTTAACTACATTTCTTAAATTCCTTCCACTCTTCCATACTGCGCCATAATCAGCACATAATCCCTTTCCAATATTTGGATTAACTTTTTCATATACAGTGTATATCATTAATCACTGATAAATTAACTTGGGGAAACAAGAGCTTAAATACACAAGGGAACAACAGGGAATATGTGACAGTATCCACTTTATTAACAACAAAGCACATGAACTTCAATCTCACTACACCTTCCTGCTATCTTGTTGCTGATGATCCTCTACGAGATGTAAGAACTGTCTGACTTGACAGCTTTTATTTCACTCCTCCCCTGACTGCACCAGCATACTCTCGTCTACTTTTAAGGCGAGGTGTTTAGCATCTCAAACAAGCCTAAAGCTTGCAGTTTATTTCTCTCAAATGCATCAGATTTAAGCAAACATAATATGCTTAAATATGCAATAAAGCAATTACAAGAAGTCAATTTCAGAAGTCATCCATATTAAACATGTCCTTCACTGGACAACGTAGATTGGTTAACACATGAGTAATGTTCGAGTCATACAAGCATGACATGCAATAACACCCAGATAGCCATTGCAATCCGGCCAATTGCGGCTGAGTGTTGGCTCACTCAGTTGTTATCTGGCAATAGCTCACCAAAAGCGAGCCAGCTCTGGCCCAGTAAAGGTTGCCAGATTTTGCTAGGATTATGATGTGGGGATTTTGCGACTCTGCACATTTAGCCACATTCAGCCCGACTATGGACCATAAGTGCTGGCATCCTTTTTGGGGAGATGTGGCCATAGAGACCTGGACCAATTTAGGTTGAGTGCTGGGGGTGAACTGATCAGGGACTGGGGCACAGGGATGTGTAGAGATGCCTTTTCAAGGTGGGTCACCTTTTAACAATGTTGCAACAATGTCTGACTTTGTCATACAATTATGTAGCATGTAGTTATTTATTGTATTTCATTATTATTTTAATTCCTATTATTCATTTATTTTTTTAGCTTTTTTTCCACACGTTCTCTTTTTTCTTCTTAACTTTCATATCTGCAGTGATTTTCAAGACATGCGCACTAGCAGCGACATCTAGTGATGACAGATATTGGGCATTTGGAGCTGCTGGATTAACCACCAGAACGTCTCGGGTTACTTGACTGTAACCCCTGTTCCCTGATAAAAGCGGAACGAGATGCTGCGCTCTCACTTTGGGAACAACTTTATGTGTGACCGGCTGTGAATATTTGTGTAACACATCAATTAAATTGACCAGAATTTATAGCCTCTGCTGGTGACATCGTTGGATGCACCTGTAGCAGGGCTATAAATAGATGATTTATAGAGATTTTGCAGTTCTTTCCACAGTAGACATGCTTGTTCCAGTTTCATGGTACTTGAGACCACGCAACTGAAATGCAGAGGGCGGCAATCGAATTTAATTATGTTGCCTTTTTCTACTGTTCTTAGAACCCACATAGAAACACCTGGAAGTAGCTTCCGCGCTGCCAGGTTCTCTGAGATGAGTATCAATTTTGACTTCCTGTTGTGGGAATGTCGAGTATTCCGAGTATTTGACCTCTAACTCCCAAAACACCAGAGGTGGCGGGAATGGAGAGGTTCCGTGGGTGTATTGGGAAGGTGAGGTGAATTCTTCATGTGCCCTTACCCGAGGGGGGCTACCCCCACAAAACTGGGTGCAAGACCGTCAGGGTTTTTTTTCTTGCTTTAGGGGTTGTTGAGGGCGACGAGCCAGCCCCCAGTCTCTAAGAGGGGGAGCACGACTTGCCACGCTTTGTTTTTGAGCCTCACTTCTAGAAGGACTGGGCGGGGCTGGGTGGCCGACGGCCCCTCCCCCTGAGTGCAGAGAGGAAGGAATTGCCTGAAGGCTTCCTTGTGACTCTTAGCCTCCTCGAACCTGGTGATAACTACATTCACAGCGTCACCAAATAAGCTAGAAGGCGAAACTGGGGCATCGAGAAGGAAAACTTTGTCCTTGTCTCTGATGCCTGACAGGTTGAGTCATATGTGTCTTTCTGTGCTGACAAAAGCAGACATAGACCAGCCAATGGCACAAGCCGTTTGCTTGGTCGCGCGGAGAGACAGATCTGTGGCTTGACGAAGCTCAGAGAAAGCCTCTTCGTCGACCGTGGTGCCCTCACTCAGGTCCTTCAGCAGATCAGCCTGGTACGCCTGTAACACTGCCATAGTGTGCAGGGCAGCACCAGCCTTCCCCACAAGCGTGGAGGTTGTCCTGCGTGACTTTGTGGGGAGAGTGGGTCTCTTTAGTGATGATGCCGAGCTAGGCGAGAGATAACCCGCCAGTGTCTCTTCTACCGGCGGCATCACTGTATACTCCCATGCCTCGGCACCCACGATAGTCGAATAGGTCGACGTCGAGGGCACGAAGACACAGGAAGTATAAGGTTTCCTCCATGAACTAGAGAGCTCGTCATGGAGGTCATCATAGAAAGGAAGGGACTGATATAGCATGCCCTTCATTTTTTTTTTTTGGCCACCAGACAGTCTTTTAGTTTGGAGCATTTGGGAGGTCTCTTGTTTGTGTGGCCAGTCTAACTGTAGCCTGGCAACAGCCCGAGTAACCACCTCGAGTAATTCCTTATTATTGTGCGTGGAATGTTCAGTGGTTCAGCATCCCCCTCGTGAACCGAAGAGGGAACGAAGCACGCTTCAGGCTTACGAGAAGGATCAGCTGGATCTGAGGAGAGAGCGAGTGATAGGGACGAACCCGTCTCTCGCTCCTCAGCCAGATCTATGCGAGAGCCCCAAGATGAAAGAGTGGACGCTGACTCTTGGAAGAAAGCGAGACAAGTGCGAAGCATTTTGACTGTAAACAGATTGCAATGCTCGCACCCGCCCCAACGCAAGAGCAGCATGCTCTTCCCCCAAACACAAAAAACAAAACTGGTGTGTGTGTCCGTTTCAGCCATAGAGCGTAAACATGGGAACACACACCGGTTTCTTTGTTTATCAGTCATTCTTTTTCTTCTTTTTTTTAAAAGAAAAGAGAAAGAGAAAGGTTTCTGCGCTCTGCCTAACAATTCTAACTCCTAACAGAGGAAAGTAGAAAGTTCTGACAGTCAAGAAGCACAACACACACAGAATGATCTGAAGACCAAAGATCTGATGATGCACCTGCTACAGGTGCATCCAATGATGTTACCAGCAGAGGCTATAAATTCTGGTCAATTTCATTGACGTGTTGCACACATATGCACAGCTGGTTACACCTAAAATTGTTCCCAAAGCGCTAAATCAGTGCAGCATCAAAGTGTAGCTTTTTGACAGGGAACAGCAAAATAACTTCTAATTTGCTACCATGTTGTAATAATTCTACACATAGAATACACAGTTCTACACATATTATATCGACATAATGTTTATTATTATTAAACTAAAATCATGGGTTGGCTGATATAGCGCGATATACTCTTGAGAATTATGGTAGAAAATTTAAAAGCTTATAACTTAATGAATCGATAGTCTGTCTGCTAAGTTTGCTATGACAAAAATGCTGTTTAATGATACAAGGTGGTGTAGAGAATGTTGCAACAGGGACTAATTTTTCAAATTACCACCAGCCCATATCACAAATGTGTAGCATATATTCTATAGCAAAAATCTATGTTTTTGATCATATTAAAACCCTGAAGGGCGTCCACTGATGTCGGTGCCATTATATGATTGGTTCAAATGACACACGTTACACTTTCTCCAAAGGTAGAGCCGGTTGGTATCTCCTATCTACACATATCGGGGGAATTCGGCTATTAAACATATAACATTCATATTTAATTCTGCTCAAATGAACGAAATGACTTAAATAAACATTTATTAATTTTGCTTAACAAGAGTACTTTATATACGTTATTAATTTGGATAACTTGGTAGACATCTGTTTTCACTTTGATATTAAGGGATTTTTCTGTAAATTATTGTCATAAAAAACACATTTAATCTACAGTTCTACAGTGATTCTTTGACACTGTAAGACATGAAAACTTATTAGGAAGATGAATACTATATAATTTATAGGCACTGTACCACTGATCTCGATCTCTCTCTCTCTCTCTCTCTCTCTCTCTCTCTCTCTCTCTCTCTCTCTCTCTCTCTCTATATATATATATATTGTTTATTCCTCTCTCTCATATTCTAACCTTTCTAGTAAGATCTGTGTCTTAATAATTTTCTAGAAACAGTCATATAAACACTTTTGTTAAACTGCACGCTTCCTTTATGATGAATTGCATTTTTGTTTTTACATCAAAATAAATAAATAATCCTAATGATATCCAGGTAAATTTAAGCTGCTCTCAAAAGCACAATACAACTTTAACGTATATTAAATGAATATGAAACATACCCTATACCCAATTAAAATACATGAATATCATTAAAATACACTAATGATACTACGTTTAATGACAAAAGCTTGTGAAAATTCCTGGAATTTAAAAAACCCACCCACTCAAGGCAGCAATAATGTGTGTGTAGAGGAAAGTGAGAAAAAAAAAACAACGAATTGGAATAGACAGGGGAAAAATTCCTAATGAAGATACAAACCTGAAACACTCAAAAACCATGAATGGATTATTTCAGATTTCTATACTTTATTAACACACATTGTACATTGAACTACCACACTTACCCTCTAATTAATCTTTAATTAAGCCATAAGCTACTTTGCACTATAAATATATGTATAATTGAATAATTAGTGATTCAGGATTTACTACTTTCAATATTCTTTGAAATGTACGTTTTTAAAAATTATAAGCTACAATGTTTCTATCCATCCTTAATATGCAGCCATTTAAAAACTGTCATTAAACCATATTTTAGTAGTTCAGAAATTGCATAATTTTAATAAAGAGTGATATACTGTACAGAGAGGCATTTGTGTATCTTTATGCATTTAGTGCTTCGGTGTGATGGTTTATTGCCATTGATTTTATGATGACATGTTGCCAGAGTGCAAGAGTACTTTGCAAATGTTGTAGCAGTTCAGAAAAGAAGAAATGAAAGTGAACTATAGTTTAAAATGCTGAGGTGACTACTATTTTACAAAAAGCATGAGCAATTGTTTTCTGTGGCAAGTATTTTTTTTATGCTTTCCAAGCAGCAGCACTCATCATCAAAAGACAGTTTGTGCATCCAGGTTCTTTCAATCACATGAACCTATAAGCAGACATATTTTAAAATGACATAAATTCAGTAAATATTTTCCTGTTTATTTTTACATAGTGTCTGAAAATATATGAGGCCTCCTGCATAAAACGTTAATAAAGTTTCATCCTAAATATAGGAGATACATGCACACAAATATCAGATTTTCAGAGGTGCACTGACTGCAACTCACAAAACATCAAGATGGTGCTTCATGCTTAAATTGCACAGATGGGAAATTCCTCATTATGCAAAATACATAAGTTAGAGACACCGAGGTCATGAATAATTGCATACATTTATTATTGTGGTATTTTCTGTTTTTTAATAATTATTCACATTAAATTAAGCAATATTTTATACATGAGGCCTTATGGCTGAACATTGTTTATTGTGCAAATGCATTTACCTTCCTCTGGATCATGTTTCACCTCTTGCTGAGGAAGTTGTGACCAGGACAGTTTCACATTGTTGATCCCTCTTGATGCCATAGCAGACTGCATCTAAGAAAAGATATAATTAAACAAATAAATGCATACATTCATACATAATTGCACCTAACCTATCTGTTTTGGGAAAGAAATTTAAAAGCAAATATGGGAGAAATGATTCTTTAGGGTAAGCTTATTTTGGAATCTGATCTTAAAGGGGTCAATCACGAGGAATAAAATGTGCAACAAAACGTACTCACTGGTCCATAAAAAGCATTCATTAAAACTAAGCTGCCTTGACTTGTTCTTGGCCCTTCAGTTTTTGACCTCAGAAAAATTAATGCATCAAAGTTCACCAGTCAAAAGTAGGCATATTCAGTTTTCAGAAATGTTGAGGTAATAAGAAGGAAGTGTGACAGATACTATTATTCGTAAACACAAGTAGAACTAATGATATAAGAGCAAAATTAGTTGATTTTCCCGGCTGTGTGAAGCTGCAGCTCTGCATATCCGTTTGAAGAACCCATTGAATAATAATAATAATAATAATTTAAAAAAAAAAAAAAAACAGGCAGCTGAAGTTTATTTTGAACATGTTCCCTGATAATTTTAGTCTGATTTTAACAGTTCAAGTGGCACATTTCAGCTCTGATTTATTTAATCTGTTGCGAGGTGATGCCGGCTTTGCAAATAGGGTGTTATTGAATTATGGGCAGTTAAAAAACTAAACTGGACCAAACCCGCAACCTGACTCTTAAAGGAGAAAATTGCTCATTTCACATGTGAAGGCACAGCCGTTAATACATTAAAAAAAAAAAAAAAAACATTATTGGCAATTAGGAGGAAATTTTATGAGAGAACCTCAGTTAAAAGAATTTCAGTCCAACCGACAACGTACTGCATTCAATGTACTCTATGGTGACATACAATAGTGGATTATGGCATGTCGTGATTGGGAAAAAGACACATGAGAGCCAATGAGCATTAAAATCTGTGTCATAGCTCTTCTTGTTGCAGCAATTGTTAAATCTAAATGAGTATTTGACAGTTACTGCCATACATATCTACTATATCATATGATTTCTGAACACTTGGAATACAGCGCACAATGGTGTTTTTGTGGTGTATTTTCTATTTTGTTTTGGAGCGCTGTAGCATATTCTGAAAACATTAAATGATTAAAGTAATTGTACACAATTACTTCATTTGTATTTATTTTATAATTCAAAGTTGTGTTTTGGTTAAAGTAATATAACCTTTTGAACCAAGTTTGAGAAGGAACCAGAAATAACAGAGTACAGAATTAAAGCATTATAATGTCAAATTAGGTACATGTGCCAACTGCATTAAATGAATGTGATAGCACTGATATTTAATTATTCTCATTGCCTTTAAATGTATAACATTTTATATATAAAGTTTTTGGATTAAATAAGGATTCATAAACATTCTAAAGTAAATCTAAATTTTTATATGTAAAATCATTACATTTAAAAGGTTGTCAATATGTCCGTATTGGATGTTACAGTGTATGTGCAAACGAAAGAAAATGTGCTTTTGCTAGAACCACGCTTTACATAAGAATACATTATAATTGATTAACTAGATCATGTTGGATAGACCAATAGTTGTGTGTAATGGTGATCAGCTGGTAGATAGCTGTGCAATGTGTATAAACCTCACTCTCCTGACCTCAAGAGCTGCACTAGCGACTGACGCTAGAGGCTGTAGCCTTTAGCCTCCTTGTTAGCGCCCTCCCATGCTGGAGATGCTAGATCGAGTATAGCCTACGGAGTGTTACATGTGCATTTAAGGGATGCTTACATGGATTGTTTTTAGGTTTTGCCTTTTAGATGTAACAAAAATGGCAAGTTCATGAAGGGTTTAGCACAATCACAGTGAAACTGAGCAATTATCCAAAGTTTACAGCCTGGGCTGCAGCATCATGTTAGTTGTTTATTTTTTCTCATACCTGATACAGAAGTTTGTTGTTCACTGGACCTGTTAAATCAACACTGGATTGAAGTTTCATCCTCACAAATATATTTTCTTCTGAAAAAATGCAAATCAACACAAGAAAGTGAACACACATACACACACACAATCTTAAATGTTTATGAAAAAGCAACATTTTCTCAACCTGTCTGTTCATGTTGTTCATATATGTAACTTCAGTGGCAGATTAAGTTGTACCAAAATACTGTGATATCAAAAATTACTGTGATATCAAACTGGAATTTGATCAGAAACAACTTGCAATCCTAACTATGCATGATTATATTGTCAGTAACATTATTTGTATTGTAACACTGTTTGACTGCGACCCTATCAGAACAGATGTGTGACCAATTTTTGGGTCCGATCCACCATTTGAGAACCAATCAAAGACATTATATTAAACAAACAACATGTCTGCCGCCAACCTCTCATCGTAAAATAACAGTACATTAAAAGTGTTCATTGTACTGTATTCACCAACTTTAAAATAAGTTAATTTGATAATCTGTATTGAAATGAGACACTACAAAGAACAGTTTTTAATTCCATGATTGTTTTAAAAAATATAATTGGAAATATTAAAACCTCCATGGAAATAAAATAGGAGTTATTTTAATTTTTGCCCATGTCTATTAGCTCTGAGGCCATCTATATATTATAGAGTACTTCTAAACGTGAACAAAATTAAATTAGCAGATATTTAAAATGTAAAATACTTCTCATCCAGGAAAACAGATCGAACATATTAATAACTCATCTTAAATGGATACAGGTATATCCATTTTATTTATTTTATCAAATGTTTTTTATTTACAATTTTTTAAAAGAGAATAGAAAAGAATAAGTATGTACCTCCCTCTAATACAATAGCAAGTAACAAATCATAGTTCACAACTGTGACTAAGCTAAAGGATATTGGTTATATTTATTTTAGGGCTGCTGATTTAACATGGCAATTCAGTGCAATTAATTATAAAAAATAATAATAAAATATAACAAGTTAAACAAATGAATGCAATTAATCATGTCCCCGAACCATAATAAGGAAGATTTCTGAGCAATTCTAGCTTGAAGTACCACCTGTTTTCTCCAGGGGGCAGTAAGCAAAACTCCAGCTGTATAGGCAACGAGCAGCTCATAAAGAGAACAAACCAACACTTCAGCAGACAGCACAACATGAGGACATGTTCTTGCGCTCAAACTCAGCTTGATGGAGCTGAAATCCGAAATTAGAGATCTTAAGACGTGTTCTTCTAAAAATGGTATGTTTATGATGAGATGCAACCAAAGTGAGACACTCCAAAAGCATCCGTCTCTGATGCAGGTGTACATTGATGTGCCCTTATAGTAAAACTCAGACTGATTGACACATTGAATTGCAAATAGGATTGCTGTGAACTGTAGGGCAATGATTGGCTTATGTTCAATAATATCAAAATAAACAATATATTGGATTGTAAATACACTTTTGTATTGTCTTATCAATGATTAATATTACAATAGTGTAATGCATTTTAATTATCTGAATACATTTTTATTAATATACATTTTGTTATTATTTAAATATAATTATTTCATAATTATATATTGACTTATTGTTATTTGAGGGGCTTTCTCAGCAGATATTTATATATGCACTTAATTGCGATTAATTTAATAAATTAATCGGCACATCATGTAATTAATTTGATTAATTACATTCGATTGACTGTCCTAATTTTTTTATTAAAAAAAAAAAAAAAGACTCCTTTTGTATGCCCTGTCCCTTGCAGGGGGTCTTAAATTGTCATATAATATTGTATTACCTGGCAAAATTACATAAACTTCCACCTCACACAGAGTGAGAATCTTCCCATCTCCAGGAATAACCACATTCACATAACGTCCCAACATTCCACCACATGAGAAGCTGTAGGATGCACCTGCTGGAATACTATCAATTACAGCACATCTAGAGAGACAGAGAGTATGGGAAAATCATGCCTAGTCTAAACATATATATATATATATATATATATAAATAGAAAGCTTAACTATGGCTTGTTAAACAAAATGTGTTTTCAGGTAGGATTACATTTCAGTGAACAGAGAAGAATGCAACAGTTCTGGAAGTAAAAATCCCATTCATATACATACATATTTAACAAAAAATTATAAATCTTTAAAGACAGACCTATCATAAGCCCTAAGGTGTTTAACATATACTATATGCTTCTGAAAAGGCCACAAGTGTAATTTTAAAACTACAGTTTCTGGTAAAAACTACATTACCCACAATTCTGAAGCAAAATCCATCCAATGGAAATATAAATAAATTGCTGCGAACTCCCACTCCTATTAAAAATGTCTAATAGAACTGGTCTCCCTTAAATAATGAGTTCACCCAAAAAATAAACTTCTCTTATGATTTATTCACCTTTAAGCCATCCCAGATGTGCATGTCTTCCTTCTTCAGCAGAACTGAAATTCATATTTTTATAAGCACATTTTAGCTCTTTTTACCATACAGTGTAAGTGAATGGATGCCAACAGGCTGCTGGCTGATTGACAGTCCAAAAGGAGGCAGCGACAGCTCCATGATGTGTCGACTGCTAGCAGGAAGCATTTTTTAGAAGTTAATAAAGTTTTAATTATTGATTTGATTTTACACAAACCTAACAGTTTGCTACAGAAGACATGAATTGATCGACTGGAGTTGTGTGGATTACTTTTATGCTGCCTAAATACTAGGGAAGCACCGAAATTTTGTCCACCAAAAATGGCATTTTTTGTTTTGGCCGAAAGAGAAAAAAGGTGGAAAATATGAGCCAATATATATATGCCTCCCGCCCCTCAGTGCTCAGGTTTCACTCTCGATCAATCTAATTATATTCACGGCACTACCATGCAAAGGCTGATGTCAGTGGTGTGGAAATACTATATAATACTAATAAGCAGTACCGCCGCAACCTATACGCATACAACGCAGTCTGCGTAGGGCACCAACTCCCTAGGAGGGCACCATCTTACCCTAGGAGGGCACCAAAAACTCCACCGGCTGCCCTTCCTCACACGTTATACGTTATTCAAGGACCTGAAAGCAGTTGCAGAACACAGTCGATCGCTTCACGCTCATATTGCGAACGCGACAATCCTCTTGACTACTGGCACATAAAAAGATCGCTTTTAAAGAACTGAATAAAGAATAATATGTTTCTGTCCAATTTTGGGGTTTTACTTTCAATAAAAGTGTGATAATTTTATTGATATGTAGTTTTTCAATTCATATTAATTAAATTCATGAAATTAATTAAAAAGTATATTAATACAATTATATTTTACAATTTTTTTTAAAATGGGTATAAAAAAAAAACATTGTCGATTTTTGGCCCAGAATTTTAATTTCGGTGCATCACTACTAAATACTGTATACAATGTATGGACATTGTTGTGGCTAAAATTCACTAAGACAGCATCGCCGCATAAGAGACACTCAGAGTCAAATTAATAAAAAAGAGTATTTATTCTTGCAAGAATAGGTTCAGTCTAATACACAGTGATTACGCTGTGCAAGAGAGTGACACCCACCAGGAAGAGATGAGCAGCCCTTTATAGTGGTTTCTTTCAAGGTTCCTTCCCAGCAGCTGTACTATTGGCCTTTTCCAGATAAGGTGCCCCCTGTCAGTTTTAGTTCTACTTAAAGCACTGAGGTCTAAATTCACGGGTCCCGAACCAGTTAGTTTCCACTTAAGGCCATAGCTGCTCTCCTAAGGTCAAAAGGTCCTGTCTCATCTGTTCCTGAAGCGCCACACTTCTTGCACGTACACACATGGACAGTCAAGAAAAGAACATTTTATGCTGATCAATGTAAAATTTCCACTACAACATACAGAGCTGAAATGTGCTTGTAAAAATATTCATTTTGGTTCTGCTGAAGAAGGAAGACATGCACATCTGGGACGGCTTAAAGTTGAATAAATCATAAGAGAAGTTTATTTTTGGGTGAACTAATCCTTTAACCCTTGTATATTTACATACAGTAGCCTATACTGTATATCATAATTTGAAATCTATTGTTTGTATACTTGCAATCAATGACTACAGGAAATAGTTTCATATTGTACCTTACATCATGCACAGTGCTTTATGGGGTGAGTAGTTCACATTCTCATAAACTAATGTACAGTAAGTCCAAGTTTTTGCTTCAAATCTAAATGTATAATTCTGCGATTCATCTGGGAGCTTGTTGGTTTGGTTCAAAGCTTAAAACTCTTCTTTTTTTATCCCTATAGAGAAAATGAAAGGGAGTAATACTTCCACAACCAATGGCACCATTGAGCTTTATTTTCATGTTAATATATTTGACTCTCTTTGTTTTCCTGTGCACTACCTGTATACAAGCATCAGAAAAAACAGATTATCTCCATCAAGAATTAAAATCGATTTCATGAATAACTTTATAACCTGGGATTGTCAGTGCCGTTGTTCTCCAGGGAGTTCCCGATGCGAATCTCCGCTCCATTGATTCGTTCAGGACAGCAGTCTGCTCTGTTAGTGATGACCACATTGCTAACATAGTAATTATCCAAAAGATCCAACCTCCACCATGGATTTTTCTCCAACTGTGTATAGCTACAAAATGATGCTTCACCTTCTCCAAATGTCTTTTTATCAATGGCACGTCGAGGCCCCCAGTATCTAAACAAGGATGACTGAACAGCCTTTCCATGTAATGCCACATTATCTAGAAATTGATTAAGCAGTAGAAAAACTTGATCAGCATGTTAGGGTGTACTGTAGTTAGATTATCTTAATGCTCTCTTACTTTCAGACAATGAAAGTGCAGGTACCAGAACAAAGTTTTACATTATATTATATAATATATTATAAAAATACTTTGTGTTTTTTCATTGTTTTGATGACTTATTATTCTAAAATGTGGAAAATACCAAAAAATTAAAATCAGTACTGTGTGTGTGTAAATTATTGACTGGTATTATATGTTATACATGAACTTTCAGGAAATACCTGCATAGACTTTCACTTCACAGAGAGTAAGATTCGTTACTTCTCCAGGATAAACGATATTCACATAACGGCCCTCCATTACCCCTACAGCACACGAGTAAGTGGCGACCGCAATGGCTTTATTCATGGATATTACCGCACATCTAGACAGAGAGAGATTAAGTGACATGTTTACCTAGTATATTTGAGTTATTATTACAAAAATCAGTGACTTTAGGACCTCCATGAATATGGACAAATTCCAGCATTGCTTCAAGTATTTCTGTACATTCTGTACATATAACATGTACAATACGTTCTTTCTCTCTTTTTTTTTTTTTTGTTGGAATAATTCACTAAAAAATAAAAATTGTGTGATCATTCATGTCAGCACTGTTCCACCTCTGTAAACTGGTCTACTCATGGGTATGGTCAGAATATTTAGCAATAGCTTGCATTCATTTGGGCATTAAATTACAGACATGTAATGACCACTGTGTTTCTGTGTAATGTGTTGTGAGCTTACAAATCAGTGAATCGTTTATTTGTGCAGTTTTTTTTTCGAGCAATTGTGAGAATGTGTGTTGCTGTTAACTGCATTAGTGAAAAAATTGAGTGACTGGATCAGTTTTGTGTTCACGCCCCCTCCTCCACTCCACTCCTGACCTGAAGTGATGATTTCATGTCAGAGCTTGTCTATCCCTTTTTTAAACTTGAACACATTTATATTCACGTCAGCGATTAAGGGAATTATCTGGTTAAGACTTTATTCTTTAATAAAAAAATAAATAAATAATAATAATAATAATAATAACAATGAAATAATCCATTCAGTTTTAAATGTCCATAAAGTATTTATCTATTTGGAATATTCCTGCTTAGAAACTGAAACATGCTCTGTCTCGTTTTCTTCTTCTTTAAACTGTGCTAAACTTGAAAGTGTTCTTGATCTCTGGAAAGGCGCTATATAAATGTAACATTATTATTATTGTTATTATTATTATTTAACTAAATAATGGTGACCTATCATAAAGATTCCCGATAGATGTATGGGATTTTCACCTGTTTGTTGGCTATATTGATTTATTTTCATTTATTTCAATGTTTGAATTTGTATTTATTATTCACTGCAAAATGTGTGCTTGGCATTTCACATTTTGATTGACACCTCCTGCCTTGAGAACAATGTTGTAATACATGAACAGACAAATGACAATTCTGTCTCATGCAGATATTAATATCAGAAATTTTAACAGAATTAAAATCACAACATATTCCACAGTTAATGTAGCAAACAAATTAAAAATAATAATAATAATTGTAAAATAATAATAAGAATCATCATTATTATTATTATTATTATTAATATGCAATTATTCTGAAAAGGCATATACAAGGCACATGTTATTAATAGAAATTATAAATGTAAAAATGGGCATTTCAATTAGTTTTTGACACAGTTCCGGGTTAAGCCCCGCCCACACACGGTTCTATCCGAATACAGAGACAGATAGAGATTATTTTGTCAAAGATGAACAGATACAGATAATGGCATTGATGCACACCCCTAACAGAAATGCATATCAAAATAAATGTCTTAATTTGTATCAGATGCATGCAAGTATAATAAGTAAAACACATCAAAGAATGCAAAATCAAAATGCAACTTTGTTTGTATAATGTTACACTGTTAACATCACCCCTAAACCTAACCCTATCCCAAACCTTTCCCTAACCTTAATCTAAACCCTAAACCTAAACTTAAGCTATTCATAGGTTAACCTGCTTGAAAACTGTAAACAGTGTGTCTTTGTTTTGGGATAAAACAGTGCAGTTTGTTTGAGCATCCTGACCAGCCAAAAACAGCAAAATAATGCTTCCGTTTGGTGGCATTATAGTGGCATAGAAATTACACTAATTTAACTGGGCAATGATGGTCAATATGAGCGTTTTGCATTTCCTCATATAAAAGCGCAGAATGGAAGATACACTAATATAGGTAGAAAATAATGCAATATTATGAAATTTGCTTTTTAATCCTTTTTTTTTTTTTCATTTTACATGCAAGTAAAGAACTGCCTTTTTACATGTTGTTTTGTTTGTTTCTTGACTCAACTGAAACTGATTAAATCAGCCTATTTAATCGGTAGTACATAAATAAATGATTTCTTTTAACTTCACCTGGGATTGTTATTGCCGTAGTTGTCCAGAGAGTTTCCGATACGAATCTCTGCTCCACTGATTTGTGCCTGGCAGCAGTCCACTCTGTTAATGATCTCCACTCGGCTAATGCTGGTTACATTTAACAGATCAAGCCTCCACCATGGGTTTGCCTCTGTATTGGTATGGGTACATGTTGTGCTAAAACCATCAATTGCGCTATCAGCCTGGTTAAAATATGTGGATGACTGTGCAGTTGTTCCTTTGATTGCAATATTTTCTGAGGGGTTTAAGCAAAATTAATTAGTTAGATTTTATGCATAAGTACTTGCTGGGTCAACAAATATTCAATTTTATTTATCTATATAATTCACATTGGATGGAAATCCTTTAAAGGTGAAGTGTGCATATTTTTGCACCACTAGTGTCATTAAACAGAAATGCAAAAATAATGTATTCTAATTGGAAACGTAGTTTACTACTTACTGAATATACAGTATGTATACTGTATACTATTTACTGCCAAATATTTGTACTACTTGCAAACTACTGTTTTGTGAAACAAAATGAATTATGCAAAAATAAACGTTTCAAAATTTGTTGAGTGCTGTACTTTTCTGCATAATGCGGTGGCTCATTTTTGCTTATCGCGGCCCATTCAGCAAGTTTCGCGGCCAACCCACTGGCCTGCTCGGATCTCCCGATGGCCAGTGCACCCTTGATCAGCCCCAAAGTGTGTCGGTCCACAGGGGAAATGCCCAGGAGGTCCCATTTTCTTTTACATCACATGGACTGCCATATACGTGTCCGCAATTTAGCTGGGAAAGTGATGCACTGTGGGAAGACGACAAGCCGGTGGAGGGAGTGTGATGCTCTGGGCAATGTTCTGCTGGGAAACCCTTTGTCCAGCCATTCATGAGGACATCAATTTGATAAGTGCTACCTACCTAAACATTGTTGCAGACCAGGTACACCCCTTCATGGCAACGGTAATCCCTGATGACAGTGGCCTCTTTTAGCAGGATAATGCGCCCTGCCACATTGCACACATTGTTTGGGAATGGCTTGAGGAACATAATGAAGAGTTCAAGATGTTGCCCTGGCCTAGATCTCAATCTGATTGAGCATCTGTGGGATGTACTGGACAAACAAGTCCGATCCACGGTGGCTCCACCTCGCAATTTACATTATTAGGGATTAAACCTTCAGGGATTTTGTAGAGTCCATGACTCGGCGGGTCGGTGCATTTTTGGCGGCACACGGAGGACCAACAGAATATTAGGCAGGTGGTCATAATGTTTTGGTTCATCAGTGTAATAGGTTTTGAAAAAACACAATTATGAACAATGGTAGTAATGATGTGTGCCTTAGTAAGAAATATTAATTTTACTAATTATATATGATTTTTTTTACTAAATAGGGCTGAATAAACAGATTGAATAATATTGAATCACAAATATGCAACATTTTACTACATATGTAGATACTGAGATTCTGCTTATGTTCTCTTTCAATCAGTGAATCAGTTTCAAAACATGACATGCTCTGAATACCTATTGGTGTTAAAGTATTAAAGTGTATGGAAATGTATGAAATAATAAAGAAACTGTTACCTTTCAAGTAAATTGCATCTGCATAAATGGAAATAAAGGCTGTTGCAAAAAGATAGCAAATGGTTATATTTCTGCAAAGTACATTTTTAACTAGTGGATTTGAAAGCAAAATGATAAGACTGAATAGAAAGAATATTAGCATTTTATGACACATAAATTTGTGCTTCATGTTTTGAGTATGGGGTCATACTTTCACCCGTTGAACATGTTTATGACCACTAAGGTTTGAGAAAACATCTGTGTTCCAATTTGTTATGGTACAATAAGCTGCATTGACGTTGTTTGTCTTGTGATGCATTTCTATGAGGAGGAAAATGCTTAACATAAATGCTTATCATTGTTTTCAAGACAGTCTTCATTTGCTGGTGTTTGTTAAGTTTTTTATTAAAACATAAAACTTAGATGCAGAAATACATCCAGGGTAGTCATTGTGTCATAATATTAAAGTTATTTGAACCAAACCTGTTAAATCCAGATTACAAAGAATACACAGTTGTGTCAGTTCATTGTATAGTTGTCTCAACAAAACTTCCTAAATTGCATGGAATGTATATATATATATATATACAGTATGTGTGTGAATTATGAATGTATATATATACACATTCATAATTCACAGTCAGCTATTATTAATTTAATCCATTAGTGAAAGTTTCCAATAACAGGACGGTTACTGAGATTAAGCTAGTAATATTCAGGTGATCATGTGATTCTAATATGGCCGCCCCCATGTGTGGACCCTCTCCAAGTAGAATAAAACAGCTTTTATAAGGTTACTGATATGACTGGATTA